>CM051256.1:50545113-50612613 GCA_027921565.1 Artemia sinica | reverse complement strand
CCGGTTTCTTTACAGATCCAGAACAAAGTATGGTTGCTATAATATGTAAGTGCCCAAATCGCTAAAATTTTACAGGCCTCATTTTTAACAACTATTTAAGTTTGTAACCTTCTTGGTGCCTCTGTTGAATTAGCTGCAAAGTTTTGCCGGAATAGCATGTACAATTTATGTACCAGGTTCCGTAACTGTGAAGAATACGTCTTGATATTGGACCCAGAAATCCATTCTCGTTTTCTCAGGAGTACAACTGAGTACAACTGGCCCGATTTGGCGTCTCTGCTGTACAGTATCGCAAAAAGAAAGAAATAACAACCTAACCAAACTTATGTTTATTCTATCCACAACTAAAACAGTTTTTAAATAATTTTTATTGTTGTCCATATCATCTTATTTTTGTGTGAAGAGGGTTTTGTTGGCGCCATTTGGGCCAAAATTCATTCACTGAAATTGGGCAAATCAGTATTTTTCGCCTTTTTTAGTGGATTGGGGCCTTGGTCCATAAAATTTCAGGCAAAATTTCAAGCCAAAGGAAAAACCATTTTCTTTCCCAGTTTAATGGGCCCATGCCTCTAACCTACTTTATTGTGCATGACAGTTTCCTAGTCCCAGGGACTTACAGGTGGAAATTTCACGTTTCTCATAGAAAAAAAAATCTGACCATTTTCTAAAAGCGCGAATATTTTTAATTTTCTTTTTTTTTGTGCATTGAATTCCCCGTAACACAAGAACTGGAAGATATGAGATTTGAGCTAATCAGAAAAATAGTTTTCGGTCCATCCTTTGTCCATTTTTGGGAAGACCGTACCCCACAGTATTCTTTTTTTTTTAATTTGTCTTCCTCTTGCTATTAGACCTACAGCTGTATTGCTCAGAATATTCAAGGGAAACTAGAATTTTGGGCTGCTTTTGAACCCCCAAGTACCCTGGTTCTTTCCAACAAAATATTTGGTCCTTTTAGCCCAGGAAACAATTCTTGAAAATTTTTAGCTAATCAAAGATGGACCATTATTGTTCCCCCATATTTGGGAGGTCCACGCCCAAATTGATTTTTTTCGGATCTATTTTAGGGGGAAACCGAATTTTCTTCTCAATTTCGTCTTGTGGAATGGTCCAAGGACTTGAAGATTTAAATTACAGGCCAATCAAAACACCAACAGTCTTGGCGTGACTCCATCATTAGTGGACCCACAACCCCAAAATAAAATCGTCATTACATATTAGGGCCCTTTGGCCCAGAGACTTACTAGTTTTAAGTTTCAAGCAATTCAGAAAAAAATCAGCCCTTTATGGAGCCCCGGTTCCAGGGGAACAAATATTTTCTTCTAGTTTTTCCTCTGCATTTGGGTCCCTTTGGTCCGAGGACTTCAGAACATTTTGAGTTTAAAATATTCGAGATTTCAAGTATCTAAGAACTTTCTAAGTTTCGAGCGGATTGTAAAAAGGGTTTGGCCGTTTTTTGGCCCCCATTAGAGAAAGATAAGATACTTATTCAAAAAAGAAAACACCAGGTCAGGACACTTATTTAAAAAAAAAAAATCACCAGTTCAAGCCCCGAAGGGCCGAATTTGCTCCTGCACACAGATTCTGTACGCTTGGTTTCTCTTGGCCGAAGGACTTACGTATGATCCTTTTGGTTCACATAATAATCCTTGAAATTTTCTAGCCAATCAGACACCCAAGAAAAAATATACTACACTTCAATTCTAAACATATATTTATACGGACCTTTTGACTATTCTGAGCAAAATCACCATCTGAAAAATTTGATACGACGTCTTAGGGGGAGGGGTTACGAAAGAGAACGGTAGCAAAAATTCACACATAAGGGGGTTGGCTAACAAATCGCTTTGAAACCTTATGCAGGGAGATAGAGATTTCAATTCTAATCGAATGAGCCCCCTGCTCCAAGTTTCTACGACCACACCTTCAATAGGAAGTCGTTGGAAAAAAATTCAAAATAAATAAATGAAAAAAATTACATTGAACTTCGATTTATGTTGAAGTACCCACAAATTGCTGATTTTAAAAGAAATTTTTCATATTTTGGGAGACTTGTTTTCTTGTCTACACGGATTATTTTTTGGAAATTTTGCTCGCTCTCATTCAAATTGTTATCTTGAAATCTTGATCCGAGGCCACATAGAGATTTAAAAACACCCAGAATGCGGTTGACCTCTGACCGTTTTATCCCTTAAAAACAACGCTAGAACTTTCGATTTGCAATCGTTTGAGCTCTTTCCAAACTTTGAAAGATCATTCATCACGCTAATTACTTTAGTCAGCCTGAGTGCTGAATAAAATTAGAGAAACGTATTCAGCTTACCTGCAGCTGTGGGTATTTAGACATGGTTTCACCAAATGATATTTTGTGATATTTTGACTGGATAATTTTTGTTATAAGTCAAGCCAATTGACAAATATAAAAAAAGCCTGAAGATGGGACAGAGAAAAAAGGACGGAAATAACCCCTAATTGAAGATTTGATTCCGAAACATCCATAACCCTTAAATATTAATACCCTCTTAGCTTAAATTAGCTTATACCCTTTTATTACCCCTTAATACTACTTAGCTTAGATTAGCTTAAATACCCCCTTCTATCCTTTACTAAGTATGTGCAGGTATTTAGACTTCGACTCGTTTTTATTTATTCATTTTATATGGAAGAAGCTCGACACATTGTAAAGGAGAAAATTTTACCCTTTGCCATGAACACCAGACATTTATCTTTCAGGTACTTTCTTTTAAGTGGGCAATTTATTCTGCAAAGGCACTTGCTATTTAGACAAAAATATAGCTTACCTTTCTATCCAGTTCATCCGCTTTATACTCATACTCGCCTTTCTCTATTTTCTCTAAAAGCTTCTTCAGAATGTGAGACACTTGCATGCCACCAGGCTTAAGAAAACATGCAAATTAGACTACATCTCGTGCAACAATACATTTATATAAGAGCAATTAAAGTAAAAGACTTTTGTCTATGGAACCAAATTAACATGCAGTAAAAAAGGGATTCAATATCCTTTAAGAGATAAATCTGGCTGGATAGTTTTTTTCGACTAACATAACAGTAAATTCATAAATTCAGTTTCTCTTTTTGTAGAAGCTTTATAATTTTTGTTTTTATGTTTTGTTTTTGTTTTCCCTCTCTATTTTTTGTAGAAGCTCGAATAGATCTTCGTCAATTTTACAAATACAAATGAAGCCGTGAATATACATCATTTTAACGTCTCAATAACTAAACATAAACTTATAATATCAAACGGAGGATATTGACAAGATGTACAAAATGCCTTGTTATCAGTATTCCATTTCCCGTATCAAGCTTCCTTTTCTTTAGGAACGGATGATTTTTTGTTGTTCAATTCTTTCAAGTACTTTGAGCAGAAAAAAGAAAACTATCGTACGAAAATCAAATATCAAAGCAGAGGACAGGGTCAAAATTAAGGTATAAATTAAAATAACCAGAAAAAAACTGCTACAGCTACTTCATAAAATGTGAATGTCCATTCTTACCTGATCAAGAGAGTCTTCAAGCTTAGCTCTTACATTCACTTCTTTTTCTGGTATTTGATGGACTGCTGTATCGAGTGGACTACTTGGCCTCGAAATGCTAGCGGTTGCTGCTTCACAGGCGGCTACAGCAGCTGCTAACCTTGATTTTTCGAATAAAAGCTTTGCACTCATTGCGTTTACGTCTTCGAGATATTTTGACCAATCCTCACGGGACTTCAAGGCTGAATTTTGAAAGTTTGAAATTTCGGTATCCCAGGAATCAAAGTTGTTCATTATAGAATCGAGGATTTCTTCATATTCTTCAAACTTAGCTAGGCTTTCTTGAAGTCTAAAACGTATTTGCAATGCAGTATGAAGCAGGCTGTCATAGCTCTCTTGAATATTAAAAAGTTGGCTATCTATAACTTTTTCTATGGAAGGAGAAGACATTATATATCTTTCAACTTGAATATGACCCTTGGAACGTACTTGCTCTAGTATTGGTTTATAGTCGTATATACTTTGTGTCAGTGCATTGTGAACAACAAGCTGGTCATTTGTTTGATCCTTGTTACTGATATACATCGAGTTGTGAGCCATAAGCTGAAATGAAGTTTGCAACAGCCATCTCTCACATTCTTGGAGAGCTTGGTGATAAGCAAGGTAGTCTTGGATCTCTGTCTCTACACCATACTTAGTCTCTTTGCATGTAGCACTTAGTTTCTCCAAGTGAGCTCTGATCTTTGCTAATCTAATTACAGCCTTGTCATTTCCAGCCCATTTAGTAATTATTTCTGCTTCTTTTTCAAGATCCTCAATATCCGTGAAGTGTCGATCAATCTCTTGTTGCATATATTTATAACGTTCAATCACTGTCTTCATTTCACCCATCTCACCTCTTGATTCAGGTTTTTCGGATAAAGCTTCATCAATTTCAGACAACCATCTTTCTAACTTTCCAACACCATCATTGTAATCTTCCCAGCGGGATACAGCACTTTTTAATGCAGTCAAAGAGTTTGAAACATCAACATTCAACGCATCCCAGTCTGCCCTTAGGGTTGCTATAGCAACTCTTCCTCTTTCTTCGATACCTGAATCCACAGATTCAAGAGCTTTAGTATAAGATTCAATCATGACATTTTGTAGATGTTTGTCCTTCAGTAAGACGAGTTGCAACAAGCTTAACGGTGTCATAGTGCTCTTTCGTTACCATCTCATCACCAATAGTACAAGAGTCTTGAACAGTACCACGCGATCTTTTAAGCCACTCTGAAAATTCGTGCATGTTACGTTCAAATACTGAGTGGTCGCCCACACTTTTTTCAGCCTTTGAAACTAGAGCTTGAACTCTGCTTACCGTTTGGGCATATGCTGTCTGAAGAGACACAGTTTGATCACGAACCGGATTGAATGCCGATAACTCAATAAGTAATTCACATTTATCATTAAGTTCTTCCATCAACTGTTTTTTATGGTTTACCTCTGATAGAATTTGCTTGTATGTGGCTAACTCAGTCTTTGGATCATTACTTTCAAAGTGCTTCTTTTGAAATTCGTCGAGCCAAGATTTTATCTCACTAAACACTTTTTGGAAATCAATCCAAGCAGTTGCACATTTTGAAAGTCCTTTCTCAATTTCCAGAGCCATATTTCTTACAGCTTCCCATTCAGAATGTAACTGCATCATTTCTTGACGTAGAATGTCCTGTCCCTCTAGGCTAGTTGTTTCCAAAAGTGCATCAGAAACCTGAGCGACTTTATTTACAAGCTGTTCGCCTTCTGAAAAAGTTTCAATATGAAACGAGCCTTTTCTTGACTTGCACTTACAACTAAATTATCTCCGTTAATTACAGCATACTGCTGAATATCCATTCTCGTTTTTCGAATCCACTCCATTGCTTCATTACGAGAATGCCAATGCGCTTCATGGAGTTTAACCTGGTCTGCAAGAATAGAAATCGTCGAGGACAATACGTTATTTAGTTCATCAAACTTTTCAAAAGTAGGATCATATTCTTGTCGAGAAACTTCACCATTAGCTTTTATTTTATCATCGAGGCGCAGAAAAAGATCGGCATATGAGTTTGCGTCCCTTTGAAGCGCTTTAAATTTTTCGAACGTTGCCTTTTTCTCGCTTAAGTCTGTTAGGATAATCCTTTCACCATCTTTAGGTAGAACAGAAATTTTGTTGTTCATTTCTTCCAGCCAATCAACAAGCATTCGATGAGCTTTGTCAATTTCTTCAAGCTGCGAGACCCTAGTAACAAGTTCTTGGCGCAGTGTTTGCAAGTCAGAAACGATTTTATCAAATTTTTGTCTTATTGCTTCGTTGTCTTCTTGAATTTTAGAAGCACCAGCCTGCTCAGTATTGAGAATCACCCTCTCTTTGAGCTCATTCATGTATCTTAGCTTGTTCTGGCCTTGTTCTATGCTTAGTTTGATTTGTTTAACTTGCTGAAGTTTACTTTGAAGTTCAAATAGTGTGCCAGAAATACCACTACAACCATCAAATTTTTCTTTAATATCATCTACCCAGTTCTCACACTCTTGGCAAAAGGCAAGATATTGTTGATGCTCCTGATAATGCATCTCCAATCGTCTCATAACTTCTTTCGCAAGGGATAACAGCGTATTGTATTTAGTTGTTACAGAAGTGATAGCGTTCGATATTCTTGAATCAGCACATATGTCTAAGAGACCCTGAGCTCTCATATTTAGTTTATCCAAGTCTCTTTGCCAGTCAAAAATATTTTGGAGATGAAGCTGAAAGTGTTCCAAAATATCCTTCTTTTCCTGAAGGGAGTTCTGTAATTTGTTATATGCTTGTACTGATTCTTCTGTCTGATTAAGCCACTCTAGTGCTTCCAAGTACTGATCCTCGTACTCTGTCCATTTTACAAGGCCATTTTCTACAAGCGATTTCGTTTTGAATAAATTTTCAGAGTATGCATCAAATTCTTCCTGAAGGAGAGCACATTCTTCTTCAATCAGTTCCTTATTTTCGTCGTCAGCATCACTGCATGCGACTTCACCTTTACCCAAGGCGAGCTCCAATTTTGTAAGACCCTCCTCCTTTTCTGTAAGCAACACTTGAATTTGAGCAATTTTACTCCCTAGTGAGTCCTTATCACCAATTGGCTCAGATATTTTGCTTAGCTTTTCCTTAGTAAATCTGACCCACTGCATGAAATCGTTTCCCGTATCAATAAATTCTTGATGCTTTTCCACTGCATCTTTTTGTTTAGCCAGGATGTCATGGGCTTGTCGGCTTAAAGTTTGGTATTTACTAGTTATATCAGTAACAGGGCTTGATTGTTGAAGATCTTCAGCTTTTAATGTAACAGAAGCAATCATAGGCTCAAAGGAAATAATATCTTGAACAATATTAGATGTTCTGCGAAGATTCGCACGCCTTTCCCCAAGATTGAGCATACGCAGTCCTTGAGTTAGACCTTTACGAGTTATTGGTGTCTTCTGTTCCGAAGCTTGCAAAAGTTTCGCTTCTCGGTCATTTATCCAATCATTCAACTGAGAGTATGAAGAAGAATAATCAGCCCATTGCAAAAGGGATGTTTCCAAACTTACTTTTGAAGTTGACATTTTTTTGATAAGCCGATCCCAGTCTGACTGTAAGTTTCTTAACTCTTCCTTCATTTTTTCTTTTCCTTCTAATTTAGTATGTCGCAGGACTTTTTCCCCTAAATTTACAGCAGTATGGATTAAATTCTGGGCTTTATCTTGGCAACGGATTAGTTCTTGAAGTTTTTGTAGTCTCGTCTGTATCACTTCTCGGTTGCCTTCTTTGGAGGCTTCACTTGCTATGCGAATTGTCTCACGAGCCTCTTCAATCCATAAGCGGGCTTCAGCCAAAGTGTTGTCATACTCACAATGCTGATCAGCATTTGTTTCAACTTTTCTGATAACGTCTTTTGCTAAATTTATTTGTACTTGGTATCTGGAATGCAAATGCCTTAGTTGATTTGAAATATAAGTATCCAGGTGTGATTTAAGCAGATCCGAAGCAGTCGACTGGAATTTGTCAATCTGGCCTTTCCCGCTTTCAAGTCTTTCAAGTAAAGATTTAACTGTTTCAACTTGTTTTGCTTTTTCAGCATAGGTAGAGAGCATCAAATTCTTTTGGGCCTTAATTTCAATATCAGCCTGAAGTAGCCAATCAGACAGACGTTCATATTCTTCTTTATAATCACGCCACTGCACAACAGTTCTTTCAAGTGACTGCTTTTGGGTTACGATTTCACGGAAAAAAGTCTCAAATGCTTCATTTAATGTTCTTACTTCGTTTCGAATTGTATCCTGGCCTGAGCCTGAAGTTGAAGCAAGTACAACTTCACAGCATCTATTGAGTGCTTCAACTTTCATTTGACCTTGACCTTGCTTGTTTAAAAGTGCATCTAGAGATTGAACTGCAGATTCAATTGCAAGACGATCTCCAAGGGATCTGTGCTTTAAAGCAGGCACTTTTTCTCTGGCTCTTCTTATCCAAGTTGTCATGTCATCGTAGGCCTCTTTGTAAGACATATAATCATTCAGTTCATGTTGTCTCTTTGCTCTTAGCACCCGTACGCTTTCAGATAACTTGTCATATTTTTCAAGAATATTTTGTGCCTGAATGGCTGCTGAAGCTTGTTGTCCACTAGAGACCATTTCCGAGGCCTTGGTTTTTAAGCTTTCAACTTCATATTTGTCACATATTATTTTTTCTTCCAGACTCTGAAAAATAAGAATAAAAATTAGAATAAGGATTAGAATAAGAGTTAGAAGAAGGCCAAAAAAGGATAAGAATAGTGAGTAATCATCGAAAGATAAAATTTTGAGACAGTTAGGCTACTGAAGAAAAGGACGATTACATTTTGGGGTTGATGAGATGAAATCATAAAATTTAGGTGAGTCTTATGCATCTATAGACTTGCAGTCTATAAACTTTGAAACTAGAGCCAAAATAAAATCTTGCTGCTTTCTTTTTATCCCAAAAGAATACAAAACTGATCATAAAGATGCAAAACAGCAAATTACATTTAAATCAGATATATAAATAAGAAGAAATTTGTCGATATACGGAGTTTCCAAGAAAACCAAGAGATCTTTTAAAACATTTAAAATGTATTTCGTTTTCAGTAAAGTACAAGTTATGTTCTGGCTTTAGAAGGTATGGAGGAAGTCAGCCCTACTTCTCTTAGTTTCTGTTCTTTTTATTTTGACTCGCTTATTTATTGCCGTTTCTGTTGTTTTGGGTTTCATTCATTTATTGATGGTGATTTATGGTAGTTTTACGCTTGAAAAATTAACTGACTTTATTTCTATTCAACTTTGGTTTAATAGAGCTCTTTACTTTTCTTTGAAAAACTTCTTTTGTTGAAAAAGTTTTTTTTAATTAATTTTTGTTCGTTTTTAATTGACACTTTCTTTTTCATCGGTTAAGAAAAGAATATTTTAAATCTTTTTCATTTTTCTCTATAAGAATCCCTATTTTGGCATACTATTTATAAATTCGCCAAAATTCTTCAACAATTTTAATGATATACGCCCTTTTGAAAATCTGGATACAACTAGTATATTTTAATTTAGTTTCACACCTAACCTTTCCTTGAAAAATAAGACTTGGTACCTTATTCTGTTGTTAAGACTTGGTATCTATGGTATTTTGACAACCTGGAGGCACTTAAACCCTTTTGATTTAGTTCAATAGTTAGAAAAGAAGTAGTAATAGTAGTAGCCGTTGAAGTTTCAACTTAATACCCTTGGTTGTTGTGGAGATATTGCTGAGACGTCTCACTGACACCCAGCATGCACATAGTGCCTTTTTTATTTAATAAGTCAAGTAGTTTTCTGAGACGTGGGCGATCCGAAAAAAGGAAGAAGTTTCATTAGATGTTTTCCAGAGGAATTGTCTGCTGATTGTTTTGGGTACCCGTCTGAACGACCATATTTCAAACACTAAGCGGCACGAAAATAAGGTTCTATCTCGCTTTCTAGGGCTATAATGAAAGAAAGGTTCAGATGGCTAGGATACGTTCTGCAGATAAAGGAAGACCGATTGCAAAAAATTGTCATTTCCAAACAACCATTTAGGGCCAAACAAATGAAGGTAGTCCCTGAATTGGGGGGGAGGAGGTTTGTGAAGAAGAATTTAAGGAAAACTGAGACTTCTTGGGGTGGTGTTAAGAGAGAGGTTCTAAATAGATTGGCATGGAGGAGGAGCGTGCGTAGCTGTGTTTAGCCTCAGGTGGCACGGTGCTGCAGTGAGTTAGCAGTTTAAGCGGTAGTAGTCCATTTCCATCTCCCGGGCCGTTCCCGAAATATCGCAGATAAGGTACGTTATCGAAATACAACTTGCGTACACATAGTGGCTTTTGATTTGCTTTACCCTCTACCTCCAGGTCAGAATTCAATGTCCACTCCTTCCCCACAGTACTCCCAGTGTATCAAGTTCAATCTTTGAACTTGATACTGCGAGTTATTCCTGATATTTCTGAAGATACGCCATTTTGGTAAACTGGCAACACATAATGTCTTTTGATTTACATTGCTATTTAATGTTATATCAAGCCCACAGGAGCTAGTAATGTGAACAAAAAATTGATAGATCAAAGAAAAAGTTGTTTAGAAAACTCCCCCCCCCCATTTAACATCAAACATTAAGTTCCCTTGCTCCTCTCCCATTTCCTTCCTCAGCAGTACCTGCAAATTTCAACTTTAACTTCCAAGCCGTTCCCGGGATATAGAAAAAGTTTTATCTCGATGATCTGCATATACATAGCGTATTCCAATTTACCCCTGCGCCCTCTCCAAAGTCAACATTGAGACCAAATTCCCCCCCCCCCCTTAAAACATTCCATAGAATTTTCAACTCGATCGCCTCACCATTCTCGGAAGGTTGTAAAACTCGGGTGCACATAGACTGCAAAAAAAAGAAGAAAACTCGCAAGACTGCAGGAAAACTCGGGTGCACATAGTATATTTTTATTTGCTCAGGTACCTCTGTCGTTTCTAGAGTATACACTAAGAAAACTCAATGTATCTTGGTCTAGCAAACTATTCAAAAAAACTTCTAGCTGATAGAACAAGCAAGACAAAACAGACATAGCTAACTTTCCTATTAAAACCTGTTACCGAACAATGGGTAACTTACATAATTAAGAGTCTTTTACCCTGGGGCTGTGGAGCTAATGTCGACCCCGAACTTGTACTTATTAAATCTTTCGAGGTTTCTGATCAATGTCACTACCTCAAAATTTTGATCCAATATCATGAGGCCTAGGGGGATCAGGGTTAGCAGGTATGGGTATCAGAGATAGGCTCGTTGCCCCCAAATCATTTTCGATTCTTATAAATGGTATTAGAGCTTTCAATCTCAATTCGAATGTGTCCCTTCCCAAGTGTCTCAATCACCCCTGCCTTCAAAGAAACCGACAATAAAGAAACAATTTTTGCAAAAAACATATTTTTCTTACATATTCAATCAACTTGTCAGTTTGTCTTTACATTTTTTCTAAACAGTATAAAACATTTTCCAATATGTCAGATTTCATTTAAAGGGGACAAAATTATTTGTTTTCGGAGAAATTGTTGATGGTTCTTTGACAAAATCGAATCTTCTACAGAAAAGAGTTTACAAAATTCAACACGCTTTTATACAACCTAGAGTTCACCAACATTTTGACTCGAGAGGAACTTTTTGTTCCCCGGAAGCTAGAAATATATCGGCATCCTAGAATTCAGAAACGGACATCTTTTAAATTTGGTTCCAACTGGAGCCACTGTGAATTCTGTCACCTAGGTGAAGCTTGGGGGCTGCACAATTCATTAAATGATACTTCACTTTTACGGATGCCATAATGCAAAACTTGATGTTTTAATCAAGCAAAATGAAATATACGATTCACAAATGGTGTTTTTTTTTTCAGCAGGCCATATAACCCGGAGAAAGAGTAAATATATTTGACAAAGCACCAAACTATGTAAAAAAAACAACTCCAGGAGTCAATTCAAAACCATCTAAGTTAGCTAATTTAGATTAGACGATAAAAAAGGTAGCTTTTGCACCTTGATTACGTTTGAAGTCTTGGCCTTTTATTTTAAGTAAATAAAATATTATCTAGCAGCAAAGCGGCAAATTTGCAAATTTGCATTAGTGGTAGTGCAGAGAGGATATCTGGGCTTAAGGAGGACACAGAGGCTTATACGATCAAGTATCTCTCTCTCTCTCTTTTTTTTTCCGGTATCCCTCTAGCACGACAATTTTCAAAAAAGATGAGTCAAAGGAACTCAGATGCATTTTTTTTTTCAAAAGATTTTTCAAATACAGAATTTTTGCCTAATTATGCAAGTAAGTGGGCAGTGATAACTAACACCTTCTTTTTTATTGCAGTTCATAATGGCTTCCAAGCTACAAGACAAAGCTTTGTTATTTCAGTCTGAATACCCAGGATCTAATAAAGGTTTGAGGGGGCCAGTTATTTTTTCTATATTTTTTCCTTTTGCACCCTCTTACCTCCAAGGACAGTATGAGGCATATGAGTTTCCTACCGACCAATAAAGTGTTTTTGGTCCTTTATAGCCCCCAATTTTTGTGAGGGAGATTGGCCTTTTGCACATTAGGATCTTCTTAGCCAAAAGACTTAGCCAAAAATAACTGATCAATGACAAACTGTTTTTTGGCCAATTTTGGGACCTCCTTCCCTCCACAGCAAAAACGTTTCATGTTTTAACCCAAAAAACGATTCCCGAAAGTTTTGAGCCAATCTAACACCAAAAATAAAGACCCCAATTTTCAAGGTGAATGAGCGAATTTTCGAAGTAAACGCGTCTCAATTCAGTCTCTATTGACCAAAGAGTTGACAATCTTGGAAGGCTGATTAAAAAAAAAAGAGAAAAAAGAGCACGAGTAACTCACCTTTAGCCTCTCGACTTGTGCTCGTTTTTCATTGTAAGTAGTCTGCAATTCGCTTGAGGCAGAAAACATCTTTACTTAAACTATCAACAGTTATGTTCAAATGATGAATTTGTTCAAGGAAACCAGCCCATTTCTGGATAGTTTCATCTAGATTTGATTTTGTCTCAACCATACGCGTTGCAAGTGCTGACCATTCTTCCTGAAGCTCGTTTAGTTGACGATTGATATCAGCATGCCCATCAGGAGCTGTGTTAGCGAGAATATTTTGAGCCAATTCAACCGTTGTTTGAACTTTTTGTAAAGCCCTCTTCTTTATACAGCAATAAGTCCTTAATTAAGAGAAGAACAGAAAGATAAAAACCAGGAAAGATTATATATACGTAATGAGGTTCTAACTTGACTACAGCAAACAACGAAAGCAACGCCAAATAAACAAATAAACATTACTGTGAAGCTTCCGAGAACCAAGGCACTAGATTAGATGATCTATAGGGCATTAGAATTGTCAAAGTAATAGATTTAGGCTACTGCAGGACTTGAAAAATTTCAAGATAATATTTAGTACCTGTGCATAAATTTCGCAGAAATTAAACATAAAATATTATTTTCCCTATCACCCTTCTTTATACGCTAATTGGGTGTGTTAACTTTGGCTTCATAATTTCAAAAGAAAAAGAATAAGGTGGTCCAGAAACAGGATTAACAAGATAAAATAAAAGTTCAAAATCGGGATAAAATCCCTTTTAATAGACAGTGTATAGAAATTCGCAAAAATACCAGATATTTCGGTCACATATGCAGTGACCGAAATATCTGGTATTTTTGTGATTTTCTATACACTGTCTATTAAAAAAGATTTTGTCCCTATTTTGAACTTTTATTTTATAGTCATGGAAAGGCAGTGTGGTCTCCGAAATTATCTAGCATTAACAAGAGCAGATTGATTTGATTGTGGTAGAGATAAAGATTTCAAGTCCCGACCCTACGGTCCACGAAAATTCATTTTATTTGTCAGAGTTATCTTCAACAGAACATATGCTGCTTATGACTCTTAAACACAGTGCGCGTGCCTGCTTTTTTGTGAAAAATATGAACTTTATGAATTTTTGACCATGAAAATATGAAGTCTATGAACTTTTGATTGCACTTTCTATGAACCAATTATGAACCTAGAATTGCGATGTGTGGACACATCTTGGAAACTGTCTGTGGACACAAAAAGTGGCAGTTGGTGTTTTCAACACGCGTGAACATAAAATTTTAGTTTTTTGTTTAATGAGTTCAGTTAAATGTTTTTAATTTGTATAAAAGGACAAAACAAAACAGTACAAAATACTCCACTCTAGTTGTCCCTTTTGGCAAAATACGATGAAATTAAGGACGACTTTTGTTTGTTTACCCTGCTTTGTATTAGCTCAACCTCTCTGGCTGCCTCATCTTCTTCGCGCATCTTCCGGCTCAAAGCCTTGATCAAACTTTGTGCAAGGCTTATTTCTACAAAGTCTTTTGTATCTATGGCTTTTTTCAGCTTCTCATTAGCTTCTTGAAGAAGCCTTTCTGCTACTGGTCTCTTCTCCTTTTCAACTGACTTCTTTTCAACTGACTTCTTCTCCATCAAATCTTTTTGCCAGGTCTTTAATGATCTTCTCAGATAGCATCCTCTTTTTTCCTCTTCTTCTCTTGCCTTCTTCTCCTTTCCTTTTGAACTCCTCTTCAGCCTGTTCTAGATCACTCAGCTTCCAGGTACAGTTTACAGCTCTAGCACGCATTTCACCCCAAATTCAACAGCTATCTGGTCAAGGGCGGATCTAGGATTTTTTTAGGGGGGGGGGGCAAAATAGGTTGATCCGATAAACATACGTTAGGAGGAAGTTCAATTAACGCAAACTTGCTTTAATTAAGTAAATTACACTACTTTAGACTACGTTAGGGAGGGACACTCCCCCTCGCCCCCTCCTGGATCCGCCACTGTCTCTGGTAAAGAAACTAACTCGGGCCTGATCTCAAACATCTTTAGAATGTCAGAGACTGTCAGTCTAGCATTGAGCATTTTCACTTTTATCGATGATTTTTCCTCGGCTATGATCCGTCTTGACCGGGAAAAATCACGTTCAATGTCAGCGTTCTCATGCGACATGCAGAGAGCTGCTTTTACCATCTTTGAAACAAGGGGATATTTTGTCTGTCCTTGATGATTTTTCAGCCTAAAAACCGAGTTCCATAAAACATCAATCCTTGATGAATTCATGTTCTTAGGCAAACTCGGTTGAAGCTGGAGGAAGTTCCATTCATCACTGGCAGATTCAGTGTTCACACGGGAAGGCATCAATCCAACGCTTTTCACAAAGTCATTTGTTCTTGTCTCAGGAATCGATTCATCCAGCCACAGGCACCAAAAATGCTGAAGGGCAATCTGACCTAGTGATTTCTCTCCAATATGGTGGCAGGCGGCCAGGTTAACAGTTCTGGCACTACTCCTGAAGTTCAGAGCATCGACTAAAAGATAGCTTAGTACAAGAAGATATTGGGGCAATATAGGAACCAAGTTAGATGTAGCAATGTCTTTTTGAACAGAAGAAAATGTATGTTCACAAAAAATACAGTGTTATAGTTTGAAGCGTTTAAAATACAACTCTTGCACATTTGCTTCGCTTGTCCTTTATAACAAAAACGACAGCAACCGCAAGTGATTTCCTGCTGATGACAGGAAAAATATGAACTTTATGAACCTTTTTTCTGAATTGTGAACCATTTATGAACCTAGGTCAAAAATATGAACTTTTTTCATAATTATGAACCTCGTGAAAGGCCTGGGGCAACCCCCCCCCCCTCATATACATACTGAACAGCTTCTGTCCATTTTAAGTTTCAATGTTGTTCTTTAATTACAGTGGAAAAGAACTTGTTTATTTTTTAGTTTTCTTATCGTTATTTAAATCAAGCCCAGGTCTAACGAAGATATGATACAGGCTATTGGACCCATAACTCGATTCTTTGGTGTAAAATTGTGCGAATCAATAATTGTAAATTGACTAGTAGCGTCCAGCTTATCCAGTTTTTTTGCTTAAGAAATAAATTTTGCAAAATAATTAAATATTGGACAAATTTTGAATATTTTGTAAAGGCTTTCGATGAACAGTAGTTTTGTTGAACAAGTTCTTAATAATATTAAATAAAAAAACAAGTTTTTTTAACTGAAAGTAAGGAATGACGTTAAAACTTAAAACGAACAGAAGTTATTCCGTATATGAAAGGGGCTGTCCCCTCCTCAACGCCTCGCTCTTTACGCTAAAGTTTTTTATTGTTTAAAAAAAATAAGAGTTGTGAGAAAGTCAAACTTTTGCGTAAAGAGCGAGGCGTTGAGGAGGGGACAGCCCATTTCATATACGGAATAATTTCTGTTCGTTTTAAGTTTTAACGTCGTTCCTTACTTTCAGTTAAAAAAACTTGTTTTTTTTTATTTAATTTTTGAACGTTTTTGAATTGATACAGGTTTTAATTTTGGCTCACCGTACATGATTTGAATATTAATTTTACTTTTATTTGGTTAAATGGCTTTCTCGAAACTTGTTTAATTTTATTTACGAACGTTTTTATTAGTAAGAAATATACGTAACTTACGAATTAACTTACGTAACGAACTTCTATATTCATATATTTTCAATACGTATATTAGGGGGCTCGCCTACTAGTCAATACCTCGCTTTTTAAGCTAAAGTTCGAATTTTGTTCCAATTCTTTAAAAATGACCGCTTAATAACAAAGGCCGTTATTTAGAATAAATAGCTCTTATGAAAGTACTAAAAAATCTTTGGCTTAAAGAGCGAGGTACTGACTAGGGGGTGAACTCAATCATACACGTAATATTCTCTGTTCGTTTTAAGTTTTGACGTTACTCCTTATTTTCAGTTGGAAAACTTGTTTTTTTTATATTTAATTTCTGATCCTTTTTTTAAATAATGTTGGGAAATCCTGCACCCCCTTCATAGCAATGTCCCTTCCCCCATGAAAACTTTTTTCATGAAAAGATCCTCCCACATAACCCCCAACCCAACCACCCCCCCTACTACCAGAAAAAATCCCCCCTGAAAACGTCTGTATACTTCCTAATAACCAATACTATATGTTAACATTGGGCAAAGTTCATAACTTTCAGCCCTCCCCCCGGGAAATTCGGGGGATTAAGTCATCCTAAAGGAAATATTTATCATATTTTCAACCATGCTGAACAAAATGGCTATCTCAAAATTTTGATCAGGCGACTTTGGGAAAAAAATGAGCGTGGGAGGGGGCCTAGTTGCCCTCCGTTTTTTGGTCACTTACAAAGGGCACTAGAACTTTTAATTTCCCTTCCAATGATTCCTCCCACAATATTCTAGGGCCACTTGGTCGATACGATCACCCTGGAGAAAAAAAAAAAAAAAATAAATAAACACGCATCCGTGATCTTTCTTCTGGCAAAAAATGCAAAATTCCACATTTTTGTAGATAGGAGCTTGAAACCTCTACAGTAGGGTTCTCTGATACGCTGAATATGATGGTATGATTTTCATCAAGGTTCTATAGCTTTTAGGGGGTCTTTCTCCCTTCTTTCGAAAATCAGCCAAATTTTCTCAGGAGCGTAACTTTTGATGGGTAGGACTAAACTTGATGAAAGTTATATATTTGAAATCAGCATTGAAATCTGATTCTTTTGATGTATCTATTGGTATCAAAAACCCGTTTTCTAGAGTTTCGGTTACCATTGAGCCGGGTCGCTCCTTACTTACAGTTCGTTACCACAAACTGTTTGATTTTTGCCTGAGGATTTTGGGTGGAGGGAGAGGATTACTATTATTCAAATGGGTGAAAATTTCGCTTGACGTTTGATTTTCTACGCGGCTTTAAGGCCTTGCGATCTTTACAGAGATCTCAAACTTCTCTTTGATGTTTATATAAGTCGTATACATAAGTTCAATTACACTGAAATATAGTACGGTATACAAATATGAAAAAGAGAAATGTTACCATCTAAAATCGTTGAAAACAAAGCTCTTAGCTCCAATTGCCAACACCCCCTGGCGAAAAAAAAAAAATAATTTCTGTTCTCCCAAGAAAAGAAATTTCCTGGCAAGGCTTAAAATACCTTGCCTTATCAACCTCTGTTTTGGTATGGAGTGAATCCAACATTTTATGCCATATAGAAAAAGATAGTCACAATGGAAGGGGCACTACTACCCCACCCCTCCCCCAAGGATCAGTAATAAAGGAAAAGACCAAGAACATTCCTGGAAACCAAAAGGGATTGGGTATCAATTAATATTGAAATGCACTCTTATAGACATCTGTAACCACAGCCACTTCCACCTGCACAACGACCTGTCACCCCTCCTTTCTAATTGATGGTACGCAATTATACGTAACTAAACAAAATTTTTTCATGGAGAATCAAATGAATCTGATTATTTAAATCAAGCTTCAAGATAAATTTCCATAATAACTATTTATCTCGTATAGACTACTTGACTTTTCGGGAACAAATATACTACTGTACGGCATAAATTTCTCTGCAACTGGGAAGCTTTTTTATGTTTAATTCTTATGAATTGATTGGCTATATTAAAATTTCAGTCTATAACAGCTTGGTCTTCTTTAAGGCAAAATCGTAGTTTGGTGCCACAAACGGGCAGAAAACGCCACTTCCCTGTAGCACAATCATTTTTTTTTTCACTTAAAAATGGCACTAGAACTTTTAATAACCATTGGATTGAAATGATTTTCAAGGACCATTGATTTGACACAATCACCCCTGGGAAAAAAACGAATAAAAAACAAATGAACAAGTGAAAACGCATACCTGATCTTTCTTCTGAAAATAATACAAAATTCCACATTTTTGAAGCATTTTTGCAGCAAATCCTCGCAAAAGCTTAGATAGTTCACCCTTTCCAAGGTATTCATCACTTAGTTTGTAGCATTCAACGTAAAAAGCAAGACAAGTGGTTACAATATTATGTTACTGAACCAAAAAATGAACGAGAAAAATCTTACCTGGACAGTAGCAAGTTTCGCCTCTAAATCTTCTTTAGATGAGGCACTTAAATCGGAGCAATATTTTAGCTTGTTAGAAACCTCAGCGAGCCATCGGCGTCCTTCGTTAACTCGTGCAAAAAAGTCCTGATGATTCGAGACGTTTATTTGCCATTTTGAAACGTAATCCTGTGAAAAGGCGCATTTCAAGGAAGAAGAAAGGAAACGTCAAAATTAAGTACGAGGGATAATACATTTATGTAGCTCTTTTGTATAATGTTAAACATAACAAGACCTCTTGAAACGCCGTCACAAATGTGCTCCATGAGTTTTAGTTCTAATGCAATTCTTGCAAGTGTGTCTCGATAATATAACTTGAATGTTCTGTCCCATGAATGTTGTTTGCTGTGGAAATAAACAACTCAAGAAATCCATTTAATTTACGCGAAACATAAACAAAATGGATACATTGGATGCTGCTGTTTGGGGAAGGACCTTTGTGCTGTGAATATATTTTAATTGATTGCCTAATTGGCGACGATAAACAGTTTTCTCAAACTAGGAACCATTCGTTAAACTACTGACTAAGAATATGACGACGCACCTCAACTAGAAATAGAGCCAAAACTAAAAGCTCATATAACACACGCTTCTTGGAGTAAACGATACGCAAAATATCAAATCAAAGTCAAATCCCATAAAGGAGCCACTAAATCCCTGGCTACTATTCCCTACCATATTTATGTGATATATAATGACTATGCTTGACAACAATATAGCTTTTCGTCTTCAGAAAGGCCAGATGCAACATAGAAACCCATGTCTTAGCTGTGACTATTAACTATGTTTTTTTTTCTGAATCTCTCCTGCCTACTTACAAATTATGCAAATTACAATATATTTAGAAACTACAACTTAGTCATAGCAGAGGCTGGGTCAGCTGCACGCATTGGGAAGGACAACTATGGGACTAGCTGTTATCTCCCATAAGTTAACATACCTTCTAGCAGATCAACTAGAGATAAATATGAACTAACAGGTCTTATCATTATTACCAATTTCATTATTATCTCAAAAACTTCGCAACTTATTGAATTATCTTAAACATTATTTTTATAAAAAGGGAAATGTGAAGTTCATCCTTTCAAGCACCGTCTGAGGATCCAGCAATCACCTTTGAGAAACATTTTCGAAAACATATTGGAATATTAGAAATTGGAATTATTTTTACTAAAAAGCATTTTCTTTAAACAACCAGGACCCAAATGCCTGATCCACATGGATTCTAAGCTGTGTGTGCTTAAAAAAATGTTGATGTTTCATATAGAATGCGGAAATCTGAATTTTGAATTACTTTTTTTCTAAATGATTGTTTCACATTTCGGTAAAATATGCTAGCACTCAATTCTTACCTTAACTCTATTCATCAGCTGATGGTATTTGGTCGCAAGCTCTGTTACAATAGTCGGACGAAGCTGTGAAGCCCTATACAGCTGTTGTGCCTTTTCAGTGATGGTGTCCATTTCAATCTCTTTTGCACGTATTTCTCCTTGAAGTTGTTTCAAGATTTCCAATTGTCCTTCTTTTTGTTCAAGGGTCGGTTTAAGATCAACAGCATGCAATTTATTGTCTGTTTCTCTAAGCCATAGTTGGTATTGGTCTCTAAGAGATTCATACTCAATCCATTGTTGGAGTTTTTGTTCAAGTCCATCTATGGCTGATCTGAAACGAAAATCATCAGTAATAAACATTTTCACCGGCATAAGAAGGTCGCCTTTAACAAGTAGTTCCTCAACTTAGGGGAATAATAAACAATTGTTTTTTCGGACTATGTTTAATTTCGGATTAAGTTGTATCCTCCAATTTAAAAAAAAGCAAAAAAACTTACTGAATAGCACTTTGAACTCCTTGCCACTCTTGCACGGAAGTATCTATTTGTGCTCTAACATTCATTTGTCCAGCTTCATTTGTCACAGGTATTACTTTTTCACCTAGTTCCTTTATTGTTTCTAATCTTGGTTCTTCTTCAGGAAGACTCAATAGTAGGCTCTGTAAAAAAAGAGAAGAACCAGCTAGATATAGTATTCTGCTACAAGAGTTACAAATTAATATTCCATCTCCGTATCTACCCCGTAACCTAAAAATTATGAAAAATTGGCCATATATGCAGACCATAGAGATAATGCATTTAATTAGAGGCAATGCTCGTCTTTTTACAGCCATTATAATAGTAGTACAAAAAGCAAAACAAAAATTCAAGAAGTAAACCCACAAAGGTTTGAACTTCCCCCAAAGAAAGGTCAACATAATCAACTGAACTTTGAAAATATTGATGCTAATTTGAAACGCTAAGGTTCTTCTGTCAGAGTGAAAAACAAAAAGGAAATTAGTTTATGTTTTCAGTCTTATTTCTATCAAACCCCGCCCAACTTGCTCTTGTTTTAATTACCAATATTTGTATTAGCCTAGGTATTTGTAACATGTTTACATGAAGAGATCATTTCATTCTGTTTGAACATCCTAGACGTTACTGATTCTGTCGTACCTATGCATGTTACACTATTCTAGTTTGATTGGAATTGTATACAGTGAGGTATCATCGTAATAAGCTGACTTAGAGTGTTTACACAAGAACTGAAATATTTTTTATATTCGAATTTCTTTGTTTGTTTCCTATTTATTTTCCCCTTATACGCAGAGTATTTCATCAATATGTGTTAGGGATTTGAAGAGTATTTTCAAAAAAATATCTCAAGGAGAACTAAAAAGCTATATTAAAACCAAAGATGAGTAGAAACAAAGTCATATATAATAATCTAAATTAAAAGCGAACAGAGATTATTACCAACGAACGAATGAAACCTAAAACGACTAGAAATTACCATGAATAATGGAGTCAAATTTTAAGAGAAGAGAAATTACCACAAACAACCCCTAGGCTTCCAAAGACCAGAGCATCATTTGCACTATGCGGAAAACAAAAAATTACCGAGACTTCAGGAATAAATATAATCATGTATTGAAGGATCTTTCCACTTTCATTAGTTTTATTCAGTAATCTTGGGTATTAAGGCTATTTTATTTCTTTTTTAGCTGTTGTTGATGCTGTTTTGACGAATAAAACCATAACGATAAAAATATATATAATTTTCAATGTAATGCAAATGACATTGAAGCCGTTTACATACTTTGAGAGAAGGGGAAGGGAACAGATAGCCCTACTCCTATTTGTAAACGCTTATTAGGCTTGAGGTACCATTTTTGTTGTTTTCTTTGTGCAAATGTTCTGACAAATAAAAAAACACTGCTCAAAACACAAATTGCTTTCAGCAAAGCACAAATGTCGTTCTGATATTTAGAACGTGGTCCTACTACTGTTCTGATAATTTCTTTTCTTTTAAGTTTGACTAATTTATTCATTCTAAGTTTTGTACGTTTTGGGTAGCATTTATTCATTGATAGTAATTTCTGTCCATTTAAAGTTTGAGCAATTTTATGTCTTTCTTTATGCTAGTCCTTAGTTCTAAAATACGCCTTCACTTTTCTTTGCAAAACTTTTTGCTCAAAAAATTACTCTTTTGAAATGAATTTCTGTTCTTCTTCAATTGACAGTTTTTTTTTTAAATAATAAGAACATCTGTAAAATAATTTTTTTTTCCATTTCTATGCTTATGAATTATGATTTTAGTTAGTTATTTAATTTTGCCAAAAAAAGAAAATTTAATCAAATTTTAAATAGCATCAATTTTTGTGTAAAACGTTTTAAAAATCGTTTAGCCATAGAATTTTGGGTGGATGGGGAGGGTAATGTTATTAAATAGATTAAAAATATTCATAATTTTCGGTCTTCCACAAGATTAGGCCATCCAGACCCCCCCCCCACCTTATTATAACCTAGAATAGAAATAAATATTGATCTAAAATATTAGTATAAGAATCTAATTGTATTATATTTTTTGAAGCTGCTTGTTTGTTTAAATAAATGCATTTTGGGGTAATTTATAAAAAAGGGCTATCAAATGACATGAATTAAAAAGAGTACCTGTTTTAACTTCCAGCACCAAGCCGTTTTCGAGGTACTGCAGATATACTATTTCATTGATCAGACAGTGTCTTTCGATTTACCCTGGCCCCTCCCCAAAGTTAAAACTTGAGGCCCAGTTAACACCATACCCCACCCAAAGACACTTTAAAAGTTTCAATTCAATCCCCAAAGCTATTTCTAAGATAAACCCTGTGTTTGAAAAACTGGCAATTCGCATAATTTACAGCCCTTGCTCCAGAGGGATTCCCGAATACAGATTTATTAAGCCTTTTGATTCTTTTAAACAAAATGGCAATCTCAAAATTTTGATCGGATATATTAGGGGTACACGAATGGTAGCAAAAATAACATGGAAGGGGGCAGACTGCCCCGAAATAATTTTCGAATATTATAAAAAGAGCACTAGAACTTTTTATTTTCAATCTCAAAGGCTTATCCCCGTTCCTAGGGTATTATGGATATGGTATTTTGATAAACTGGATGCACTGAGTGTCTATTGATATAACTATACCCCTTTCCCAAGTCTTAATTCAGCACCCACCTGCTTCCCCCCCCCCCAAAAAAAAATATTCTTTACTGATATAGACTCAATACCGTAAGCCATTTCCAAAATATAACAAATACCCAATTTTGACAAACTTATAGCAAATAATGTCTTTTAATTTATCTCACTACTTACATAATTAATCTTACATAAATTATAAATTCCATAGGATCTTTTACAGTCAAAACATTTTTTTTTTATCCTTGATTCTTTTAATTAGGGACGAAAATTGTTTAACCCTTTGCCGTACCTCAGAGCTAAATTTAATTTTCTTTACCCTCCCCCTTTTCTTTACACCAAGACTACCTGAAAGTTTCAACTCCGTTCCCCAAGCCACCCAGGGATATTGCATATATGCTATTTTGGGTACACATAGTGACTTTCCCGAATTCAAAACAGACAGGGAGGATGGCCGGCTGTCTTTCGATCCCTTTCAACGCTTAAAAAAGAATAAGAACTTTCGATTTCCTATTTCAGTTGTCCATTTCCGTTCTTTGCAATATACTACTTTGATAGCCTGGATCAACATAGTGCCTTTTGATTTAGCTCTACGCTTTCCTAGTTATTTTTCAACGAGATTCTCAAAATTCAATGAAACTTTATTTAATACCCTTAGCACATCCTCAGACATGGCTAATATAAAATTTTGACAACCTATCAGCACATAGTGTCTGGATTTGTGTCGTTCCTTAGCCATGCATTTTACGTCTCATATGAGCTGTATTGCAATATGAGAAATCAGTACTTTGGTCTGGGTTGAACACAAGATTGTTTAGTCCCTTTCACCTCCACCCAAAACTATATTTTTTTTATTACCCCATCCTCTCACCTTCCTTTCCCTAACAGTGCTTGAAAGTTTACATGCTATCCCCAAAGCTCTTCCCAAGATATATCAAACAGGCTATTTCAATGACCCCAGTAATTATAATATCTTTTGATTTACTTTGTCTCTCCCACGTCAAAATTTAGAAGTCAACTTGACCGCCACCTTCCCCCTCCAATACATCATCGAAGTTTAAACTCAGTGTCTATAGCCATTTTTAAGGTACTGTAAATAATTTGAAAATCTCAGCGCTCACAACACCTTTCGATTTACTCAGGCACGTGTGTCATTTTCAGAATATAATCTTGGAAGCCATGGGAATTTTGGCCAAGCGAAAGATCCGTCCCCTCCACCACCCAATCCCAACAACAAAATGTATGATTTGCTCAGCCCTTGGAACGATATCTGAAAGTTTCTAGCTAACCAGACGCCCGGGGTAAAAAAAAAAAATCCCCCCTTCCCCTCATTATTATTTTACCCACGCGTGAAAAATCGGCAACTTGCAAAATATAAAAACCTTGCCTCCAGGAGCGGCAGAAGGTCATGTTATCACCGAGACATATTTGTAGAATCTTTCAACATTTTGAACAAAAAATTAAAAAATTTGATAGGATGTCTTTGCAGGTAACAAAAAGGGGAAGGAAGGAGGCTGACTGTCATCCAGTCACTTTTGAGTCTTAAAAAAGACCCCTAGAAACTTCCAAAGTTTCTAGGACCACTTTTTCCATGCAAAGGGGCTTGGGGAAAAATAGAAAATAAATACTACATGGAAACTACTTTTATCTTTACTTAGACAGCGCTACTGCACTCCCTAAAACAATCTTTCATGGCTTAGCTGTTTAGTCTTTTTTTTTTTTTTAATAAATAAGGTTTTCCAATAAACCAGCTGAAACATTCAGTTTTGTTTTTTAGCTTAGTTTAAGCACTGCCTGAATAAGCTTCATATGCTACTTATATTATATCACCTACTGTATATATATATATATATATATATATATATATATATATATATATATATATATATATATATATATATATATATATATATATATATATAATATATATATATATATATATATATATATATATATATATATATATATATATAATATATATATATATATATATATATATATATATATATATATATATATATGTAATACCTTATGTCTAAGGGCTATAAAATACCTTAAGTCTGTCTAGATTGGCATGTAAGGAGATTCGTTCCATATAGCTATCACCCCATAGATCAATTGCATGATGAGTGGCTTCGAGCCATTCTGTTTCTTCTAGTACTGCCTTCATGTACTGCTGATGATCACTTACAATGCCCTCGTACTTTTCGACATATTCCTAAAAAAAAAAAAAAAATCAGGTATATAAGGCTTAGGCTTGCTCCAATGGCTTAATTGCGCCAATGGAAAGTAAAGGGAAAAAAAACCGAAAAAGTAGTGAATTCAAAACATTTTTTACAATTTGACCTTCTATTTCACAGGCAAATATATACATTGACAACTGTGATCAGTGAAAACTACAGTAATAACTGTGATCAGGTATGGTCCAATAACGTGGACAGTTTGAAATGTGAAGAAGGTCCACTAGTTAGAATGTGAAGAAGATAAAATGTGAAGGAATCTATATAGCTTATTGTCATATTAACAATAAGTTGTATAGATTTATTTTGTTCGACCCTTTTGCTTAGGGACACAATAAGAGAAAGGCTAAGACGGTTAGGTCTAAGTTTTGAAGACGAAAGATGATACATGATTGTGCCTTGTCAATCCATTTAGGGCCAAGTAAAAGCAGGATTAGCAGACACCATAAGACATGATTTAAATGAAATTGGAACTTTTTTATGGGTGGAAATAAAGAAAGAAACACTGAAAAGACTGGCATGGAAAGACTCTTGTGTGGCAGTGTTGGCTTCAGGCCGCTTAGTGCTGTGAAGAGTTTTTGGTAGTAACATCAGTTCTTTCTGTCTACAAAAAAAGAATTAAGACAGATGAGCTTCGAAGCTCACTTTTAATCAATTATTATTTCATATTAAAAACAAAAAGGAAAAGAGAGACATGAGCCAAAACAAAGAGAAAAATAAAATAAGTTGCACTTTGTAAACTTCCCATTCTCAGAAAAGAAAGCATAGTCCTCTATCAACATCTGTCCCATAACAATGATCTTTTTGATTTTTTTTTATTTATTTATTTTTTTTTATCAGCTTTGCACAGATAACTATATAAAGAAAATGAATTTCTACCTGTATTTTCATTAGCAGCTCTTGATGTTTTTTACTGGTTTCATGTAAGAAATTATCCACCTCTTTTTTTCCGTTTTCCGTAGCGTCAGGTAGATTTTCAGCTTTATCTCGACAATCTAGTAAAACTTGCTTATGGGTCACCACGTCATGGAGAAGAAGACGATATGTTTGCAATTGACTTCGTTTCTCGTCTAACGTTGATCGCAGTTCCAATTGCCTTGGTATTTGTTTCTCAGTATTGCGGAGCCATATCTGAAGAGCTTCTCTGGCATCTTCGTAGTCCTTCCATCTATATAAAAACCAATTTAGAAACAAGAAAAAAAAACAAGTCTATTGTGAAATATTTTCTTAGGTTAATTATAAACATAAGTTATGGTAGCTATAGGAACTGCGAAAGAGCAAATGGTGGTAGATTGCTTTGAATGCTTAAAGCAGCAAAATAGGTTAATTAACAGAAGTACTTTTGCATTTTATCAGCTTTGCAATTAACAAAAAGTTATAATCATGTTGTAAACTGAGTTATAAAGAATAATTTTCCTGGTTACTTTAGCTTATTTTACTATTTATTTAGTAGTAAGCTCGTTGGTTTGAGAGTTACATGATGTATATACTAATTACTTTTGTGGGGAACTAGTATATATCAGTAATATACCGATAATTCCCACAAGTCCAAATTATAGAGTATTTTACAAGCAGGTACATCTGAAAACCCTTGTTTGGATGAATCAAATTTACTGCTGACCATATGATGTTAATTGAAGTGCATAACAAATTTTACACGGAAGGAAAAATAAGTAAATTTAATAAACCACTTACTTACTTACTTAATACTCATGCCGGGGAAGCGCTGAGAATGGTGTCAGCCTTCTCCACGCGGGGCGGTCAGCAGCAAAGGCCACCGCATCTGGCAGCGGAATCTCAACCTGGTCCAGGAATTCCCCGAGACTATCATTCTACTGGAACTTGGGCTTTCCTCTTGGACGTTTCCAGTCAGTGCTGATTGGGTTAAAGTTATAAGGAATCTGAGCTGGAGTGGGGGCAAGCAGCCGCAGAACCTGTCCGAACCAGCAAGGGATCCACTGGGCAGTCTGATGTGAAAAAGACAAGTGGGAAGTCATACCTCACAGGCAGTCATTGATCCGGATCCCCTCAATTCACGGGAGTGACTTAGATTGAAGAGCATCTAAACAGCACAGAACAGCTGCAGCTGCAAGCCAAGTCTCAGTTCCGTACATTAGGATCGAAAAAACTGAGGCTCCAGTGATCTTCATTTTGGTAGCTCGTTTGATCACTGGCTTCTTCCAAACATCCTACCGAAAACGTCAGAGTTTTTGACCGAGCGGGCAACAACTTCGTAGCAGATAGAACTCTCCGAAGATATAATAGAGTCAATGTAAGTAAAATGTTCAAACACTTCAATTTGGTTTTTGGCGATCCACTAATTTCATTTTTATTTGGGTCAGACTTTGGCTGCACTACCATGACTTTTGTTTTCTTCCAGTTAATGGATAGTCTCGTCCTGGTAGCTTCTTCCTGAGACGTATTCAGAGCCACGAGTAGCAGTGACTTGGAGTTAGCAACCAGTTTTATGCCATCAGAAAAGTCACAACCGGTGACAACTCTGTTCCGTACTTAAGTTCAAAGCTCAGCTTCAGGGTCATGCGTGTCATACCATGGTCTATAACGAAATTGAATAATTCAGAAGCAACTGAGCAACCGTGCCTGACTCTCGTTCTTATGGGAAAGAACGTGCTGCGTTCACCGTTTACTTGCACTTGCATACAGCTCTCAGTTTCTAGATGCATGTCCCGGAGTAGGGGGATATATTTTGACAGGAGGCCAGTACTTGAAAGGGTATTCCATAGGGAAACTCGATCAATAGAGTCAAATGCTGTCTTGAAATAGAAATAAACAATGAAAGCCTGTTGACGGAACTCATTCACCTTCCAAATAATTTGCATTATGGTGAATATCTGTTCTGTCGTTAATCGGCCAGGCAAAAAACCAGCCTGCTCTATTCTACATTTTCATTGGATGTGCAAAAAAAATGGCTGCAACAGCACCATAAAAAAGCGCTTGCCTGGTGCTGAGGGAACTCTTATCCCTCTAAAGTTGGAGCATTCCTTCTTGGAACCTTTTGTCTTCCGCAGTCGTAGGATCACTCCTGTACGTCAGTCTTTCAGGTAAATCTCTGAGTCCCATATCGCATTGAATAGTATTTGGAGCCATAGCAGCGTAATACCACCACCACTCTTCAGAAGCTAAGTGGGGATACCACAGGTGCCAGGAGCTAAGCGTTATCAATTTCTTCACTACATTTTGAATTTCTACCACTAAGAACGGTTTACTTTCAAAATTAACGAGATTCTTACGGATCACAGTGCGGGTGATGTCAGGAGTCACTACAGATGAAGATAGAAGGGTTGGATTCAGCAGAGACGAGAACTGTTTAGTACACCTTGAAAACTTTAAAATTATGTCTTCAAAGGGCACCCTGTCAGCAGATAATACACTTTCTATTGATTGAGCATACTGGTCAGGGATGTCGCGCAGGTGTTTGTACACTTTTACAATGTCCTTCCTCGTGGTAGCTTCTCGTAGCTCATCTGCTTTGGCGTCAACGAATGACTTGAGATCTCTTTGAATCAGTTAATTCCTAACGCCGTTGAGATGTTGATAGGTCTTCATGTCCCCCTGCAATCTCACCTGCCTCTGTAGTGTGATAACGTCTACAGGCTCCTGTGACACCCATGGTTTTTTTAATTCGAACTTTCAAGCCAAGAGCTATTCTAGCTGTATCGCTAATTTCAGCTTCAAAAAAGTGCCACAGGACTTCAACATCCAAAAGCTGGGACAGGCTTTCAAAACGGTTCGTCATCTCTACTGGGTACTGCTCTTCAATCATAGGAGTACTTTCTTCAATCAAGAAAACACGCAATCTTATCATCAGTAAGATTTTGAAAGCTCGCAAAAATTTTGGCCAAAATGTTACCAGAAGACTTCCTAGTTCGGGGTCTAAGAAATTGCTCAGATTTAATAAGCTATCGACTTACTGTCATTTTCAACCATGGACTTGCTGATGATGCCTCTTCGTATATTTACAAACGTGATTTTATTTTTTCGATTCCTAAATTAAAATCCCCTGTGTTCTTAGTAAATTTATGCTCATTTCCAAAACATAAGCCCTCTCCAAAGTTTTTGGAAGATGCTTTACGATGATCTTTGCCGAAATATAGAATATAGTATTGGTAAGTAAATGATGAAAAGTAAAGATAAATCAGTTTGGATACAAACCAGAACATAGTTCGAACAATTCTTTTGTCTTGTTAGACATCATGTTAGATAATATGTTTAAAGTATTTAGAGGCTGAGGTGTGGCCACTATTTTTGCTGATATTTCCAAGACCTATAACAATATGGACAAACCAATTGTCCTTTATGAAGCTATAAAATTCAATTGAGGGAATTCATTGTAAGGATGCAAGGCAGTTTTTTGTCGAATTTTGTCTTTCTTCAAATGGGAGAAGTCTAATTTTGCCAGTATCTCTTGTGGGTCAGTCCAGGGAACTACATTAAGTACTTTATCCTTTCTGATTGATGTCAATATTGTTATAAACAGTTACAAAGATCTTTTTAAGGCCGCACATGACTTAACTATTTTAAGTTTGAGACACTTTAGTCTCCTTACTAGAGAACTTGATGTTGACTCCTGACCTAAGATACAAAAACATGACCTTGATAGAATGAGGTTTACTTTGAACCGTATAAAACACCTTTTTTCGTGAGGATTTTCTTCCTTAAAACGAATACAACTGACTTTTTGATAAAACAGTAACTTTAAGCTTAATTCTGATGTTCCTCAACTGAGTAAATCTGCTGGCTTTGTGCTTTTCTCAACTAAGAAGATTTAGTATTATCACTACTTTAAGAACTATTTATTGTTTTTAGGTTTCACATTATAATTAAACTCAGATGCTACTAAGAAGGCAAAAAAAAGAAAGCAACTTCAACTATTTAAATAAAATTTAAAGCCATTTCCTAAAATGTATAGAATGTCAAATATCGATTTTATATTGTTTTAGACTTCCAAAGGTTGGAAAGAGCAAGCTTAGCTCTCCGTTGTGGGTGTATTGTTTTGTTGCATATGCTGATAAAAGAAACCTTCACAGTTCATAGCCTTGGAAAGATTCTTTTGGGACTACACCTAAAAAACTTGAGTTACAACGCCATATTATCAATAAATATTTTACTCTCCATCATTTTTAGATATAGATGGGGGCAGGGGTAAGCTGGCTAGAATTATGATGACGTAGCATATGTTACAAAGAAGAAAAACAATAGACTATAGGAATACAAATTAAAAAGTCACTTCTAAAATATTAAAATTTTGCAAGAAACCTTTCTATAACTGGATTATCGAAAATAAAATTTCATGAAGCTTTGTTTAAAGTTTATCTTTTATTCTGCAATAATAATTAGTTCAATTCACTGAGGTGATAATTGCGTATATTTTTTATATTTCAACCTGTCAGATAAAAGTAATGAAGTAGAAGAAACCTACCGTTGCAGTTTTGTTTGGATTTCTCTTTCAACAGCGGAAGCATTGTCAAAAAGGCTATCCACTTTGGTCTGGAGGTCTTGTAATTGAACACGGATTGTCTCTTTTCCATCTACAGATGTGTTCAAATACAGTTTCTCACCATATTCTGTTGAACCGTTTAATAGTGACAGTCCTGCTGACTTGCACTGACAGATTTCTTGGATCGACTTCAATCGATTTTCTAATGTTTCTCGGTCAGCTGGACTCCCAACACACGTTTCGAAACGCTCTTGTGTCCGACTGAGCCAAAGAGAGCATTGATTGAACTTCTCTAGGTACTGTTTATGGTCGCTTACATCTTGGTCAGCTTTTTTAAGTATTTCTTTAGCCGTCACCTGGATGGACTGGAAGCGCGATGTAATCCTTTGGACATGACTTGAAAATCTTGTTTCTCCCGTTGCTTGCATTAAGTCACAAGAATCTTCACTGAGTTGTTCAATGTCACCTTCATTTTGCTTCAAAGAGTACATCAATGCCTAAATTAAGGATGATATATGAACAATCTATCGTGAGTGTTTCTACTATCAACTTAATCATTAAAATTTTGCCTTTTTTTTCTGCTATATCACTTACAAAATAATGACCATATCCTACATATCAAACGTAGGGTAGGCGGTGGCACGAGTAAAATTTCCCTTTTTCTATCTATTTACTTTTTTAAGCGAAAACTGTTCTAATTGATTTTTAGTTCGAGTTAGTACTTTTCTGAAAAATAAAGCGTAATTGTTTGCTCAAGCCTTTTTTTTTGTCTTGCTACTCTATTTGAATAATAGTATTATATTCCAAACTATTTTTAGCACTGGATAGATATAATAAATTAGATTTAATTATTGATGTACACAAACAGTTTTTGAATAAAATGAACATTATGGTACTAAAAAGCTTATCACTACGGGTTAAGTAGAATCGTAAAAAATTTGAAGAAACTTCTATGGTCAACTGTCAAAATAAAGACTTCCTGAACTAGGCAGTTCAGTTATATATCAATCACCTCACTTAATTTTCTCAAAAGTTCTTATATATCCTCCATTGGTACTTTACACCGTTAGACCCTAATTACATTTTTGTCATTTTAGTGATATGATAAATATTTCCATTTAATTTTGCGTTTTGATTTCAAAATTTCGGTTCCAACTGTGCTAATTACAATGAATTGGTGAATTTATTTTGTTGTTCATTTTTGTTTTTATTTTGACGCAAAGACTTGTGACTCCTTTTTTTTGTGCTTACCATCTTTCTAATCCTCAGGTTAAAATATATAAACAATTTTTCATTGAGCTCCCCCTTTGAATTAAGTATAAATAGCATTAACTAAACACACCATTTCTGTAAAAAATGAAAAAACACTAGCTGTATTTCTTATTAGAGCCAGTCACTCTTTTTTCTTAAAAAATAATGAATTATACAAACACAGGTAAGAAAATAGTAAAGGTTTAGATTTACGAAAACAGTAAGCTAAGGTCATTACATTCATAAATTATGGTACATTAATTGAAAGTGACAAATGTAAACCCTCAAAAAAACTAATTACATGGTTGATATGTAAAATTATAACAAAAAAAAGGAAAAAGAAAAAAGATACAATAAGAAAAGAAGGAACAAGAAATGGAAAACTTTAATTGGCATCCCGGTTGCTCTTACTTGTTCAAGATGATCAGATAAGGCCACAAAATTTTGAACAGCTCTTGACTGGACTTCAACATTCTTCATGAATTCCTATGAAAAAGGATGCCATGCTCATTAGTCCATTCTACTAAACTACAGCCAGAATATTTCAATATAAGGCCCACATAGCGATATAATCCATTCAAAGGCACAATCAATTCAGTTTGTAAAACAAACATGTCAAAAACTCCACTAGAAAAAATTCTAATTTTTGGATCAGATATAACAATTATCTCGAGGGAAAAATCTCCGAGATTTTTTTGAGGAAATATTAAAGTGTTTTAATGCGTAATTATTCGAATTGCCTCTTTAAAAATATATATATATATATATATATATCTATATATATAAATATATATATATATATATATATATATATATATATATATATATATATATATATATATATATATATATATATATATATATATATATATATATATATATATATATATATTATATATATATATATATATATATATATATATATACATATATATATATATATATATATATATATATATATATATATATATATATATATATATATATATATATATATATATATATATATATATATATATATATATATATATGTATATATATATATATATATATATATATATATACATACATATATATATATATATATACATACATATATATATATATATATACATATATATATATATATATATATATATATATATATATATATAATATATATATATATATATATATATATATATATATATATATATATATATATATATATATATATACATATATATATATATATATATATATATATATATATATATATATATATATATATATATATATATATATATATATATATATACATATATATATATATATATATATATATATATATATATATATATATATATATATATATATATATATACATATATATATATATATATATATATATATATATATATACTATATATATTATATATATATATATATATATATATATATATATATATATATATACATATACATATATATATATATATATATATATATATATATATATATATATATATATATATATATATATATATATATATATATATATATATATATATATATATATATATATATATATATATATATATATAATGTTCCCTTAATAATATAATATATACGAGAAGTAGTAAAGAGAAACATAACTGGTTGTGAAAATATTTTCAAAACCAATCTTTTCCCACAAGATCTGTAGCTTGGTAAGGTTTTCAAATCATAAAAACATTGATATTGGTGCAAACAGACTTTAAAAAACCTCTCTTGCATTTCAGATTATTAAGGGTACATTAACTTCATTTTTTAATTTAGTTTTCAAATCCGTCAACGAGAAATTAATATCTTAAAGTAATTCAAAACAATTATACATAGCTGGTGATAGTATAAATTGGCAATTTTTCTTAAAAAACTTAAAGAGCATATTTATGTAAAGCATTAATGGTGCAATAAAGCTCGAAATATAAATAATAAAGAAAAAAACATTTTCAACTTCTTCCGTTGAAAAACTCTCTCTGTGTATAACTTTTTAAAGATATATAAAATTGTGTTACGGCTTGGTCAAACATTTTAGTTTGCTTTTTTCTTTTCCTTTTTTTTTACTACAATTTAGTATCTTAAGCATAGACTGTATTTATACTGTTATTGGTGCGCTATTAAATTAGAAACTTTTTTTCTCTTTTACTCTAACTACTATAATCAGATGACCTACCTTATGTACTTATTTAGTTTTCAGCAGTGAAAACTATTGGTAAAAATAGTTTCCACTGAGGTTATTACTACACAGATCTAGAAGCAAATACTTAGTAACAGACTAGTGGGTTGTTGAGACAAAACAAGAGGTTCAACTCCAAATTAAGAGACCATTCGTCTAAAAATTTAATAACCGAATAAATTCTGCAATAAATTGTTCTTCGAAAAATTTAGTTTGAAGCGATAAAGCTTGACAATCTCAAAATAAGATGAATTCTTGTCGATAATTAAACAGATTTAAGCCTGTTTCTAGACTGGTTCAAATTATTGTTTGAAAACCAATGTTACTTCATATATCAATAGCTAAGTTGAGCTAAACTATCCTCATTGGGTAAGGTTTGACCTCTAGAGCCAAATTAATAAGCATTCAACAAATATATTAGCCAAAGCCATTCTCTCCACACTTACTTCGTAAGATATCATAAGCAAATAGTTCATAACAAACCAACAAAGTGGAAATTTATTATTTCCTGGAAGTTTAAATAAGAGTGAAGATTTTGTTGTAAGATACATTTTATTAAGAAAGATTGACCATTGAACATAAAGACAAGTGGCAAGGCTGCTTTTCAGAAACTGACAGTTTTTATGACAACGACACAGAATTATATGTATGAATTATATATATATATGTATATATATATATATATATATATATATATATATATAATATATATATATATATATATATATATATATATATATATAGATATATATATATATATATATATATATATATATATTATACATATATACATATATATATATATATGTATATATATATATATATATATATATATATATATTATGTATATATACATATATATATATATATATATATATATATATATATATATATATATATATATATATATATATATATATATATATCTATATATATATATATATATATATAAATGTATATATGTATACATATATATATATATATATATATATATATATATATATATATATATATATATATATATATATATATAGATATATATATATATATATATATATATATATATATATATATATATATAATATATATATATATATATATATATATATATATATATTTGTATATATGTATACATACATATATATATATATATATATATATATACTATATATATATATATATATATATTATATATATATATATATATATATATATATATATATATATATATATATATATGTATATATATATTAATTTGCTAGGATTGTAATGATATTGGTATATTGTTAATGATCTTGGAAGGATCGTGGGTTAAGGGATTTATTAAAGCTAGATTAAGTGAGTGTCACGTGAAAATGTTTTTTTTTTTAAGTATAAAGGCTGGATTTGTATTATTACTCCTGTTGTTAATAATAGAATAGACGCACAGATTGGATATTCAATATTTTTCACTTTAATACTGAACTTCCAAGTTCTGAAAATTATAGTTAGATGATTTAGTTAATTTTTTCTAAGACAATTTGATGTTATTGCTTGTGTTCCGAAGTTTTCCTTAGCTCTACACTTGTAATCATTCGGCCACAAAGCAGAAATATGAGTTTCAGTCCATCATATCATAACAATTGTTAGGACTTGCTGCTACAGTCTAAAAGATGCCTCATATTCAACAACAAGTTGCATATTTACGTACCTGATATTTTTCTAGTTGCTCTTGCTTACTTTCCAGGGTTGGTTTTGGGGCATAATCTTTCAGAGTCGCTTCAGCTTCAGACAACCAAGTTAGAAGTCTATCAAATTGTCCCTCGTATTCTTGCCACTGATCAAGTCTCTCTTGCAGATCATGTCTTAAATCTTCTGCATTTGTTCTAAATTTCTCAAGTTCAAACCTGTTATAGATATACAAATAGTAGGTATTAAAATCCTTATTTAAAAAATCAATAAACGTTCGATAGGAGGCGTATTGAAATTGACGTCAGACTGCACGGGCTCTAGATCGCATCGGGAGAGCCAAAGTTATCAAACAGTCCGTGGTAACGAACTGTCATTAAGCAGCGATTCGCGCCAATAGAAACAGAAACTCTAAAAAAGTTTTGACACAGGAGTTTTGATAACAATATACTCACGAAAACCTCAACAGTCTGAGAAAATTTGCTTGATTTTCGAAACAGAGATAAAAATTATTCCACATCAAAGTGGTATTTTCTGTCGTTTTGCATTACAAAACAACAATTTTACGACCAAGAGGGAGAAAAAGCCGTCAACAGAAAACTTCCAAGGTAGCCAATCAATTTAAAAATAATAGGAGAGTTATATATTGAGCTTCTTATGCTCAGAGGCAGTACGGCCGCGCGGTGGCGCATTTAATCCTAAAGATGCATGCAGTCCATATAAAACAAACAGTTAACATTCACATTCATTTTAAAGCTTCATTTGACTAAGTTGATTCATTAGAGGCTGTATATTTGCGTAGAGTGATGTATATTTGCGTAAAAGGTAATGGGCCTGAAGTCTCAGAGTTGCATTTTTGTGCCTAAATTTTTCAATTCCCCATAAACCTTCAGATAAATTCCGTAGTATGTTAGATGAGGAGGAGGAAATATATCTCTAACCTCCCTTCATTCCTGGGAATATTTTTGAGCTTCGTGTGTAATATGGGTGTTTTTTTTATGAGTAAAATAAAAGACAATAGTAATATGCTTACAGGTGCACAAAGGGAAGGCAGGGAAGAATCACAAACGCCACCAGGAATTTCCTAGGGGAGGGCGGATATTTTCCATGATCTAAATATGATCTAAATGGAAATATTTCTCATTTTTCTTTGTATGTACATTTTTATGTTGTTTCCAGGGGGGGGGGGGGGGGTCTTTACTTCCTTCAGGAAAACTTTACTTTTTAATTATTTTGTTTTTCGTTTTTAGGTTTTTGAAACATACAGAATAAACCTTACCCAAAGATTTTTGTTTTGAGGCAATGAAACTAAAGAGGTCACATGAGTTTTTTTTTGTGAAAACAGAACATTATACATATACAAATTTTATTTCACATCCCTCTTTAGCTTTCCCTGCAAAATCCAGAATTTTATATAAAAAAGGGTCCAAGGGTATATTATCCTCGGCGCGTTTTAGTATTTTAAGATATAAAAAAATACCATTATTTATGAAATACTGTCCTATATGAAATACTGACGGAAATCAAACAAATTTTAGATAAGTAGCTAATATAACTTACAGGAATTTATGCTATTACTATTGCAATTTTTCTGTTGCATTACTGCAAAAAATTTGGAGCTTCTCATAAGAAGATATCCTTCCGTTATTTTGCTTCTTGGACTTCAACATTTTAGGAGAATTAAAATCTTCTGACAAAAAAGTGCAAAGAACAAAAACAGAAGGGAGCAAAAAATCAAGGTTTTATAATTGCAACCTGCAACTTAAGACCTTAATTCACGAGCTAGACAGTGAAGTCGAAAGAAGATGTAAAGCTTTCTAATTTTTGCGCTATCAAATCAATTAAAATTTTTACCCTAATTGAGCCTATGAGTGTGTTGAACAAGAGCCAAAGAAGAGGAGAAAAGGTCGAGTCCTACAGGTAAAAGAATTTTCGAGCAGTTTCAAGCTCTTTTTTTAACCAAAATAATATTCGTATTTTTCGAATGAGCTTCAAACAAAGATTTTCAATGTAGTTTCCAACATCCTAATCTTGGTTTGCAGACTTATCTTCCTATTCTTCCAAACTTTTGCCGAATGTGAAGTATGAATATTGTAGACCCTCCACAGAGTTCTCTTATCTAGACACTAAAATTTCAAGAAAATTTCAACAGTCGTTCATGCTACATTGTAGATACTCTATTTTGACAACCTGCATGCATATAAAGTCTTTTGATGTAGGCCAACATCTCTCTCAACATTCCCTGAAATTTTCAATACCATACCCTTACTGATATATTGCAGATACGAAATTCTGACAACCTTAGGAACATAGTCTATTTTGACTTAGCTCACCATCCTTCTGGGTTTTTTGAATTAGTTCATCTTCCGTCTCAGCATCCCTTCAAAGTTTCAACTTAAGACCCTAAGTCGTTCCAGAGATATTACAGATACGCCATTTTGACAACTTGGATGCACATAGTCTCTTTTGATCCACTCAAGTAATAAAAAAGACACACTATTTTTATATTATTCCAATTTTCCTTGTTGTTGTTTTGAACAAATTTTTTACGAAGATACGGCTTCAATTATCACTATTAGGAAGACTTACTACTGTTTTCTGCTGACCATCAGTTTGTACCACAGGATGGAAGCTGCCTCTTATATATATTAAATAAAAAAAACAAGTTTTTTTAACTGAAAGTAAGGAACAACGTTAAAACTTAAAACGAACAGAAATTATTCCGTATATGAAAGGGGCTGTCCCCTCCTCAACGCCTCGCTCTTTACGCTAAAGTTTGACTTTCTCACAACTCTTATTTTTTTTAACAATAAAAAACTATTTTTCAGGATTATTTCAAGGAATCCTTCATTTAAAACAATGGTGATTGATAGTATAATAGATTGTATTAAAAGGTTAAATAATGCTTACCTAGCGTTAGAGAGATCTCTTTCCATTATTTCCTTGACTCCGGGTGGAAGCCGATGTGAAACAGTCTGGATGCACATTCCAACTGCATTTAATCGAGATTCACCCTCAGGGATTGAGTCCATAATATCTTTTACTCTGTCCCTTCTTGTCATCAGTGCGTGTTTAGAGCCCCCGATATCTGTTACAATATAAAAGATTTGCTTAGTTTGTAGTGTTTTTTTTTTCTTCAAAATAAAAAGGAAAGAAAAAAGCATAGGCTATCTTCATCAAATGCTAGGTTCGATTATTATTTCTTTCCCATGCTTTGTGTCAGTCAGGCATTTAAGATGCCCCTTGTGTTACTCTAAAAATAGACCATACGTATGTCTTAAGGCGCCCCAGCACAAGAAAAACTATATCTTTTTCAAATTTTGTGAAGATAGCTCTTGAAGTAAATATTATATACTTGTTGATTTCAATCAATCTTGCAGAGCTTATAGAAACCTTTTGTGGACCAGTAAGGTTTCATAAAGCCCTAGTCTAAAGTAAGCAATAAAAAAAATGCTTCTTATTGGAAAAAAAGTTTTTTAGTACTTTTAAAAAAGCGTCTTACTGATCTAATTAAACGGCCCTTCTGTTTCAGGAGTCATTATTAAAGAATTGGGACAAAATTCAAACTTTAGAGTAAAGAGCGAGGTGTTGAGGAGGGGGAACCCCCTTTATATACGTAATAATTTCTGTTCGTTTTAAGTTTTAATGTTGCTCCTTACTTTCAGTTGAAAAAACTTTCAACTCCGGCTCCACTTCCGCGGAGAAACCCCCTCCTCATAGAAATATCCTCTAGGCGATTCAATCCCTGTGAAAATTTAGCCCGGGCAATTACTCTTATCCACTCTGCGCGTAAAATTGAGACGGAAAAGACAAAGCAAGACATAAAAAAATAATTTTGTATAAGAATTCTGGAAAATACCCACAGTGTATAATTTCCCCTGAGAAGTTCACTCCCTGGAAACTTCCCTCCCCATGGAAAATTTCCCCGTGGAAAAACCCCCAGCAGAAAATTTGTCCCCCCCCACCCAAAAATGTATGCCTACATCCCAATAACAAATACTATGCGAAAACAATGGGCAACTTTTATAACTTAAAGACCTTTCCCCTGGGGCTATGGGAGGGGGATCATGTTATACCCAAAGGCATAGTTATTGGGCCTTTTAACTACGATGAACAAAATGGCTATCCCAAAATTTTGATCGGACGATTTCGGGATAAACGGGGCGGGGGGCCTAGTTGCCCTCTAATATTTTGGTCACTTACAAAGAGCATTAGAACTTTTAATTTTCGTTCGAATGAGCCCCCTCCCGATAATCTAGGACCACTTGGTCGATACGATCACCCCTGGGAAAAAAACAAACAAACAAACACGCCTCCGTGATCTTTCTTCTGGCAAAATTCAAAATTCCACATTTTTGCAGATATCAGCTTGAAACCTTCACACTAGGGTTCTCTGATACGCTGAATCTGATGGTGTGATTTTCATTGAGATCACTTGACTTTTAGGGGCTATTTCCCCCTTTTTAGAAAATCAGAGAAATTTTCTAAGGCTCGCAACCTTTGATGGGTATGACTAAACTTAAGGAAATTTATATATTTGAAATCAGCATAAAAATCCAATTGTTTTGATATATCTATTGGTATCAAAATTTCGTTTTTTAGAGTTTCGGTTACTATTGAGCCGGGTTGATCCTTACTTACAGTTCGTTACCACGAGCTGTTTGATACATTAAATGAATAACAATATTGAGCATTATGAAAAAAGTGAAATCATTATACAATCACGGAGATTCGAACTTGATTGGATTCATTTCATTTCTTGGTTGTCCTGGGTTCCATGATAGATATGTCTGTTCACTTTGACTTTATATTATTATATGAATTTGCTTCTGTATGCCTTAGGTTTTAGTATGGATTTTGACATTTCCTTGATTTTTTTTTTTTTTTCGGAAAACGTTTTCTAGCGTTCTTTGTAATTAACACAAAGCACGGGAGAGGGCTGTTTGTTATATAATCACTTTTGACTATTAAAATGGGCACTAAAACTCAAATTTCCAATAGAATGAGCTCCCTTCCAAGTTTCTATAGTCACACCTTTCATATGAAGCAGCTGGAAGAAAATACATTGAAGGCATCTGGCTCTTTATTTAGGTGGCACTGCATCACAAAAGCAGCTGTATTGAACATTGGAAAGGGAATTGTTCGGCACAAAGGTTATGCCTTTGGTCACACTTTCAGATATATTAAAACGAACTAATCAACTTCTTACATACAACCATTGATACCCAACTGCTCCAAGACTTTGACAACGATTTTACGTCAATAATTTACAGCAAAAGATTTATAAAAATATTTTTTACATCTTTTGAATACTACTTTACTTAAGGGCTCTCAAGACCTGAGCCAGGACCAAGGGCTAAGAAGTTTCAATTTGACCACCTAGAAAAATACAGCAAATGGCAAAAATTTATCAGTATTTGCAAAAAATAGTCATTTTTTGGCTTTTCTGCACCTGGTCTTTGTCTATTATGTTTTGGCCATCCTCTCGTATTTAAAGGGCTTCCTTATCGCAACGGAGAGAACGACCTAAGCTGCCACCTGAAAGATTATGACGTGATAATTAATTACAGTTTGAGGGCTTAGCGAAGTATGATGGCATAAATCCATTAAATATTTTCATTTCTTCTGATATTCACAGCTGAGGGGTTGGCAATTATACCCATGCCCAGCTTCAAGATCGCTATTTCATCTGTACCACAGTTTATATAATTATCCAGTAAGCTTATCGTAGATCATTTCTGGTCTTCGTTCTCGGTGCGAACAAAAAGCTCCTCCCACTTCTTCGTGCAGTTATGGATCAGTGTGTTTGCGTCTATCAATGAGAAATGGTTACTAAGTGCATTATTCGTAATAGCGGGTTTCCACTTGTTTCCGATTGTTTCGCGTCTGACTTGTCTACCCGTGAAAAGATCTGATGCCGCCTATGTTTCTACGTTCTCTGGAGCACTCGCACCCCGGTCCGGGTTTTTATAATGGGTGAAGATAGGGAATGATCATACTGGATAATTATATAAACTGTGATCTGTACGTACTAGAAATTAGACAAGATCATTTTGACAAGGTGTATGTTCGGGAGACCACCCTAATACATGGTAACATATGAGGTGTTACGTTTCAAACTTCGGGCTCCAACTTCTAAGAGTAATAACCGTTACTTCAAGCTCCAACTCCTTAACTTTTATTTTGAATAAATCTAAATCTATTGGTACAAATTGACATCAAATGTGGTTCCTTAATAGGGCCCGACAAATATATCGGCCGATCGATATTATGGGGCCGATATGACGGTCAGTGTCATTATCTGATATCGGAAAAAAAATCGGTTATCGGTCGATATGTATATTTTTTGTATGTGAAACTTGTCCAGAAGATGGCACCAGGTTTCCTCAGGTAATTTTTGCTCGTCTAGTCGTTAGGGTGGAGTCACCAGCTAAGTCTGACCATGATGGAGAGAGCAGCAAAGGTGAGTCAAATGAAGTCAAAGCGTATTTGTTGTCAATACAAACCCGGCGCAGCAATGTTCCAAATGTATGGTGACTTCAAGAGCGTACATCTTCTATCAAAACAATTAAAAAGAATTTAATAAACCACAAATTTCTGTTTAATGAGTGTTCACTTGCGTAGGTGAAAGATCCAACATTCAATCGGTTAAAACCATGATATCCAGTCAGGGGCACAGCTAAGGGGGAGAGGGGGTGTTTTAAGGTGGGGAGGGGAGCTCCAAGGTTTTGCCGCCGCGTGTCAACACCTTGGAAAATTTACCTTGGGAATTTTGCTTGTGTGTCTGCATTTGTCGGCATTCTGGATGATTTTATCGACACATTCTTTAGATCCCTCCTCCAAACTTAAAACTCTGGCTGCACCCCTGTATCCAGTGTGCCTAGTATGGATTCGTTAATAAGAGGCCCTATGATATGAATATAAAGTAAATTTTTGACACTAATATGTGAATGATTAAAATTCAAAGTCCTGCTATAGAAATTGGGGTTTTGAATAATCAATTCCAACAAATATCTTACGCTTCTTACAAAAATATTTTCACGTATTTGTGTTTATATAACTAAACCGGCTTCTTTGATTTGATTGAAATTTTTTTTTGCTTATTTGTCACTTCCGCAAATATCCACCACTTCGTTTGTGTGCTCAGAAGCTGCTGATCCGAAAAGGTAAAGAAATCAAACAATTCTTGTAAATGGCCTAATTTTTGGAATCAACAGTGAATTATTGAGGCTGTTCTTTGGTGTGTAATGGACCAGAAATATATATATGAGAATGGATATGGGCAGAGAATGGGGGGTTTTAAACTTTAGGTAAGATTTTTTTGGGGACGGGAATTTATCGGCAAATTATTTCGGTATCGTATCGATACGCTACCGATATATCGGTATCAGACCCCAAAAATCCATGCCGGTCGGGCCCTATTCCTTAACCCTACTGAACACTCCATCTCTGAAAAGGAGAATAAGGGAAAAGCTCATATCTTGCAGCTGGCTCAGGACGTTCTGTCATAATCTTTTTATTCAGTGCAAAATTTTGTCCTGAGAAATTTTTGACTTGATATTAAAATGCAGTTGTTGCGTTTTCTGACTTAAGTTATTCGAGGTGATTCGTTTCGAAATGATTTAAAAAAGAGATTTTGTGTAATGATGCTTACGTTTTATGTTTTTTGTATCTAATAAATACGATGGAAACTTACCTGAGCATAATGAGAGACGATCCCACATTTGCTTTTGCCAATCATTCTGCACTTTCACCACATCTAAATAATTTTGTATCTTTTCTTGGGCCCAATCAAGAAGTTCGCAGTTGGATTGAAGGTTTTCACATATCCCTAAATAACGTTCAAGTAGATCGTCTGTTTTTACAGAAGATGGATGCGCATCTTGTGACACAGAAAGGCTCTTGAATTTTTCACATATTGTTCCGATTAGCCGTTTATGGGACTGCGCGTCTTGTAGCAAATTCTGAAACAAATTTTTTTGTTTTAGCAAGATCTAAATGCTAAAATAAGAAATAACATAAAGAATTGAAAATTTCAGCTGTTTTACTTCTGATTTAGATTGATTTTACCAATCATGAGATTAAAAGAAAAATTACTTTTAAAGTCTGAATCTGACTAAAGTAGTACCAAGTTTTCTAAGCATTATTACATTAGTCTGCGACAGTGCATGGACCAAAAAAAAGATAGAAACGATATCATATAAAAATTACAACTATACATTTGCCACACACTTACTTTTCCTTACAGTGCGAGAAGTATAATCAAACAGTTCGTGGTAACGAACTGTAAGTAAGGAGCGACCCGGCTCAATGGTAACCGAAACTCTAGAAAACGGGTTTTTGATACTAATAGATACATCAAAAGAATCAGATTTCAATGCTGATTTCAAGCATATAACTTTCATCAAGTTTAGTACTACCCATTAAAAGTTACGCGCCTGAGAAAATTTGGCTGATTTTCAAAAATAGGGGGGAAGACCTTCTAAAGGTTATAGAACCTTAATGAAAATCGCACCATCATATTCAGCGTATCAGAGAACCCTACTATAGAGGTTTCAAGCTCCTATCTACAAAAATGTGGAATTTTGCATTTTTTGCCAGAAGAAAGATCACGGATGCGTGTTTATTTGTTTTTTTTTTTTTTTCCCCAGGGGTGATCGTATCGACCCAGTGGTCCTAGAATATCGTGGGATGGCTCATTGGAACGGAATTTAAAAGTTCTAGTGCCCTTTTTAAGTGACCAAAAAAAATGGAGGGCAACTAGGCCCCCTCCCACGCTCATTTTTTTCCCAAAGTCATCCGATCAAAATTTTGAGATAGCCATTTTGTTCAGCTTGGTCGAAAATATGATAAATATGTCTTTTAGGATGACTTAATCCCCCGAAGTCCCCGGGGGGAGGGCTAAAAGTTATGAACTTTACCCAATGTTAACATATAGTATTGGTTATTGGGAAGTATACAGACGTTTTCAGGAGGGTTTTTTTCTGGTAGTGAAGGGGGGGTTATGTTGGAGTATCTGTCCATGAAGGAAGTTTTCATGGGGGAAGGGAAATTGCCATGAAGGGGGCGCCGGACTTGCCAGCATTGTTTATTGGTTATTGGGAAGTATACAGGCATTTTCAGGAAGGATTTTTTTCTAGAGGATGGGGCTGGAGGAGGGGGTTACTCGGGAGAATCTTTCCGTGGAGGTAGTTTCTTTGGCGTAGGGGACATTTCTATGAAGGGGGTGCCGGATTTCCAAGCATTATTTAAAAAACGATCAGAAATTAAATAAAAAAAAAACAAGTTTTTTTCAACTGAAAATAAGAAGCAACATTAGAACTTAAAACGAACAGAAATTATAACGTATATGAGGGGGTTCTCCCCCAAGTCAATACCTCGCTCTTTACGCAACAGTTTTTTTTAGTGCTTTCAAAAGAGCTATCTATTCTAACTAAACGGCCTTTGTGATTCAGGGGCTTCTGAATTAAATTTGTTTTTAACTTTTAACGTAAAGAGCGAGGTATTGACTAAGGGGAGAACCCCCTCATATATGTAATAACATATACGTAATAAAAAAAAAAAAAAAAAAAAAAAACAAGCGATACGGCTCAATAGTGATCGAAACTTTAAAAACGGAATTTTGATGTCAATAAATGTATCAAAAGAATGGGTTTATAATGCTGATTCTAAATATATAAATTTTATTAAGTTTAGTATTACTCATCAAAGGCTACGAGCCTGAGAAAATTTACCCGATTTTTTAAAGAGGGGGAAACATCCCCTACAAGTGAAAGAATTTTAATGAAAATCACACCGTCAGATTCAGCGTATCAGAAAACCCTATTACATAGGTTTCAAGCTCATATCTGCAAAAATCTGCAACTTTGTATTTTTTGCTAGAAGAAAAATATACGAATATAGAAGTTAGTTACGTAAGTTAATTTGTAAATTACGTCATAACCAAATTTAGAGACATCCATTTAGCAAAAGAAAAGTAAAATTTTTATGCAAATTTTGTTTACTTATTCAATGACGGTGAGCCAAAATAAAAGCTGCATTAACTAAAAAACGATCAGAAATTAAATAAAAAAAACAAGTTTTTTAAACTGAAAGTAAGGAGCGACATTAAAACTTAAAACGAACAGAAATTATTCCGTATATGAAAGGGGCTGTCCCCTCCTCAACGCCTCGCTCTTTACGCTAAAGTTTGACTTTGTCTCATAAATTTATTTTTTAAAACAATAAAAAACTTTAGCGTAAAGAGCGAAGCGTTGAGGAGGGGACAGCCCCTTTCATATACGGAATAATTTCTGTTCGTTTTAAGTTTTAATGTCGCTCCTTACTTTCAGTTTAAAAAACTTGTTTTTTTTATTTAAGATATTTTTTAAGGAGTGGACGCAACTCACACCACATAATTTCTACAAAGACATTTAAGAAAAAAAATCTATATGCTGTTTATCCTAGAAACCAATTCCAGAACTTAAGTTTTTTTTAAATTGTAAATACGCTAGCTAGAAAAAGAAAAGGCCATTGTTATTTGCGTGGGTGGTGTCGCAAGGTTAAACAATCAGCAGAAATACACCTAAACGGTTTTAGACGTTTATCCCCCCCCCGGTGAATACCCCCCTAATAATACCCCCCCCCCCCGTGGAAAATAAGGCTTTCCAAATTTGGGAATTTTATTTGAGTTTTTTTTTTTATTTCCGTAGGGGGAATTAATTTTGGTACTTGTGTATTATGCGCACTCACTCAAGCTTACGCTGTGTAAAACTCGAGGACAAACCGGTTTCTTCGTTAGTTTTTTTCATCTTAGCATGAGACAAGACAAAGATAAGTGACAGAATAGATGGGAAATACATAATTTGGGCTATATATTTGCACATAGCGGGAGGGGGGTAAAGTATTTGGGCAGTTTGAAGTCCGAAAACAAATCCTTCTAGGTGTGGTCACTGCCACTAAAAAATTACAGAAAAATAGCGAGGTATCTGGATATTTTGTTAACTAAAAAAAAAAAAAAAAAAAAAAAAAAAAAAAAAAAAAAAAAAAAAAAAAAAAAAAAAAAAATCCTAGTAAAAAGTAAATGTAATGTTTCATTGAAGTGTTTTTTTCTCAGTCTTAACTGTTTTTTTTTTGTCAATGACCGATTTTCCAAACATTAAGTACTTTTATTAGGAATGTAGTGTTTCATTTAAGTGTTTTATGATGATCGCTGATCAAAGTTTATGTTATTTGTGCCTTTCATTTATGTTATTTTACTATGTTCATGGCCGTATAGTTTGGCTATAAAATACACTTCTCTATCTATCTATCTAATATGCAGAATAATTGGACCAAACACATTTTGTTTGCAGACCCGCTATACTTTATCCCCCCCCCCTAATATGCAAATCTATAGCCCAAATTTATTTCTAAAGTAACGAAAAAACTGGTATGTTCTCGAATTTTACTACCAAAATTCCTTCCCCCTACGGAAATAAAAAAAATAAAACTCAAATAAAATTCTCAAATTCGGAAAGCCTTAATTTCCACGGGGGGGGGGGGGGGGTATTTTACGCGGGGGGTATTTTCCGGGGTTGGGGGTATTTTCCACGCGGGGGGGGATGTTTTCCAGGGGGGTAAACGCCGGCCACCCACCTAAACAAAGGATAAGTTTCTTGAAATATGTTGAAAAACAGGTTTTATGCAGCCCAATACATAAAAAATATTGATTTTCACCCCCCCCCCCAAAAAAAAAAACTAACTAAAGGTTATGGTTATGCAGAGGAAAGTTCTCAGCAATGACCGTAATCATCGTATTTCAGCGAACTGAATCTATGTAGGGACATGTAATGATATTATAATAGGCATACTAGCAGTTAAATATTAGATTTTTGACTGGACATATTTCTTGCTCTTTCCCAGTTTTAAAAGAGACCTAAAAAAAAAAATAGGTCTTAAGCAAGAAGGTCCTTAAAGTTATTTAAATATATGATTTTTTATGTAGCAACCTGAAAGAAAAAAAAACCTCTCTCCCCCGAGAAAAAGACAGAAATAGTATCGCAGAAAAGACTTCTTAGCAAAGATCAGAATTAATAGATACCAGGTCTCTAGATTTTTACAAATACACGCACTGATATTGAAATAGGCATAGTAGTAGCGGCAAGTACAGAAAGAGTGTTCGCTGAAAATATACCTTATTCTTTCCCAGCTTTGAACGAAGGTCTTGCAAAGATGTCCAATTAACACTGTCAAGAGCTGGGACTGTTTTTTCTGCATTTTCAATCCAAGCAGTTGCATTAGAAATTGTATCTTGGTAATTAATTTGCTGTTGGAGCAGAAGCTCTTGATTTTTCTGTTGATCAAGGATCTTTATTTCCAGCGTGTCCCCACCTTTCTCGTAATTCCCTTAAATCACAACGTATCTTTTCTCTACCAACAGCAGAGGTATCAGGAAAAACACGCTCTCCAAGAGAAGTAAGTGATCCGAACTTATGTGGAGCAGCATCACGCTCTAGAACAAGCTTTTGAATATGATCTTCGATATCTTCATTTATTGTTCCTAGGAGCGAAAAAAAGCGATTAAAACATAGAAATATACACCCAATTCGTAAACAAGCATACAACTCAAATAGTGGTTATATGCTCAAAAGTTTCTAGGACCCCAGATCAATAATAAGCTAAATGTGAGCATATTTTTTTTATCCAAGAGAGATTTTTTTTTTTTTTTTTTTAGAAGATTCAAATTGCATATACAAAAAACAATTTAAGCAGACAAAAAAGAGGGAGATTGGAAGGAAAGCAAGAAAATATAACACCAAAGTGTTTTTTTTTCGGTAAATCATATAAAAGTTAGAAAAGATTTCTGATAGCAGCGGAGACAAATAAGACCCTTTCCAGGATTTACATTTTGATTATTAGATAGGTTTAGCCGTTTACATTTACTGAACTTGATCATATTTTCAAGATTATTTAAAAAAAACTATTTATTGTTGCCACTTTGCGGATTAAAGTTACTTTACCAACTAAAAGAATGTTTAATTAAGTTAAAAAAAAGTTTTGATCAAATGAAGTTTAAGTTACGTGAAAAACCTTTTTCCAAATTATATCTTGAAAGGGGGCAAATTGAAAGGGTACCTGTCTTGAATCCGATAAACACGCAATAAGCGAAGTTTCGTTAATACTAATGAAATAAAACAAAATAGGATAAAATTTAATAGTCTAGAAACAAACTTGGGCAATATATTTGCAATCTAGGCGGGGGGGGGGGTAAAGCATAGCATGTATTAAATATGTAACCTAACCTAATCTAAGTACCTTTTTTTGCCCCTTCAACCCCAAAAAACTAAAGTTTAAATCTTTGTCACAGAGTGAACAAAAACTCACTAGCTAGCGGAAACCTGTTTTTCAAATGGTGTCTTTGAAATACTCTATGTGGTTCATTGCGTGTTTATCGGATTCAAGAGAAGTACCATTGAAAGTTAATATCAGACATCACCAATTCATTCATCAAGGCTGATAATCATATGCGTATATCTAGCTCCAAGCTGTGGAAATTACTAAAAACTTTTGAAGTTGGGTTTCCGTCCTGTTATTATATTCACATTAGCTTCGAAATTGAATTGAACTTCGTTCTATTTGAAACTGTGTTTGCAAAATAAGTATCCACTTGCAGAGGATGAAAACAAAATTCAACAAGAACTGATGCTACCACCACCGCACTATATGTCTTCTCTTAAAAGAAAAAAATGACTGAAAAAATAGAGGTAGGAAATGAAATGAAAAAATAGGAAAGGAAATGAAAATAGGAACAGTAGTAAGGCATAAATCAAATTTGATCAGATCAAGTTAATGACGTTTTTTTTACCACTTAATAAACAAAAAGCGGGGAAAAGTGAGATGGGTGTATTCATCAAGGCAGCAAAGACAGGTTGGTTATAGAAACACTGCAGAGAATTCGACAAATCGTAGATATTACAAGACTTAGGGGGGTTGTGGGTTCAGTGTTTACCTATTTCCTTACGCACGTGTCTAAAGATGGCTTCGACAGTATTAAAAAAACACTAGCGCTAAAGGTTGGTTTAGATGATTGTATTAAAAAGAAAAAATGAAATAAGAAAATGATAAAACCATGGCCAAACCGAGCATTTCTAAGTGGTATTGCCCCCCCCCCCCCATCCTGGATACATATTTGAGTTTTATACTAAATTCTTACGATTTGAGTTGGTGTTTGATTGAATTTATTTATTTATCCTTGTTTTTTCAAAAGAGACGCCTAAAAAGATTTAAAGTAACTAATAGCTTACCTTTGATAACACTTTCTACTATTCCTTCAGTTGAAACTATCCAAGTCAAAAGATCCAAAAACTTTTCTTCGTAGGTGGCATGGTCGGTGACTACGCATTCCCATTTAGTAATCCATTCTTTGCTTAATATGTGCAAGCTGTGATACCTATTGCTTAGCTGTATGATAAATGGCTTAATGCGCTCAACTCCACTAATAGTAAGGAGTATATTGGCTTGATCTACAAAGTTATCTACTTCTTTTTCATACTGAATGATTATTTCTCTTTTTTTCTTAAAAGAGCTTAATTGTTTCTCCTTTTCGTCTAAAGTACTAAGGAGATCCATCTGTCGAAATACTGCTTCATTGTCTTTAAACCAAGAACCCAATAACTCCAACCCTGATTCAAATTTAGTCCATAAAGACAAAGCATTTAATATTTGTTCTTCCGAGGCATTTAAACAATTCAGATGATTTGTCCATGTCTCTTCAAGCTCTTGAGCGCACTTCCGTAAAATAGTTCCACCTTTTGATGAAGTAGAGTGACACACACGTTTGGTCAAGTTATTTATCATTGTCAATTGCCTATCTCCCAATTGCTTATTTGATTTTAGCTCTTTTATCACTGACATTTTGCGATGAAGTTCTGCTCTTTCACCGCTAGGGCTTTGACACGGCTGATATTTACCACGTTGCAGCAAAACCCAGTTCTGAAATTCGTTCGTCAGTAAAAGAAGCTGAGAATGTTCTGATATACAATTTTCTAACTTAACCATTAAATCTTTCGACTTCTTACCAATATCAACAAATAGTTGCTTGATGGAGGAAATATACACATGAAGGCTCTTATCTTGCGTTTGTTCAACAAGCTTCTTAGAACGGGAGCAGACAGCTTCCACGAGGTTTTGATGAGTCGTTATCTCGGAATGAACAAGTCTATGGTTTTGTAACTGAGCTTTTTTTTCTTGCAAGGTACCCTTGAGATCAGTTTGCTGCTGCATCACTTGTTCAATATCTCGAAGCCACCTCGTCAGCTCTTCTTGACTAGTTGTAAATTCCGCAAACTGTTCCAAGCATGCATCCATTTTTTGTAACGACACCTCAACATCATCACTGTATATTTCCCATCGATCACGTAGCATTCGCAACTGTTGCCTAATAGATTCTCTTCCTTCTGGCGCAGTGTGACTGTACAGTCTTTCACCAAGTTCAATTAGATTATCAACTTCAATGGAAGCTTCACTTCTTCCTTCATTCAAATCTGAAAGCTTTGCCCTCTTTTCTGATAGAACCTTCATATCCCCAACGATTTCACTACACATTCTTAGGAAACCTTCCGATTCGTCTATCCATTCGATCATTTTCTTAAATTGGTCATCGAACGAAATATTCTCTTTTAAATATTGCTCGTAGCGAAGTATCATTTCCTAGGGGAAAAACAAATGTAAATAGTGATTAAGACAAAAAATGAAGAAAAAGAAAGACAACTTGCTAAGAAAATAATGGATATTCTGCATTTAACTATAGATAGTCAAGTCTATGAAGAAACTACAAGATATGTAGATAGTCAAATCTACACACCATAAGATTCTTGGTCTTTGATTTTAACTGATAATAAGACAATCAAAGTTGAAACGAAATTAAAGAGTGACGTGAAAACTAAGAGTAAACACTGTTTATCCACACATGCGCATTTAACGGCAATCACATCCTCAACTACTCTTCTACTCTTTTAACTAAAATTAAACATTTCTAAAGGTTACATTTTCTTCGACACCGGAAACAACTCTTCTTCAAAGACAATCCATAAACAAAACACTTTCAATTAACAATAACTTTAACTTTTATACTTTCATTTGAAAATATTTCCTGAGTATTTCTATAAACATCAATGTAACTCTAACCTAAAAAGAGGGGGGAGTTCAATGGGGTGGCAGTCTCACTAATATATAGAACAGTTTATGCTTGTTTAATTTTTCAGTGCTGCTCTTTACTTTCAATTGAGAAACAACAATTTATATCTCTATTCATTTATATTATGATATTCAGAATTTTCCAAAATACAAGGGTGAGTGATGTTCTCTTAATCCCCCTTAATCTTTATCTCTTATGTTCTACTTTTATTTCACATTGTTCTACATTTAAGCCCGTGATTTCTGCTAAGAACTGCCGCTATCACAACAAAAGGGGAGCTAATACTCTTGCATCACCCATATTGGTCATTTATACCAAAGACATTCCTAAAAATGAAGGGATGTTATAGAAACCCCACCCCCCCTGTATATTTATCTTAAAGACCTATTATTTAAAGTTTGAAAACATGGAATATTTAATGATTTAGCTCCGTTCTCTCCCCTTGATACCACAAAAAGGTCGCTGACGTTTCCACTATTATTTAGCTCGCAAATGTGCAATAAGGTATAAACGTTAGCACTAATGAGCAAATAGAACAATGCGAATGGGGTATATTTGAGATATGTAAGATGTACCTCCTTCGAACCCGAAAAGAAATTATCCTTGGAGCTACCTTTTTGCTCTGGTGGCGGCCATCGGCAGGATTTCGGCAATATCTTTTCACCTGCCTTTGAAAGCGTTCTGATCACTTCCACTCGAGTATAGAAAAGAATAGCACCGATTCGTCAAAAAGACCCGGCGAAAATTTCACAATCACCTAGAAACATGAACCGGACTCTGTACGATACGAAGAATAATGGGACCGATTTTACTTTCAGTTACAGAGCGATACCAACCAACCTCCGAAAAAAAAATTACAAGCATGTCATTTTGGTTGACTTTAATGTAACAGTGGCAGTATCAGAGCACCACACGAACATGGTAGCTTAAATGCAAGAGGAGAGCAGGATTTTTGCAGTGAAAATGCACTAAGCACTGGCTTTAATCACTGAAATCAACGAAACCTGACGTCCTCTGATGGATTAACTGAAAACATGACCGATAACAAGCTAATATGCAGGAAGATGGAAGTTATCCGTAGTTGACACCATTTTTCTACTCCTTGGAGATTTTGATTCAGGTCGAACTCAACTTTTGTGTAAGCATCTTCCAGGGGCAACAAAAATTCCTAGATTCCGAATCGAGCCTCTTTGTAACCCTGTCAGAAAACACTCCTATATCAAAATTCTGTCCGCAAAATTCTAAAATATCTCGAACACAGCTACTCCCCTCACGATTTCGGAAGAAATTGACCACCCGTTCACTTTTTACTAATTTGCAGCTATTGCTTCAAACATGAAATTATTTTCAAATGTATAGAAAATGAATTGGTACCAATAAATTAACCAATTCAAAATATTGCTTAAACAAAACTACTGGTAGCACTTGCCACCTATCCCCCAAGAAATTTTCTGGGGAGTCTGTATGATACTCTAGCTTCCCGATTTCACCTCTGTGCCCCTAGGCAGGTAAATGTAATATTTTATGCTACATAGAAAACGACTATTGCAATGAGAGGGTCCCTATTCCCCCCCCCAATACCTAGCACCAATAATAAAGGAGTATATAAAGTATTTCCGAGAATTGAGAGGGGCTAGATATCAATTTCCACCACCACAACCGCCCCTTCCTCAAAAATCATTTTATATTTATCTGAGAACTCAGTGGAAAATTGGATATTTAAACCTTAAAGTGAACTCTTTGAGGCATCTGACCCCTTTCCCCCCACCGTGAATAAGTTCCGTTATTCGATTTTCTAGGACCATTTCCTCGATAAAAAAACATGCATCCCTGAATCCCAGATTTTCCTTCTAAAAAATGTAAAATTCCACAATTCTTGTATACGGAAGCTTGAAACCTCTACAATAGGGTTGTATGATGTGCTGAATCTATTAATGTTGTAAATTTTCATCAAGATCAATTGGCCACTTGTGGGTGTTTTCCTCCCCTTTTTCGAAGATCTGGTAAATTTTTCTAGGGCTTCTAGATTCTGATGCGTAAGTTCAAACTTGACGAATTATGTATATTTGGAATCTCCATAAAATCAGAATCTCTTGATGTATATATTGTTATACAAACTCCTATTATCCCTGGTCACTTCTTATTTACGGTCCGTTACCACGAACTGTTTGATGCCATTTTTGTTTAACTGTCAAACCGGCAGTTAGAACTATCTTCCTTTGTCCTTCTCATGCACATTTGGCCAAGGACTATAAAAAAGATACCTAGCCAAGGTACACAAAACGAGAAGCTGATCCAACCAGATAAATATTATTTGATCATTCTAACAAGTCAACAAAGACATGATTTTAGCATCTGCCCTTTCCTAAGATAGCCTGATCTAAGCTGTGAACCATATAACCTTGCAGAAGCTTTCAGACGTAATGACTTATAACAATGAGCATTACGTATAATTACTTAAACCTTTACATGATTAATACGTTACCAAATCAAAATTTATTTTGCAGGTGGGCCTATCCCACACTAAAAAAAACTAGATCCTTAAATACTGTGCAAACTGATAGAAAGTACGGCGGCAATTTCAAGTTTAATGAAGTTTACTAATGATTTTGATCAAGAGTAACCCTAACCATGTTCCACGAGAAATGAAATATTAGAGATGAGACGCAGGCAAAGGAATTCTAAGAAAAAATATAATAGTTAAATAAGACTTACTTTACTCGTATTCTTCAATGACTGGTGACGAGAAGCTAGCTGCGTTGCTTGAACTGCGATTACTGGGTCAGAATCCAATGTTTGGCACCGTTCGACTATACTTTGGAATTCTTGAGTTTTAGATGCAACTGCGGTTTCTAGTGATCGAAGTTTCTCAAGGTGATCTCGCTTAGTTTCAACAGTTGGCTTCAAAGTTTGATCTTTAACCTGCAAATCCATTAGCTTTAACCATTGCATCAGACCATTTACATCAGATTCCAGCTGGGCTGTTTTTTCACCAGCCTTAGAAAGTTCTTTAATTTTAAGTTCACAGCCGTCAATGAATGTAGCAAAGCTCTTTTCAAATCCATTGACTTCGTCTAATAACGATTTGAAAACTTGACTATCCTCAGCTTGTAAGGCATCTCCGATAAGCTCAACGCAATGAGAAATCATTAAATTACATTCAGGCTTCTTGGAAATTACTCTTTCAATTGTTTCTATATCCGGGCTCTCAGAGGACAGTTCACTACTCGTTTCCGAAATAATTGATGTTTCTGTTTTGAGCTCCGTTAACCAGTCTCGTAATTTTTCAACTTCTTTTGCACAGCTTTCGTATTTGTTAACAATTGTTTCGAGCTCATTTGTCTTTTTAAAGATTTTAGATCTTAGTTCACCATAGAAAGAAGAGATGTTACCAACTTTACTGATTGCTTCTGGATCTTGTATCTCTTCAAGCCTTTTGTTTAAACCATCAATAATCACTTCGTGAGATTTGATTTCCTGACAGATTCCACGATAATTATGAAGGGTTGTCTTCATATCCTGGATAGTCGGTAAGTGCTGGGGACTGCTATTAATCCTTGCTTCCACTTCATCAATCCAAGATTGTACTTGTCGACAATTGTCATCAAAAGATGAAAGTTGTATAAGGATTCCTTCGACCTTTTTATAAAGAGTGTTAAGCTTGTCTAGCTGCAATTCCCAACAGTCCCTGAGCCTTCGCAACTCACAGCGAAGATTTTCACGATCACTTGGTGTTGTAAATGGAAAAAGAGCTTCTCCAGCTTCTTGCGCTTTCCCAAACTTATCCAATATTTCTTCTTTCTTTTTAAAAGAATTTTTGAGCGCTTGTAGTTTGCTTTGATAGAGCAAAGTGGGCTTCCCACCAGAGGCCGATATTTCCTGTTCATGTTCCCTTAAGCTTGACTCATAGGAACTTAGCCAGTTTTTAATTTCTTCTACTTTTGAGATATAGTTATCATAGTTAGTTTGAACAAATTTCATTCTTTCAAAGAGATCCAAGAAAAAATTTTGAACTGCAGTATGCCTAATACTGAGATGATTAACGTATTGTTGAGTATGCACCTGTGGGTTTATTTCTACCAGCTTCTTGGAAGCAGAATCTAATTCTTGCAATTGTCCCCTCTTTTCATCAATCTCCACGACAATGGGTTCAGCAGCTTTGATCTTTTCTTTAACTTCACACAAGGCTATTGGGGCTGCAGACTCTTGGCGAGTAATACTTTCAATGTTTCTTAGCCATGAGGCAATTTTTTCGCTCAAATCTTCGTATTTGCGCCAAAGATCAACTTGTTTAGAATATTCTTCAATCGTATTACTGCACAGAGTCCGAATTTCAATAATCCTATTTTGAACTGAATCCAACGCTTCATCAATTTGAGCAACGTAATCTTGTTCCACCACTTTTTTCAATAGGGTAGCTGCATTTCTTAAGTCCATCAACTTCTTTTCCATCACATCGACAGAAGCCTGAACATCTTCAAGATTCTGAAGGGCTGCTTTCACGCTATATACGTCTGTTGCTTCGTCAACATGGGACCAATTTAGCTTTTCTGCACTCTGGCTCAAACCCCTTTGAAGGATTCCTAAACAATCGTTGTATTTCTTTTCAATGTGCAGATAAAGGGTGCGTATGACTTTTTCCGTGAGGGCTGTTAGAGAATCATGACGTTTTTGGACGCAATTACCTTCTTTTATCAAAGAAGCAACATCTGTCGAAGTAAAGTTTTCTTTTAACTCGGCAATTTTTTCTTTAACTTCTTTAAATTTTCCTGGGAAAGCAGAGAGCTCACTTTTAAATTTTCTACATGTCAGAAGTCTCTCCATAACTTTATGATTTTCGCCTGATACATCTTCACATTTTGACACAGTTTCCCGAAGAAATCCAAGAAGCTCATTTAATTGTTTTAAGCTGTCCCTTATCACACTTTCTTGCTCACTGAGGTTTTTAGCTGTACTAGCCAGTTCCGTCGCTGTGTCTTCTAAATCTTGCAGCTCACTTTCAATGATTAAAGTCCAAGATTTAAGGGTAGGAATAGACCTTTCTTCATTAAGATTGACCAGCTGTCTTATTCTATCAGACAAGCTAGCAATAAGACTTTCATAGCTTGGAAGTTCATTGCGATATTTAGACAAGCGAATATTAACGAGCTCTTGCTCTATAAGGCATCCTTTAGCTTCTTGCAAGCTTTCTTTTGTTTCACTAACCCAATTTAAAACCTCATCTTTAATTTGCTGTGCCTGGCGCCAAATTACAACTTGTGTTTCAAGGTTCTGTAGCAAGATAGATGCCTCATTCACAATTCTATTGTAGAAGTCGGTCAAATAATCAACTTCTACTTCTAAATCCTTTGTCTCAAAGTCTTCAATACATTTTAATGCACTGATAAGACTAGTCATCAATTTTACGGTTGATTCAAAAGCAGGTTTTTGGGATTTTGCAAAATCTTGGACCTTCTTTAATTTTAGTACCAATGCTGCGGCCTCGGAAGTCTCGGAAGCAATAGTGCCCTTTACTTCTTGTAATGTGTCCTTGTAGGGAGACAATACTGACTGAAAAATTAACTTCGTATCAAAAGCCTTCTTCCACAGCAAAATGAGGTCATTAAACTGCCTTTGCTTTTCCAACAAGCAATTATCAATTAAATCAAAGTCAGATATTTCATTCAGTACTTTTTGGACAGTGTTATTATAACTTGAATCAAGCTCAACAATATTTTTTCCGAGTGAGCTGATTTTTTCCTTGTATGTGACGTTCAAGGAGCTCTCTTCCGTCAAACAATTGATTGCTTGGTAAACTTTAGTAATACCCTCTAATGAGCTTTCAGTTGGTTTGAGCTCATTTAGTTTTTCAGTACAGCTAGAAATCCAGCTTAAGAGTTTTTCTTCCGCGAGTCTAAGCTGGGACCACTTTTCATCTAAACTTTTGATGCTACCAATTTTTTCCCCAATGGCTTGTTTTAGGTCGACAATCATATGCTCGATTTCGTCGACTAAGGACTCCAGAGCAATAGGTGGACCTGTTGGTATTTTAGTTATGATAAATTTGGGTTCTTGCTTTAACCTCTCAAGCTGGTTACAGTCTTCACGCTTCTTTTTGCACTCGGTTTCTAATTCATCAAGATCAGCAGCTATTTGAGCCAGGTCTGTGACTGGAATTTTCTGGTTGTTAAGCTGTTGCCTAGCATCCTCTAAACTGTCTTTGTTTTCCTTGTACCAGTTACAAACTACAGACCACTGTTTAAGTATATCAATTTGAGTGGATATTTTATGGACGACTTGTTCTTTCAGTTTATGTAGATCTGTCTCTTCCTGTTTATGCTTGGTGCCTAAATCAGGAAAATTAGTCATGGTATCCATCACTGATTGGAGCTGATTTTCATTTTCATGGACATAGTCATCAATAGAGTCGACAGAGAACTCATCAGGATGGTCAAGTCTTGCTTCTTGCAAAACAAAATAGTGTTTTGTCTCGTTATACTTAGCTTCCAAAGCTTGCTTCGCTACAAGGGCATCGGAAATGACGTTTATGTCAGTCCGAGATGATTCGGCGACTCTTAGTACTCGGTTTTTGAGGTCAGAAATGTTTGTTCTGAGGCTTGAAAGTCCTTCTGGCGACAGAAATGGTGATATGCTGTCACAATTTATTGTCAACACAATTATTTCTGCTTGTTGCTTAGAAGCAGCATTGCTAATTTCTCTGAGAGCTTCAAGGTGTTTCTCTAATTCTTCTATTGTGGGTGAATTCAGATCGCTCAATTTTACTTCCTCAGAGCTTTCTATCCACTGAAGAATTTCTCGAGTCTTTTGCTCTATCCTGTTCCAAGCGTTCGATAATTCTACTAAACGTGTCATTTGCTGATGAAGAGAATCACTGATACATTTCCATCGAGCTGAAAACGCTTCTACCTCATCTGGTGCGCTGGTTTTACATTTTATTTGTTCACTAGCTCCAGCCAAAGCCTCAAGATAAGTGAATTTTTCTTGGCATTCTGTCTGGAGTCTTTCAGTCTTGGAAATTTCCTCTTGAACTTGTCCTAATTTATCCACTTTCGGTGTGCCAGCTAGAATTTCAACTTCAGTGGTATCTAGCCAAGGGCGAAGTTGAGATGCATTTGCCTTATATTCTTCCCAGTAAGTTAGGTCTTCTTTTACAGCCGTTGTTTGTTGATCGACAGTAGTTTGAAGATCTCCTATAACGTCTTTTAAAACAGTCACGTCTGAAATAAAGAGACCAGGGACTCCTTTTGCCACTATTTGATTAACCTTATTGGCTTTAGACTCCATCTCTTCAACCTTTCGTAGTTTTAGCATTACCTGGGACTGCAGTTCGGTTGTGCGTGTGACTCGTTCTTCTGGAGATAATTCCATATTAACTAATTGCTCAATTGTCTTCTTCGCAACTTTCATCCAGTTTTTTAGACCTTCTAGCTCGCCAGAAAAATTGTGCAGCTGTTTTGTCAAGTCTTCCAGTGAAGCTATTTTATTATCTGCTAGTTGCTGGATATTATCCATTCGGTGTTCAATGTCATTCACTTCACCATCCAATTGTCTCTGTGCATTGGAGCTTGTTACTTTAGAAAGAGCATTTAATAATTCTTTCAGTTGTTTCAAGCTTTCTTCTGTTACAACTTTCATTTGAATACTCGCATCTTTACGTGCTCTTAGCTCAGCAATGGCTTGAATGGGGTCAATACGTTCGAAACTATGGTCAAGCCTTTCTTCTGCCTCACATAGAAGTTTGACTATTTCATCTCTCTGCTCTGTATACTCTGACCACAGGTGTTGTGAACCTGAAAAATTTTACAGTAGAATAATTGCACTAACTACAAAAGCTTCCTAAAAAAATTGAAAAGGAATGTTAAATTACTTATGCTCATAATAAACACATCAGATTATAAATTAACTTAAATAAATTCATTTAAATAAATGTACCAACAGTAATAATGAAACTAACGGTTGACAGATATCCGTTGTCTACTATATCACAAACGAATGGAAACCATGGCTTTCCAAGATCTGTAACCCATTCCAAAATTTCCGTTTTCAATTGATGCATAAATAAAGACAATCAACGAGACTGTTACCCCTCCTCCTCAGAATCAAGTACCTTTGGGTAGCACTGGAACTGAAATATTTCACAAACTTCAGTTTAGGGAGTCGTAACCGTTGGACGACTGCTTACACATTTTTAAATATACTTCTGATCATTTTTTTCCGGAGGCAAATAAAGAATTTATGGATCTTACTCTATATAAATCTAGTAGTAACTCAAGCTAAAACAGAGTTTATATCAAAGCAAGGTGAAAAGCGGTCTATTTTTGAAATAAAGGATCGCATCTATTGTGTCATATTTACAGATATGTCTCATGTTTAAGATCGTTTATTTCAGACTAGGTTCTTATTTATAAGACTTGAAAAATAGGTTCCGGGATCCAAACTAGGGGTCCAGATAAGTCACAGGCCTTTGTCCTGTGCATTCTTTTACATCAAGTTTCTCCATTTTCAAAAATTTTTATTGTATATCTTAGTACTTATTGTCCTATTAATGCGACTGACCTTAATTAAGGCCGCATACCTCCTTTTCAACTGTTTATAGCATTGAGCGGTGTGTAACTACTAACTTTCACCGGCAGTAAGCGAAACTACAAGAACAAAATTTAAAAAATCATATATCAGAATCAATTGAATAGAATTGACCTAACAAATAACGATATCCTCCATCCATTCTTTTTCTCTTTTTTCTTTGCCCGGCCGATTTGTAAAGAACGCATGGTTGTGAATATTTAAGAGCCCTTTAAATCTGAAACTGAATGTTCAAGCACGCTTTTTAATAGTTTAAAATGACTGGGAGGCAATCAGCCATCCTTAAATGCCTCTTGTTTGCACCCTGGTGACTCTATGGTCCCGCAAGGTAAAACCGATCAAAACCTTAGGATAATCATTCCATTCGGATTGGTCTAGAATAAAAAGATTATATTTCCATGGTGAGGGACACAGTTCATGCAGGGCAAGAGGCTCAAATTGAGAAATTAATCAATTTTCCAAAGAAAAAGTTTAGTAAAAAAGCTTGCATAATACATCTTTCTAAAACATGAATAACGTAAAGAATTTAAAGGGGAATGACTATAGGTGCAAAATTTGGACCAGGCGTGCGAAAACAAGGCAGGACCTGATTCAGGGCCAAAACAAAAGATCTGCTTGGGTGCCAAAATAACGAGTTACTGATTGTGCAAAAGCAAGCTAAATCCTAACTCATTAAAGAATAGAAACTCAGTCCTAGCTCAATCAACAGAGCTAAGAGTAAACATTGGTCAAAGTTCAAACAGTGGATTGTCCAGTTGCAAAATCATCTTAGTTCTAGCTCGGTGCATTCTGACTTATTGGAAAACGAGCTCAATTCGGTGCTAAGATGGTAAAGGTCATCCTCATTCGGTGCCAAAACTAGACAAGTCCTGACTAGGTATTGAAAAAAGCTGCGTCCTGACTTAATTAAGGCCCTGCTAAGTCATGACTTCGTGCAAAGACGAGCTAAATACAAGAAAACAACCAAGCTAAGTCCAAGCTAAGTTCTAATTCGGAGCAAAAAAATTTATTCAAATCTTAACTGAGAGCAAAACTGAACCACGCTCAAGCTAAAGCGCTAAACGACAGGGCAAAAACGACCAAAATTCAAACTCGGTGAAAAAATGAGATAAATTCTAACTCAGATGAAAATGGTCATCCTGATTTAATGGAAAACAATCAAAGACCTCACTCTGGTCAAATACGAGCTAAGTCCTGGCGTTATGTAAAAACCCGAAAAGGTCCTTATTCGGTACAAATATTAGCTGCTACACGGCAGATATATTTTCCATTTTGCACTCTTCTAACAAACCTGTAGAACAACTTAGTAGAGCCTGGCTATGTATTGATATAGTAAACAAAACTTAATTTTTCCTACATTTAATGATGTATTCAGTCACTAAAAGCTCAACAGTTAACTGGTAAATAAAAAAAAAAAAAAGTTTTGTATAAAAAAAATAAAAAAAAAATAAAAAAAAGCTGTCCAACATGACGGTGCTTCCTGCAAACAGACTAAACAAGTAAAACAGACTAATTATATTACAGCAAAGAATCTTAGAGGCAAATTCTTGAATTGAGCTTCAAATCCGCGAAAGACTGAGGTCTTAGGAATCCGTTACCGAGATATAGTAACGAGATAATCCGTTACTGTAGAAATCGTTAATCAAACAAGTATGACTTTCTCACAACTCTATTTTTTTTAAACAATAAAAAACTTTAGCGTAAAGAGCGAGGCGTTGAGGAGGGGACAGTCCCTTTCATATACGGAATAATATCTGTTCGTTTTAAGTTTTAACGTCGTTCCTTACTTTCAGTTAAAAGAATTGTTTTTTTTTTATTTAATCAAACAGTTCGTGGTAACGAACTGTAAGTAAGGAGCGACCCGGCTCCATGGTAACCGAAACTGTAGAAAACGGAATTTTGATACCAATAGATACATCAAAAGAATCAAATTTTAAGGCTGATTTCAAATATAGAAGTTTCATCAAGTTTAGTCCTACCTATCAAAAGTTACGCGCCTGAGAAAATTTGGCTGATTTTCGAAAAAAGGGGGAAAGACCCCCTAAAAGTTATAGAACCTTAATGAAAATCACACCATCATATTCAGCGTATCAGAGAACCCTACTGCAGAGGTTTCAAGCTCCTATCTACAAAATGTGGAATTTTGCATTTTTTGCCAGAAGAAAGATCACGGATGCGTGTTTATTTCTTTGTTTGTTTTTTGTTTTTGTTTTTTTTCCAGGGGTGATCGTATCGATCCAGCGGTCCTAGAATATCGTGGGAGGGCTCATTCGAACGGAAATTAAAAGTTCTAGTACCCTTTTTAAGTGACCAAAAAAAAATGGAGGGCAACTAGGCCCCCTCCCACGCTCATTTTTTCCCAAAGTCACCCGATCAAAATTTTGAGATAGCCATTTCTTTCAGCATGGTCGAAAATATGATAACTATGTCTTTGAGGATGACTTAATCCCCCCAAGTCCCTGGGGGGAGGGCTGAAAGTTATGAACTTTACCCAATGTTAACATATAGTATAGGTTATTGGGAAATATACAGACGTTTTCAGGGGGGATTTTTTCTGGTAGTGGGGGGGGGGGGAGTGGTTCGGAGGTTATTTGGGAAGATCTTTCCATGAAGGAAGTTTTCATGGGGGAAGGGACATTGCTATGAAGGGGGCGCCGGATTTCCCAGCATTATTTAAAAAAATATCAGAAATTATATATAAAAAAACAAGTTTTTCAACTGAAAGTAAGGAGCAACATCAAAACTTAAAACGACAGAAAACATTACGTATAGGATTGGGTTCACCCCCTAGTCAATATCTCGCTCTTTAAGCCAAAGATTATTTAGTACTTTCATAAGAGCTATTTATTCTAATTAACGGCATTTTTGATTAAGGGGTCATTTTTAAAGAATTGGAACAAAATTCGAACTTTAGCTTAAAGAGCAAGGTATTGACTAGGGAGCGAACCCTCTATTATACGTATTAAAAATATATGAATATAGAAGTTCGTTAAGTAAGTTAATTCGTAAGTTACGTATATTTATTACTAATAAAAACGTTCGTAAATAAAATTAAACAGGTTTCGAGAAAGCCATTTAACCAAATAAAAGTAAAATTAATATTCAAATTTTGTTTTAATTATTCATGTACGGTAAGCCAAAATCAAAACCTGCATTAATTCAAAAACGTTCAAAAATTAAATAAAAAAAACAAGTTTTTTTTTTAACTGAAAGTAAGGAACGACATTAAAACTTAAAACGAACAGAAATTATTCCGTATATAAAAGGGGCTGTCCCCTCCTCAACACCTCGCTCTTTACGCTAAAGTTTGACTTTCTCACAACTCTATTTTTTTTAAACAATGAAAAACTTTAGCGTAAAGAGCGAGGAGTTGAGGAGGGGACAGCCCCTTTCATATACGGAATAATTTCTGTTCGTTTTAAGCTTTAACGTCGTTCCTTACTTTCAGTTAAAAAAAAATTGTGTCCTGGACTTGGATTATGCTGATGATTTAAGCATCCTAGATGAAAGTGTGAGCAAAATGAATGAAGTTTTAGAGGTTTTGCGAGTTCAGGGTGCTAGAATTGGTTTGAAAATTAATGTTAAAAAGACTAAGTCCCTAAGGCTAGGAATAAGTGAAGATGAAAAGGTGACGTTGGGTAATGAAAAGATTGATCAGGTGGGCAGCTTCACTTACCTTGGTAGTATTATTAGTAAAGATGGTGGGAGCAGTGAAGATCTTAAAAGTAGAATAGCCAAGGCTCAGGGTGTTTTTTTCACAGTTAAAAAAAGTTTGGAAGAATAGGAAGATGAGTCTGCAAACCAAGATTAGAATATTAGAAGCTACAGTGATGACAGTGGTCAAATATGGCTCTGAAGCATGGACGCTCCGATAAGCGGATGAAGATTTGCTAGATGTTTTCCAGAGAAATTACTTAAGGATTGTTCTGGGTACCCGGCTGACTGACCGTATTTCAAACTATAGGCTATACGAAAAATGTGGTTCAATACCGCTCTCTAGGGCTATAATGAAAGAAAGGCTGAGGTGGCTAGGGCACGTTGTGCGGAAGAAGGATGACAGATTGTCGAAGATTGTTCTTTTTGGCCAACCGTCTAGGGCTAAACGGAAAGCAGGTCGTCCCCGTCTGGGGTGGGAGGACGTCATAAAGAAAGATTTAAAGGAAATGGGAACTTCGTGGGCGGGTGTAAAAAGGGAGGCTGTGAATATATTAGGGTGGAGGAGGAGCGTGCGTAGCTGTGTTGGCCTCAGGCGGCTTGGTGCTGCGGTGAGTTGTTAGTAGTAGTAGTAGTAGGTATCAACATACAGTCAGTAGCTTAAATTATAATTTGCCATAAAACAAAACAGTTTTGAAGAATGAACAAGAAAGATGTCATTCGTCTCAAAGTTTGAAACCAATGACAATGTTGAGATATGGATCGCCCCCCCCCCCCTTGACGCCACTATAAACCTAGTTTTTTTATATAGCTACCAGTCTCATTGTAGAAACGCGAGATAAATAATAGATATACGAACTGTTCAAGATTTTGACGAAATGTTCCAGAAGCCAAAAGAGTTTTCTTGAGTGTGGCCTCTCTGAAGTCCTTTATTCAAGTTTGCAGAATTCTAATTCTTCATCTAAGCAAAAGTAATCACAGTCAGTAACTTTCTGCTTACGCGAGTTTGTAACCATGTTGACTTTGGGCTAAATAGATCTTGCTACAGTGAACGAATCAACTAAAGATACTTCAAAAATGATTATTTTCTTATGTTTGACAGGGCTTTCAAAGTTTGAAAACCGCTTTGGCGAATGCTCTTCCGCTGTTGGAGTTAATCTCCTTCTGAGATATGGATCGCCACATTTTCTTGATACTAGCCAATTATCTAGTGTAGCAGGGGATTATTAGGAAGCTTAAATTGACATAATCTTTTTAAAATCACAAAAGATCTTTTGAAAAGATTTATCGACTTCTTGGCCAACAAGCTAAAAGAATCTTTTTTAATTTCACGATTGTCTAAAAAGAAATTGTGAACAGCATATTCCAAATTTAAAAAAAATCTAAGTTGTTATTATTTTTCCTACAATAACTGCTAGTGATGGGAAGTTTTTGTTTCTACGCTAAGCTTATTTAAAACCACTCTTGGTTCGACAGCGGATGGTGAAAGGCTCAGTGATCTGGTGTTGATGTTTAGTGGAAAGCTCTAGTAAAACAGTCTTACGTTGGGTGTTTTTGGAAAAATGAAACCTCGTCAGTTCCTAGCGTTGCAATAAAATTATAAATTACTTTCCTAAATCAGTTCTATGTGCATTCAGCAAATACTTTTGAATTGCTTCTTACATTTATTGATTTGATTCGGGAGAAGGGCCCACTTTAAAGGGCCCACAAAGGCTACCGAGCCCTTCCTTAGTTTAGAAGTCACTCAATTATTTTTCCTCTACCCCGTCCTATAGACCAAATGACAACAGAATGTTGGGAGAAGGAAAAGGCTTATTTAATCACAAATTCTGCCTTACGCTGCCCTTTTTATATAATGAAAAGAACGACAGGGCACTCAACCAACCTTTTTGCGCCCTTTGAAACCCCGGGTGCCCCCTGAAGCTCTAGATTGCATAGAATCAAACAACATAGTTAGGAATCGTGACAAGAAATGGTCAAATTATTTTTGATTGTCTCCAGGGGTGACAGGATGCGTGCAGTCGCAAAGGTAAGATGATAAATTATACCAATAACGTACTTGAAAACAGGGGCTTTACAGAAGCATTTTAGTACCGAATGGGCTATGCATCGTTAGAATCGAAATTACACAATAATTTTTGGTCTGTATAACTGGAAGTTCCCATCTGAAGATATTTAATGTCTCTTTTCCTCTTCCCTGACTTCCTATATAATAACGTAGTGTGTCAATGTCGACTTTTCATCATTCAGGATTATTTGGCGAAATATCCTAAACTAATAAGTGTTAGACATCAAAAATAAATTCTAGTAATTCGATTAATAACATCTAAAAATTCAGTAATAATTTGAACTCTAGGGAAATTTAGCCTTATAGGTTAACTTAAGGAGATTATCTGACCTATAAATATAAGACGTTCACTTGTAAGAAAAGTATAGCTCTACTACCACTACTACTGCAACCACTTTTCAATACTACTCCCTCCATAACTACTTCTGCCATGATAGTTTTCACAATGAAAATATCTGGGACAACAAGTTCTACCACTACTACTCCTACCGCTACTATTCTACCCATGAATGCCCTTGCTGAAATTTCTCCTTCGAAGTCTATTCCTGTGTCTGTGGTAATTTTTAGTTCGACTTCTTTTTCAGAAAGACTAACCTTTAAGCAGTCTTAGTTTTTCGACAGCTAAAGGGTGCACTTCATTCCATAGTGTCTCTAGCTTCTGGACTGATATCCTTAAAAATTCGGGCGCTGAAGTATTCCTTTGGAGGTTTCTGCCCGTTTGTATAAGGGCCAGAATGTTAGACCTTCTCTTTTCCAGATCCTGCATTACTCTCTCTTGTTCATGAAAGGTTTCTGACAGAGACTCTAGATTCTCTTCTGCTACTCTTCCAACGGAATGGACACGAACGTATTCCAGGAACTGGATACTCTGGAAACAAAATATATAGACTAGTGACAACTTGTCAGGCAGCACTATACAAAGAATAAAACTTGACAGCTTTCTTGAAACCTTTAATATACATGAAACACAGGACAGACATTCCACAGGAACAATTGAACTAAAAGAGCTGAGTTGAGTTTTTATTATACTTCAGATTTTATTTTTACGAACTAACATGGATTTGTAGATTTTTCTGGTATAGCATCACCAACAGACATGAAATTTTCAAATTATTCAGGAGAGCGGATAAATTGATATTACAATATGTATATACATATATATATATACATGCTATTTATTTTTATTACATATTAGTTATTTATTTATTTTTTCTCGAAAACAGCTGCATTTTTTTCGGGAACATCTGTGTCCTGGGAT
>CM051256.1:50290113-50542613 GCA_027921565.1 Artemia sinica | reverse complement strand
ATGTATATTCTCTATATATCTTATATATATATCTCTATATATATATCTATATACTCTATATATCTATATAATATTATATCTATACATATATATATATCTCCATTATCTATCTATATATCTATCTATCTCTACTATATCTATATATATCATCTCTCTATATATATATCATATCACTATACATATACTCTATATATATATATATATCTACTATATCTATCTCTATATATATATCTATTATCTATATCTATCTATATATATATCATATATCTATATCTATATATATCTCATCTCTCTCTATATATCTATCATCTATCTCTATCTATATATATATATGACCCGAGAGCCCGGCACGCGGCAGGCTTCTACATATGGATTCTCACTGTCGCTTCTCTTCTAAACGCAGACAATTCGAGCCTCTTCTTGATGTCATGACGTCCAAATGGACCTTAAATTAGAAGTAGTGCCTTTGTTTATGTTTTTTTTATTGGACCTTTAACTATTGCCTCGGCTTCTCTTTTGTCATTATGAAAGACATATCGCCAAACTTTTGTTTCTCTTAGTTGTTCAGGTGGTGGGACAAAAACTTCGTCTTTTGCCTCGGCTTGTCTATTGTCATTATGAAAGACATATCACCGAATCTTTGTTTCTTTTAATTACTCAGGTGGAGGGACAAAAACTTATTTTTCTTCCACCGATTTATCTAGTCCAGGTTTTTGATTTTCAAAGATAGGGTAGGCATTGATGACCTTATCCATGTCAAAATCCAAAACCTTGTTCTTCTTCTAAAAAAAAGCACCTGGAATGCTAAACGGACTCCTTTCGGCTTCTAACTGCACTTTTCTTCTTCTTCGTTAGACATCACTTGGACTCCATCATTCGGTGTCTTTCTGGCTACCAGGCTGGTGGATTCTCCTCCATGGCATTTAATTTATCTTCTTCCAGGGGGGGGGGGGCAGAAAACTAATTTGGCTTTTTCATCAGGACCAAACAAGGGAAGCGTAGGGTCTTGCTACCATTTCTCCGCAATTTAAGAGTAAACTCGGCAGGTACCTCTAAACCTAATAATCATCACTATCATTTTCAATTTGTTTCGTTCGTTTTACCTCATCTTGTCTTTCGTCATTATGAAATACATATAGCCAAACCTTTGTTTTTTTTTAACAAAAGTATAGTAGGCATTGATGATCAAAAAATAAATATCACTCTAACAATAAGACGTTTCATTGGTAGTTGTCAGGGCTTCCTTCCACACTTCGTTATATGTTCTTCTTTCATTTTCAGGTAGTAGCAAAAATTTTAAGCTACATTGTCGTTTCACACGAGAAAATGCAACGTATAACATTCCATGATTAAAAACTGGAGTACTAAGGTCGGCGCCAACAAATTCAAAAATTTGCTCTTGCGACTTATGTATAGTCATGGCAAATGCGGGTCGAGGTGGAAATTGTTGTCGTTGAACGGTACATCCAAGTTGACCTTTACTAGAGTTCACTGTAAGTAGGGATATGTGGAGTTCTTATCCTGATTTTCCCCAGTAATTATATTCGTCTTAATTATGTTGTTACATAATTCAGTAGCAATAATACGGGTCCCATTACACATCTCCTCTGAAATATCTAAGTTACACAAAAGTATAACTATAGTATTTTTCTTTATTTTTAAGTAATGTGGTGGTAAATCTGCTGTTTCAATTGAATTTAGGAATTCTGGAGTAAATTCAATTCCTCCTTTTCTTTATCTTTTACATAATAGTAACTTTTATATGATTTGTATTCTCCTGGAGGGAAATTGACAATGTTCGCATTTATTTTACTAACTTCTTTGTTGATTTAAGCTAAAATAACTCGATCCTTCATTAAATGGAAACTTTGTTTAGACAAACATTCTCCAAATACTTCCTCAACTAAATTGCCAGTGGAAATTATATCTTCCTGTAATTCAATTTCATTAAGTTCATTTTTAGGAAAATTTCCATTTCCCAGTTCAAGGATGTACTTTACAAATGTTTCCTGTTCTGGGTCGACCCGCATATTTTTCTCAAAGGAAACATGTTTGAAATTCTTCCAAAGAAGACTTTTTTTATTGATAAACCGAGTGTTTCACTGCGGTTGCTTCGGGGTTGAACTGGTAAACACTGTCGGAAATCACCTCCAGCAACTAAAATATTTCCACCAAATGGTAAGATTGGATTTGCAATAGACCGCAACAGCTGATCCCTATTTTGTAAGCCATACTTGGGAAGCATGGGGGCTTTGTCAAGTAGGAAAACATCTAATTGAGCTAATTCTAAACCTCTGCTTGAACCAGGTCTTATACAGAAAACAGAATATGAGGATAGTGGAACTTTCAAGCCGAACGTCTTGTGTGTTGTTAGTCCAAATGGCAATAAAGTTGATGCTATTCCTGTATAAGCCATGTATTGTACTTTGTAATTTTTTCCACACAGAATGTGATACAAGGTCTTATAAACAAATATTTTACCGCTACCACTTGGTCTATCTATGAAAAAACCTTTTTTTTTTCCCAAAATAGTTAGGATCATTGACAGCCAGTAAAATATTTTCAACAATTTCAAGCTGTTTTCCTTGCAGAAGATGATATATACTATCTTCAGTAACAGTTGACTCACTATAATTTAGAAATTCCAAGCTTTTGTCATTTTTATGGTATCAATGTTGTCCATGCCGTATGCCACTGCTTATCTTAGTAATGAAGTATTTTCGGCCGAGAAATCAAATATCATGTAAAGTTTTTTTCTATTATTTAAGCATTCTATGGGTCACAGGCAGGGATTTGGAAAAAAGTGTGTTTATTCCGTCTTTCAGGTCTTTATATGATCTCCAAGTGCTGAAACTATGTGATGACCAAGATGAACCAATTCTTTCAATTTCCTGCATTCAACTTCCACCCATAAACTAAAACTTCAACTTTCTATTGCCATCGTATTTAGCTTCGATGCAATAATACGATAAGCACGCTTTACTGCAAGATCTTTGATAAATTATTTCGTCTTGCATGCCAACTGAAATCCTCTGCCAACTGATTTTTGAATCTTTCCCAAAGAGCTTTTGGATCTGCAGGATTACCAAAAACAAGAATCTGTGTGAAGAGTATTCACATTACAGAAGGCATTTTGGACAGTGCTGATTCTTCTTGGGCGTCGAACCGCTGTTTATCGTCAAATTCAAGGCCATGAGCCAGGCATGCTTTTTTGTTTGTGGAATATGCAACTTTGTCAACTGTTTAATATCTTCAAAACTTGTTGCATTCTTCACATGATACAAAAGTACTCGTAAATAGAAGCACTCGGGAAAAGCCACAAAATTACGTTGTTAATTCGTTCAATGACATTTAATCGACGGATTCTTTGCTCCTATGTACTGGTATTCCCATTCCATCTATAGTGTTGAGGTATTTCCCAATAATAGAGAAATTCCTTCTTTTTCATTTGCTTTAACGCCTTTTTGTGTCGAAAATACGCTTCCAACATTGAGCCTTGTTGTCCAATATCTACCAAATCTTCTTGGGCTTGGCTGATATTTTGCATTAGATAACGTCCTGGCAAATGAGCATTAAACGTTGAACGACATGGCTCTTTTTCTGGATATCGTAACTAAATAGTTGCCAGCATGCTTCAGTTGGTGTAATGGAGCGTCCTTCTACATAGGTTTCTGCTTCATTGTAAACCATGCACCGTTTATTTTCGACAATCTTTATTGAAGCACAATCATGTTCCTTGTAGATGTATTTATATAAATACTTTACCGGACCTATATTTCCTACATATTCGACATTTATGTGACGTTGGTATTTTTTAAGCATATTAAATAAAAAAACCAGTTTTTTTTAACTGAACGTAAGGAGCGACATTAAAGCTTAAAATGAACTGAAACTGTTCCGTATATGAAAGGGACTGCCCCCTCCTCAACGCCTCGCTCTGCCTCGCTCTTTACGCAAAAGTTTTTTTTATTGTTTTAGAAAATAGAGTTTGTGAGAAAAAGTCAAACTTTATCGTAAAGAGCGAGGCGTTGAGGAGGGGACAGCTCCTTTCATATACGGAATAATTTCTGTTCGTTTTAAGTTTGAATGTCGCTCCTTACTTTCAGTTAAAAAAAAACTTCTTTTTTTATTTAATTTCTGAATGTTTTTGAATTAATGCAGGTTTCGATTTTAGCTCACCGCACATGAATAATTAAAACGAAATTTGCATATCAATTTTACTTTTTTTTGGCTAAATGGCTTTCTCAAAAGTTGTTTAATTTTACTTATGAACGTTTTTATTAGTAATAAATATACGTAACTTACGAATTAACTTACTTAATGAACTTCTATATTCGTATATTTTTATTACGTATGTTAGGGGTTCGCCCCCTAGTCAATATCTTGCTCTTTACGCTAAAATTCGATTTTTTTGTCCAATTCTTTAAGAATGACCCCTTAATCACAAAGGCCGTTAATTAGAACAAATAGCTCTTATGAAAGTACTAAAAAAAACTTTTGCGTAAAGAGCAAGTTATTAACTAGGGGGCGAACCCAATCATATACGTGATGGTTTCTGTTCGTTTTAAGTTTTGATGTTTAAAATTTTTCAGTTGTAAATTTTTTCAGTTGAAAACTTGTTGTTTTTTTTATATTTAATTTCCGAAATTGTTTTTTTTAAACAATACTGGGAAATCCGGTGCCCCTTTTATAACAATGTGCCTTGCCCCATAAGAAGTTCCTCCATGTAAAGATCCTCCCACGTAACCTCCGACCCCCCCCCCCCCCTACCAGAAAAATCTCCCCCTGAAATCGTCTGTATACTTCTCAATTACCAATACTATATGTAAACATTTGGCAAAGTTAATAACTTGCATCCCATCCCCCGGGGACTGTGGGGGATTAAGTCATCCTCAAAGACATAGCTATTATATTTTTCAACCATGCTGAACAAAATGGCTATTTCAAAATTTTGATCGGGTAACTTTGGAAAAAAAATGAGCGTGGGAGGGGGCCTAGTTGCCCTTCATGTTTTTGGTCACTTAAAAAGGGAACTAGAACTTTCAATTTCCGTTCGAATGAGCCCTCCCGAGATATTCTACGACCACTGGGTCGATACGATCACCCCTGGGAAAAAAAAAAAAAAAAAAAAAAAAACACGCATCCGTGATCTTTCTTCTTGCAAAAAAAAAACAAAATTCCACATTTTTCGAGATAGGAGGTTGAAACCTCTACAGTAGGGTTCTCTGATACGGTGAATCTGACGGTGTGATTTTCATTAAGGGTTCTATGACTCTAAGGGGTGTTTCCCTCTTTTTTCGAAAATAAGGCAAATTTCAGGCGTGTAACTTCTGATGGGTAAAAAAACTTGATGAGACTTATATATTTGAAATCAGCATAAGAATCTGATTCTTTTGATGTATCTATTGGTATCAAAAATTCCGTTTTTTAGAGTTTCGGTTACTATTGAGCCGGGTCACTCCTTACTTACAGTTCGTTACCACGAACTGTTTGATGAGGATTAAATGCGGCGACATGACGATTATCACGAGTAATTTGGCGATTATTAGAATCTTTTCGATAAACAGCAGGTTCATGTGAAAATTCTTCTCTATTCATTTCGTCTAATTTGGGATCATAACGACGTCGATACTTTGGTTTCTCAGCATCCGCTAGAGATGTGACTGAATTGTGCTCCTTTGGAAAACCAAAGCGGCACTGGAATTTTCCATTTTTATTAATCATACAATTTGGATTTAAATTCCCACACGGATTACGAATTATCCGCTTCAAGACTAATTCTCTTAATAATGGATCGTTGGAATTTCAGCTGAAATAAGATCATCAATTTCAACTGGATTATGGATTCAATCCTGAGGACTCATGATTAATAGCAAACGCATATGTGGTAGTCCACGTTTTTGAAATTCAATCGTATACACATATGCTGCTACCTTTCCAAATATCTGATCCTTGTCAATATCATTGATTATATCGTCAAATTTCAGTTTAGCAATTCGAGTAATGAGATCGGGACGATCTTGAGGGGACTATTCTATAATAGAGGTATCATGAAATTTAATAGTTGCTGCTTCTTTAAATTCAGGCCAATCAGGATTGCCAGTCACATTTATAAAGAAATCTGGGGTTCAAGGCGACGAACAACAGCCAAGGTGTCTTCAAAATATTCAGCAAAGTAGCGTGTTGATCCGACGAATGATGACGGTAGTATAGCTTTCTCACCAACGAATGCATCCTGTTTCGAGGCTAAGTCTTTAGAAGTCATGTAACACCTACGTAGTTTTCACCCATAATAGTTTTCTGGTTAAATTTTACCAATCAATACGATGACGCTCAACACGAATAACACGGATCAAAGAGGTACTGTTGGAAAAGTCTTCCACCAAAATGCAAAGCATTAAAACTAATCCTACGCAGATTGGGTGTTACAGCTTGCACAGAAAGGCTTTTCGCATGTTCAGGTCGAAAAGCGACACGATTCCTTGCAAATTCAAGCCGTTTTAATGTGGACGACTTACATAAGGTGTTTGAAGTAGCTTACCCCTTGACCGCCCTGAAGTTCCAGATGGATAAAACATTGGGTAGGTAAAGGACTCCATACGATGGTCGGTATTTTTTAAAATAAAAAGATTTTTGCCCGTCGTTTTACAACCATTTTCCATTAGGAAGGAGGTTTCGGGGGATGAACTCTCTTAGGGAAATTTTATTCTGGAGGAATTTGCCAGAATTCCTATACAAAATTCTTTTTATTTGTCTTAATTTCTCTTTGCCGACTCAATTTTACAGAGAGAGATATTAATGGTAACTGTCCGGGGTAAATATTCACCGGGATTGAATTGTCTAGAGGATCTTTCCATGGAGGGGGAGCCGGATTTCCCGCCATTATTTAAAAACAATCAGAAATCCAATAAAAAAAATTTTTTTTTTTCAACTGAAAGCAAGGGGCAACATTAAAACTCAAAACGAACAGAAATTATTACGTATATGAGAAGATTTGATCCCTTATTAATACCTCGCTCTTTACACCGAAGTTTGAATTTTTGTCCCAATTCTTTAAGAACGGCTCCTGAAACACAAGGGTCGTTTAATTAGAACAATAAAAAGCTTTTATAAAAGCACTAAAATACGTTAGCATGAAGAGCGAGATATTAAGAAGGGGGCCATCCCTCTCATATACGTAATAATTTCTGTTCGTTTTAAGTTTTAATGTTACTCCTTACTTTTAATTAAAAAAACTTTGTTTTTTTATTTAATGTGAATTAAGAACGAAGTACGAATTTTTTCATTTATAGTGCTTATTTCAAACTGCGGGGATAAACTAAATTGTTGTCACAACTAGTTTAGAAGAGGAATCTTGCACTAAGATTACCAATTTTTATATTTGCTTTTAGAGATTTGGGGGGTTGAGACTCGGCTCAGCAGTTCGATTCCCTCCAGCTCCAGTATTATAAAAGCGTTTTTGGACTACATCAGATAACTCATTCACAGATTCAGAAAGGTGATATGGGTCTGTTTTATTTAAAGCTGCGTAGGTCTATTTTGATGCTTAGATTTTGTTTGAAGTTAATTAAGAGAAATGAAGATGGACTAGTAAGAGCGGCATGTGATCAGATGTTGAATAATGGCTTGGAACTTCGTAGCCATCTCAAGTTAGTCATTACTAGGAATAATAGGAATACCTAACTTATGAAATGATGGTCTTGATCCTCGTGATTTATCCACGCAATTTACCCCGTGATTTACCTCATGATTAGACTTAGAAAGCCACGTATGATTTATTTTAGAGGGTTAAGAAATTCAGTATTGGCAAAGGCTGGTTTTAAATTCCACAACATTGAAACATTATAATCTGACTAAACCTAGTTTTGGAGAAGAAGTTTATTTTAAATTTATTTGGAGTGGTTCCTGAAGGGCAGTATGCTTGTAAAAATGAGGATGAAGATTTAAACCATTTTCTCTGGAAGTGCCCGTCGCTCTTTGATTTAAGGGGGAAATATTTATATGGGATCGATTTGCTCCTTCCTGGTATTCTACAAAGTAGGAACCCAACCACAATAACTCGAGTTGGCGTGTTTATAGGTAAATGTTTAGAAAGAAAATAGAGTTTAAATTATTGAGTTATCTGGTTTGCAGATTAGGTATTTATCGTTTTGTAGTTTGTTTTGTTAGTGATCTCCTTGGTTTTTTTTTTGTATAAATTTTTTGCTGTGTTTATGGCCCTCAGGCTTCGGAAACACACTGATCTATCTATCCATCTATACTTATATACACACACATACATATATATATATATACATATATACATATATATATATATATATATATATATATATATATATATATATATATATATATATATATATTATATATATATATATATATATATATATATATATATATATATATATATATATAGATATATATATATATATATATATATATATATATATATATATATATATATATATATATATATATATATATATATAATATATATATATATATATATATATATATATATATATATATATATATATATATATATATATATATATATATATATATATATATATATATATATATATATATATATATATATGCCTCTGACTCATTTGTTGCTATGCATATGATACAAGATATCACAAATTATGTTTATGCATAAAAAACTTTCACCATCCTCTGTTAGAAAGAAGTTGCTTTGACATTTGAGAGGTTATTGATACATCAAGACAGGTCAGCACCAGGACATCCAGTTTCCCCTGAGGCTTGAGTTTTTAAAGCGTCATATTTAAACCAAATATGAAAGGAAAACTTAAAATCTAACAATTAGCAGGTGAAAGTTGAAGGATTGTCAAGGAATGTCATCTGTTAGTATAGTTTTCGCCGAAGAGAGACTAACATTTACTTACCAATATCATTTCTTCATTGCATGTATAGCATTTAGAAAGCATTTCATAGCGACCAAGTGCACTATCAATGTTCAATATTAATGCTTTATAGCGTGTTATAAGAGATTCGAGACGGCTCTGTTGGACAATCGCATCACTTTCTGGCTTATGGCTAATCAAAGAGTCCAATTGTTGTACTAGCCATTTCATTCCATCCCGCCTTTTCTCAATGTCTTGACATGCCTCCTGAAAGTCCAAAATAAATATTTAAGTTCTTCACAGAATATATCATCAAAACTAGGAAAATAGTATTATATTATATATTAGAAATAATAAATTGTGCCCAATTTTAGGTTAATACATAAACAAAAATGCAATGGATATAGCCCCTTGAGATCCAGCTTAAAGTAACTCTTCTATTCAAAGTCGGCAAATGCAGTTTAACGATCATCAATTCAGAAGAGCCATCCCAAAATATCATTATATTCGATCAGCACAAGTTGGAATCTACATGGCTTGACAGCTATGCCAGATGGACAGATCTTAATGGCACTTTTTGTTCTCTTTATTTTGAATTCTGACTTTACGCAGGAAAATAATGGTAAGTTTTGGGAGATAAGAACTTATCTCATTACAACTATTCTGTCTTATTAATTCATTCTTGAAAACCTGTCGTTTTTCAGGATTTTTTACCATTTACAGGCGTATCATTTACATCTTAATATCCATAGACATTCCACTAAAAAATCTTAATGGAATCTTAAAATGAATAACAATCTTTTGATTGGATCCTTTTTTGCTCTTTTTTTTAACAGATTTCCCGATATCTTAGAAAAAAATCTAACATTTCTAATATAACTTATAAGTAATAAAAACATCTTATTACATTTTTGAAACCAACAAAAAGCTATGACAAATTATCACTTTACTTTACTACCAAACTTATAAAAAATTAAATTAATCGCTTAGTACAGCGAATGAATAATAAAGGGTAGGATCTGTGACCAAACAGAGTTGAAGCTGGAGGAATTAAGTTATATACACTAAAATAAACTGGATGCTCACAACACTCTCTCAATCGTAGGCTTACTGCAAGAGGGTCAACTGGGGAGGAACAAGGGACTGCTTCCTCTTTCCTAAGATATACCCAAATACAAGGTAGGATATCTATAACAATCGTGAGAATTTCTAAACCAAAGAAAGCAGAAAATATTTAATTAGACCCACAGAAATTTTGTCCATAGCGCATAGAATTATTTCAAGTATTCAATCCAAGCGCTTATTCAATCCTAGGGGGACTTCCTTATGTTCTATGATAAAAATGCCAATGAATATTGGTCGTTTAAAATCCACACACAAATGAGATAAAAATAGCTAGAAAGTTTGTATGTAAGTAGAAATTATTAGTTGAAGTGTGATTTTCGGTAAATTTACATTTTTTTTTGGGGGGGGGAGGGGGTCCTCTCTGTAAAACAAGAGCAAGTTCGAAAATTTCTTGTTAACCATCAAATCACATTAGGACCTCAGGCAAAAAGGTACAGACCAAATTAACAATAAAAATAACTAGCCTGAAATTTTGCTTTTTCCAATTCAAATACAGCAAGGCTGGAAGCCTCTGAGTCCAAAGCTTTGATAAAACTGTCTATTGAATCCATCCATGAGCTCATTTCTGAAAACCTGAAAATATGAATTATGAATGCTTTTTCAGAGTCAGATAGTCAATTTCTGTAGCTCATCTTTGTTTCATTGCGGTTTTTCCACCAATAGTTACTTATGTGCTATTGTCATTTTGTTATTTTTGACCTGGATTATTGTGTACTCTTTTTCATGGTTTCAGCAATAGCTGCAACTTAGTAAAAAGCTCACCGTAATCATCGGCCATGGCCAAAATTTTTAAATAGGGTTTTGCAGAAACTGTCTAGTAACATAAATGTTCCGTGTAAAATCCATTTTAGAAATAGAAGTTTTATTCAGATTCATCGGATCAGGATTTCAAGAAGAAAGTTTTGGAAATTTCGAAAAAAAGATTAAGACCCCTCAAAAATTACTCCGATTTGATATAAAAAAAAAACACCAAGGAAATAAATATTTTTTGTTGCACCTCGCTTATTGTTTGTTTTTAGGTTCAACCTTTCCAGAAGGGAAAAAAACATTTTCTTGTTTTCAGTAGAGCTAGCTTCCAAGACTCTACAAATACAGGGACATACCATGGGTCATTTAATTTGAGCAAGTTTACATGTTTCTTAGGATGCAAAGTAATATTTTTTTGTGTGTTTTCGGTTCAATCTCTCTCTTTACTTCCATTAAAAAAAAATTCCGTTTTCTTTGATTAATCTAAACTAGGTGTGTTGGGTCTTGCATCCAAGACCTCGAAAAAGGGGAGGGATTTCCAATTCATCTCCCAAAAATATTCATGATCGTCACAAGTTTCTAAATTGTTAATTTTCATAGAATCGCCAATATTTTTCTTTTGTTTGACGAAACATCCCCTTCTTCAAAGTATATTCTTTGGCAAATAGTCATATATATATATATATATAGGGGAAAGGGGGCTTTTGACCTGTACCCCCTCCCCTAAAAAACAAAATCTCGATATTGTTGCTTTCGCACATATATATTTTGATAAACAGTGAGCTACTTTTTGAATCCCGTCGAATTTGCACCCCTACCACCTCTTCACCTCCAGAGCCGAATCTTATGGTCATTAAGACAAAATTTATCTCTGGAAAAATGAGTTGCACCTTCGAAAAGCTTAGTAAGAGTTTATTGAGTATTTGTTGAACAAGAACAGGAAACAAATTAAGGGTAAAATTCGCTTCAATAATACTCTTCATTTTATACACAAACCTTCACATTAAAAAAAGAACAGACAGATCCTCAATAGAGATATCCTGGCTGTGACACAAGATCACTTAGGTACTTTTTAGCTTTTCTTTTGACCAGACAGTTCGTGGTAATGAACTGTGAGTAACTGGAGACTCCGCCATATAATTTTTCAACTCCCAATAGTTTAGGACCCAATACTTTCGGTCCAATTTTTTTCAACAGTCAGTAAGGAGCACCATTAGAACTTAAATCGAACAGAAATTATTCCGTACATGGGGGGGGGGGCTGTTCCTTCCTTAACCTTCACTCTTCTCGCTGAGTTTGATTTTTTTATAATTATTTTAGGAAGACTGTTAAAATACAAGGGCCGTTGAATTTGAATGAGAAGTATTTTTAAACAACTTTGTCTTTAGCGCAAAGAACGAAGCTTGAGGAAGCCCCCCCTCTCAAATGCGAAACAATTTCTGTTCGTTTTAATTGTTAATATTGTTTCTTATTTCAATTGAAAAATTAAGTTTTTATTTAATTTACCACTAAAACAATGAATAGAATGAAAATTCTACTAAACTGAACAAGAAGCAAATCACGGCTAAAACCCTTTCTGGTTGGGCGTATAATTTTATTTTACGCATTTTTACCACGGAAATGTCAAATGATACCCCCCCCCCCCTTCGAGGTGATCTCTGAAATTAGAAAAAGAAAATGAGAAACCTAATAAATAAATACACTATAATCAAGATATTTAGAGTACAATAAGGATTAGTTTCAGCTAACATTTTTCTACATTTCATATGATAGGTAAATACCCAAACTTTGGATAGCACGAGAGAGTAGCTATTGAAATTTGTCCACAACAGGAGAAATTATTTGCAATCTTCAAGCGTGAATTAAAGAATATTTTATTAATTTCAAAGTTTTTTTTTCCAAGAAATTGTGATTCAACAAGCATGCCTAGATTCCCAAGGATCACTTATTTAATGGGGTTAGCATGGTGCTTGAGGGGCAATCAATTGTATAATAGAATACCAACCAAGCAAACAGGTCAAGCCGGAAGGTTTTCCCCAATTTTGTGTTGATATCAGATCGAGGTTAAAAACTGAAAACCATAAAAAATAAAGAACGATCGTTAAAGATATCAAGAGCAAAATGACTACTATAACCACGGGAGGATCCAGGATTTTTTTAGGGGGGGAGGGCGCAAAATAGTTAGAGTCGATAAAAAATTTTTTAGGGGGGGGGCACAAAATAGGTTGATCCAATAAATTTGCGTTAGGAGTAAGTTTAATTAACGCAAACTTGGGTTAATTAAGTAAATTACACTACTTTAGACTACGCTAGGGGGGAGCGCCCCCTCACCCCCCCCCCCTAGATCCACCACTGACTATAACAACAAACTCTAGCTCTCTCACCTATAGAGCCTTGACTATCATGAATCTCAGAATGAAAAAAAATGTGATTTTTTTTTTATTTTGCTCGTTTTGAGTTTAACTTGGCTATATATAGTAATTTCTGTTCGTTTTGTGTTTCACTTATTTATTGATAGTGATTTGTGGTAGTTTTACGCTTGGAAGATTATCTCACTTTATTTTTACTCATTCTTGGCTGAACGGAGCTCTTTACTTTTCTTTGGAAAACTTGTCTTGTGGACATTTTTTTTAAAATTAATGTAACATTGAAAAGCAATATGTCCAGATGCAGTGTACATGGCACTTTTCATTAAATCATATGAATAATAATTTCTAGTTAAGATGATATCTTATTTCAAATTTCTTTATTTACTTATTCGGGTCTTATTCTCATATTCGATCGATACTTTTGGCCCAATCAAAATTGCAAAAAAAAAAAAAAAAAATGAATTTTACAACACACTGAACAGAAAGCTAAATTCATGAAACATCCAAAAGATGGCTGTACTTATTATGTTTTCAGTAAAAAAAAATAAAAATAATTAAATTCTGTACAGGAAGTATGCTTTGAGCTCCGTTAGAAATGTACTTCAAACACAGTAAAAATAAAATAGACTAGTCCCTAGGGATATGGGCAGGTCTTCTCTGCTATTGGACCAATAGACCCTCCCCCTTCCCTGGGCCCAACTTCTAAGGATCGGGACCATGTGGACTTTTAGGTTTCGTAACAAACCTTGTTTCATATTCCTGCCACTGTTGAGGGATGGCCTGAAGTTGGTCATATAAAATGGAGATCCTCTTCGTTAGTGATTGCCAAACTTCATTAATCCTAGAATAATCGCACTCAAGACCATCATCATTTGGGTTTATATTATGATAAGTCGCAACCACTCGATTTAGTCGATCTAAAATCTGTTCAGCACCTTTTATGGAAGGACCATTACAGAAAAATTCCTGCAAAATAGGAAGTCGATATAGACTATTGAATAAACTTCAAAAGGGTTAAAACTTCTCAGTAGCCTGCTATTAAGGTCAATCAATCATTTAATTTATTCATACTAGAAGAATTTCTAACATTTTGAAAAAAAAAAAAAAAAAAAAAAAAAAAAAAAAAAAAAAAAAAAAAAAAAAAAAAAAAAAAAAAAACAGCTTTAAGGCACCAATGTATTGCAAACTAATCTCCAGAAATATTTGACACTATGTTTCGAAACAATAATAAGGATCAAACAACCATTTTTTCTGTTTTTCCTTTTTTATTAATACATATTAGCACAAGATTAATTGCGAACTGAAAGTTTAGCAATTTTCCAAAATTGCGCATTATCAAACAGTTCGTGGTAACGAACTGTAAGTTAGCAGCGACCCGGCTCAATGGTAACCGAAAGTCTAAAAAACGGAATTTTGATACCAATAGATACATCAAAAGAATCAGTTTTTAATTGTGATTTCAAATATATAAGTTTCATCAAGTTTAATCTTACCCATCAAAAGTTACGCGCCTGAGAAAATTTGGCTTATTTTCGAAAAAAGGGGAAAAGACCCCTAAAAGTTATAGAACCTTAATGAAAATCACACCATCATATTCAGCGTATCAGAGAACTCTACTGTAGAGGTTTCAAGCTCCTATCTTCAAAAATGTGGAATTTTTCATTTTTTGCCAGAAGAAAGATCACGGATGCGTGTTTATTTATTTTTTTTCTTTTCCCCAGGGGTAATCGTATTGACCCAGTGATCCTAGAATATCGTAGGAGGGCTCATTGGAACGGAAATTAAAAGTTCTAGTGCCCTTTTTAAGTGACCAAAAAAATGGAGGGCAACTAGGCCCCCTCCCATGCTCATTTTTTTCCCAAAGTCACCCGATCAAAATTTTGAGATAGCCATTTTGTTCAGCATAGTCGAAAATCTAATAAATATGTCTTTTAGGATGACTTAATCCCCCACAGTTCCCAGGGGAAGGGCTGCAAGTTATGAACTTTGCCCATTGCTTACATATTGTATTGGTTATTGGGAAGTATACATTTTTCTTTTATTTTCCCAGGGGTGATCATATCGATCCAGTAGTCCTATAATATCATGAGAGGGCTCATCTGAACGGAAATTAAAAGTTCTAGTGCCCTTTTTAAGTGACCAAAAAAATGGAGGGCAACTAGGCCCCTCCCATGCTCATTTTTTTCCCAAAGTCACCCGATCAAAATTTTGAGATAGCCATTTTGTTCAGCATAGTCGAAAATCTAATAAATATGTCTTTTAGGATGACTTAATCCCCCAGAGTTCCCATGGGAAGGGCTGCAAGTTATGAACTTTGCCCATTGCTTACATATTGTATTGGTTATTGGGAAGTATACAGACATTTTCAGGAAGGATTTTTTTCTGGTGGGGGGGGGGGCGGAGGAGGGGGTTACTCGGGAGAATCTTTCCGTGGAGGATGTTTCTTTGGGGTAAGGGACATTTTTATGAAGGGGGCGCCGGATTTCCAAGCATTATTTAAAAAACGATCAGAAATTAAATTTAAAAAAAAACAAGTTTTTTCAACTGAAAGTAAGAGGCAACATTAGAAATTAAAACGAACAGAAATTATTACGTATATGAGGGGGTTCGCCTCCAAGTCAATACCTCGCTCTTTACGCTACAGTTTTTTTTAGTGCTTTCAAAAGAGCTATCTATTCTAATTAAACGGCCTTTGTGATTCAGGGGTTTGTGAATTAAAAAATTTTTAACCTTTAACGTAAAGAGCGTGGTATTGACTAAGGGGAGAACCCTCTCATATACGTAATAACATATACGTAATAAAAAAAAAACAATACAAAAAAACAAGCGGTGCGGCTCAATAGTAATCGAAACTTTTAAAAACGGAATTTTGATGTCAATAAATATATCAAAAGAATGGGCTTATAATGCTGATTCTAAATATATAAATTTTATTAAGTTTAGTATTACTCATCAAAGGCTACGAGCCTGAGAAAATTTACCTGATTTTTTAAAGAGGGGGGAAACATCCCCTACAAGTGAAAGAATTTTAATGAAAATCACACTGTCAGATTCAGAGTATCAGAAAACCCTATTACATAGGTTTCAAGCTCATATCTGCAAAAATCTGCAGCTTTGTATATTTTGCCAGAAGAAAAATATACGAATATAGAAGTTCGTTACGTACGTTAATTTGTAAATTACGTCAGAACCAAATTTAGAGACAGCCATTTAGCAAAAGAAAAGTAAAATTTTTATGGAAATTTTGTTTACTTATTCAATGACGGTGAGCCAAAATAAAAGCTGCATTAACTAAAAAACGATCAGAAATTAAATAAAAAAAACAAGTTTTTTAAACTGAAAGTAAGGAGCTACATTAAAACTTAAAACGAACAGAAATTATTCCGTATATGAAAGGGGCTGCCCCCTCCTCAACGCCTCGCTTTTTATGCTAAAGTTTGACTTTCTCACAACTCTATTTTTGTTAAACAATAAAAACTTTAGCGTAAAGAGCGAGGCGTTGAGGAGGGGACAGCCCCTTTCATATACGGAATGATTTCTGTTCGTTTTAAGTTTTAATGTCGCTCCTTACTTTCAGTTTAAAAAACTTGTTTTTTTTATTTAATTAGATATAAACTCGCATCAAAAGTAAATCCTATACATTTATAGCTTTTAAGTCAAATAAATAGATGCTATCATAGCTCAATTTTCGGACAAAAGATTAACTTTTTCCGTAAATGCTTCAACAAACAAACCGACGCATATTTACTATTTTAGTGCTCTAAACGCGTTTGCATTTTGTAAGTGCTATTTTAGCACTTACAAATACTTCTAAACACGGCATGAATATAATTTTTTCGCTTAATTTCAATTAGGGGTGACATAATAGTATGACCTGGCTTGACTGAGTTCAGTGAATTCATTGAGCTGAGCCATAAAGTGAGCCATGAAGTTTTTCACCACATCCTTCCTGTTATTCCTACCTCTTCTTGTTTTCTATTAAATTCCTATTCCCACATTTGCTTTCATAGAAATTGCATGAAAATAAATATTCCCTTTTGTTCCAGCGCATAGCTAGTTTTTCGACAACATGGCTGTTAATGCGACACTGTTCTCAAATGTTCCAATAAAATGAAGGAATGTAAAAGTAAAATTGCAGTGATAAACTTATTTAGAGAAGGGATGCTTACAGTATGTTTTTGCAGAACTATTTCTCCGTTTTCTTGTCTGCTAAGTGCAAGGTGCTGCACAGATAGCTCTTTTTCAATATCTCTTACGTAGTTGTAAAACGTTTCCTCATCAATTCTAAATTCCAACCGCATCAAATGAAGAGGTGCAAAATTAAGAATACTCTGAAAGAAATCAAGGAAAATTTTCGTCAATGAACAATTACAGATGTCTCAAATTGAGACTACACTGAAAGGAAGGGATAATCTCAGCAATAGGTATCCTTAAAAAAGAAGAAAAAAAAAAAGGAGAAGAATAAATAAAATGCTTCACATTAATTCTGCAGTGACATGCAAAAGATCCAAAATAAAAGATCCTACTTGATTTATTCCCTGTAATATGCCAAAATTAGTTGTTAAATTCCCATAGACATTAAACACGCTTGGTTATATTTGGATGAGATTTATTTTTGCTGAGAAAAGAACTCAATTCTTTAGCAAACAGGGACAGGACAATATAACACCTAAGTTACACTAAAATAACACTTAAATAAAAATAAATTAAAAGACGTGATAGAACATCTTCCAAATTCCTGGTCTTATCCATAGGCACCTAGCAGTACCCATAAGACTAAGGGCCATGTCAGAAATTGGAAACAAGAGAATTCTAGCACGGATACCAATAGAATTAACTACAATGGGAAACACAAAAAAGGAGTCAAATAGAAGTTAAAAATAGAAGTTACCTACAATTACCCAGAATAAGATTATAGTGTTGGCAAGACTTTAAGGAAATTTAAAGATAAGTGGCTTCTTATGGAGATCTCTATTATGATGGGTAGCATTAGGGTATAAAATTCTTTCCTCCCCTTTATTCGAAAATAGGCAACTGTATGAGGTTTTTTTTATCTTTTCTCTCCCACACAAAATAAGGTGTAGCGAGGACCAGATACAAGGCATAAAGAGGTCAAACAGAAGTTAAAATAGTTATCTGCAACTATCTAAAATAAGATTATAGTGTAGGCAAGACTTTAAGGAAGTTTTAAACTTCAGAAACAGGTAATCAATAACGGTAATCAATTTTGAATTTGCATCATGTTAGGATTAGGGGCATATTCAAGTAAAAAGGAAAGAAAAGTATTAATCAAAACGCTTGTTGATCCAAACTAGTGACAATAAGATCACTTACGTCCCATCTTTTCTGTGTTCGTTCTTCAACTTCTGAGATTGTCATCCTTGGGACCTCTTCTGGTAGCCACCGCCTCAACTCTGAAGCATTGCTTCGTAAGCCTTCAATCAATCTTTCATTAATATGGGCAAAGAAAGCCTGAAAATAGAATAAGGATGAAACTAAGGTTTGAATGACAAGCTCGTCAAAAAGAATAATCCACTACATTCTGTTAAGGGTTTTCTTTAAGCCTGATGCTATTGCAAAAAAAAAAAATTGTACCAATCCAACAGATTTACAGATAAAATGGCAAGGTTTTTTTCTTTCTTTTTTTTATAGGAGAGACCATGGTATAGGTCTCTAAATATTTCTTTAATTGATACATTTCTCTTTCTGAGGTAAAAAAAAAGGTCGAACAGCCGGAATTAAGAATAATGGAGCTTTTATTTGTCTATAACGAAAATAAAACAATTGAAGCAGAGAAAGTGAAAACAGAGAATAAAAGGGTGAAACAAAACAATTGAAGCAGAGAAAGTGATAACTGAAAATTAAACGGTCAAATAAAACAATTGAAGAAGAGAAAGTGAAAAATAAAAATAAATGGGTGAAATAAAACAGTTGAAGCAGAGAAAGTGAAAACCGAAAATAAAAGGGTGAAATAGAGCAATTGAAGCAGAGAAAGTGAAAACAGAAAATAAAAGGGTCAAATAAAATAATTGAAGCAGAGAAAGTGAAAACAGAAAATAAAAGGGTAAAATAAAACATTTGAAGAAGAGAAAGTGAAAACAGAAAATAAAAGGGTGAAATAAAACAATTGAAGCAGAGAAAGTGTAAACAGAAAATAAAAGGGTGAAATAAAACAATTGAAGAAGAGAAAGTGAAAAATAAAAATAAATGGGTGAAATAAAACAGCTGAAGCAGAGAAAGTGAAAACTGAAAATAAAAGGGTGAAATAAAACAGTTGAAGCAGAAAAAGTGAAAACAGAAAATAAAAGGGTGAAATAAAACAATTGAAGAAGAGAAAGTGAAAACAGAAAATAAAAGGGTGAAATAAAACAATTGAAGCACAGAAAGTCAAAACAGAAAATAAAAGGGTGAAATAAAACAACTGAAGTAGAGATAGTGAAAACAGAAAATAAAAGGGTCAAATAAAATAATTGAAGCAGAGAAAGTGAAAACAGAAAATAAAAGGATGGTAAACTTACCAACTGGCATAAACAGGTAGGAGATTTGAATCCTTGAATATTTATACTGAATAAAAGTATGTATGCATATGAAGGGAACTAGCTTTTGTTTCATATAATATTTGTTTTTTCATTATTCCTGCACAATAGACGGGTACACTTTTTTCTTTTTCTATATTTTACTATTAGTACATATTTTAGAAGGTTAGTATAGCATGAGTTTTGTAGGGTTCAATGACAAAAAAAAAGAGCAAAAAAAAGGCAGATGCAAAATCTAGCATGGAATTCAAGAAGCGCTGACAATATTTTCTATTTCCTACCTTGTGCATCTCCATTACTTGCTTGCTATCAATACTTTTTTCACCAGCCAAAGATTCGGCGGTTTGGAGCCATGAGCTTATGGCACGAAGACTTTCTTGATAATTCTGCCAACACCGCAATCCTTCTTTGTAGGCCTATAAAAATACAAAGAACGGCAAAAAATATGGGGAGACAGTAGGACACACACTTAAAAATTATCTATAGTTTTCTTATTTTACAATGATTAACAGACAGATCAATCCATATGTATTTATTACCATCTTCTTAGCTTGGATTAAAGATCTAAATTAGTGACAAACAAGCTATTGTGACTATTGTGCTATTGTAACAAACAAGTTTTATGGGAATTTCCTTTACGACTAAGAAGAATCTTTGTAGTGACCCATATTTATTAAGATGTTTGAGAGAATACACCCAATAATCTCATTCTATATTTAGTTGTCGAATACCTATCTTTTTCAAGCTCATGTGTCTATCACAGTTGGAGCTGTAGCAAAGGAACAAGATAAGGTCTTAAAACTCCTCCTTCCCTCCATCGTCAAAAAAGGAACATATTTTATACCTTTTACATAGCTACAATGTCTCAAAAATGATTAAGATTGCTTTCTAAAATGGATTCCTGGCTAAATCAGAGTGGCTGGTTTATCTTTTACATCACATATATAGGAACTTGAATGTCGTCCCCTTTTCTACCGACATTTTGTTTTAAAAGAGTGTTCTTTATCAAATCAGTAATCAAGTCGGTTATCATATGTCAAATTTAAAAGTATTTGAAAAATTTCCCCCGTAAGAACTTATCCCCCGGGGAAGTCCCCCCTCCCATAACAGAAAACTTCTCCTCTTCAGAAAATGCTTGAGCGGATTGCACTACAGTCACATGAATTACCATTTGAGACTTTTTTTTTCTAGCAAGGATCTGTTCTTTTGAGAATATGTCTATTTTTGTTCTTCATGAAATAGGAAAGCTAGTATTTCATACTTTAGATGAAAAACAACTCAATTTCGGTAGAAAAAAAAGGAGAGGAACCTCCTAAGTCATATCTTTAGGTAGATTTCTTGCATGAATCTTAAGTTACAACTAGTAAAAAGAAAACCAATTTGCAGTCTGCAATATGGCTTTTAAATTGATAATAGTTTTCTGTTTTAATGGTGTTGATCCAAAAGTGGAAATTATAGTTAGATTGTTCAACTGCGAAGAAAAGGCAAATCCAGACATCAAATTGTCAAGAAAAATGATATAATTTAGAAAAATAAAACCTTTTGTTAAAATTCACTTAAATATACTACTGTGCATATTACTGAAAATAATGATTAGAAAAAGAGGTAATTTTTTTTCACCACCTTTTCTTAGCGTATTCAAATTCTTCTTCTTATACTATTTTACTGCTTGGTAGCGTCTTGACGCTTTTCTTTTTATCCATAAGTAGGGTATTACTTCTGTGCATCATGACTAGTTGAAAGAAACCCAAATTCATACTCTTTTGTTCAATTTCTGCGTTTTATACCTTGCGAAATTGTTATTCTTTTTTTTTTATCTCCTTTCTCTGAAGAAACATGAATAAAAAACAAAACACGATGAGGATGATAGAACTGACATACTCTAAAAAAAGTAAGAAATTCATTGCAAAATAAAGATTTTTAGGTTGATTTTTACTTGGCAAATTTCGTAGTAAAAAAAAAGGAAATAAATCTTAGTTAAATATCAGAAAAGACACAATTACTCAAGTAATACAAAAAGAGTTGTTTTTTTTTTAATCTATTCTAAAAGTATTCTAATAGATGATGAATAAAGAAACCTCCTATTTCAGAAACATTGAAACCTTGCTTTCTAATTTTTTCATTCTACTAACCTAAAACTCTAAACTTAAACAATGTACAGAAATCCATACCAGTTCTCTTGCATGGGCTTTGTTCGCTACATTTTGTAGCCGATTTTCAAGCTCACCAACCTTGCTTCTGAAGCTTTCAGTTGCTGACACACCTGAAGAGCCAAGAGACTTAACAATGCTACCAAATATTTTGTTTAGGCTATCCAACATTGACTTATAGTAGAGCATTCTGGAGAAGAATCCCTGAAAAATATGAATTTTTATAGTTTATTGAGGTTCTAATACTTTTGTAAACATTACGTATAACAGACTTTCGTATATTTTTTGATATGACAAAGAATATTTTTGGTGAACCTCGCAGTCACTCAGTTTTGAAAAAAAAGTAAGTGAAACTTTGTTATCACTGCAAAAGTTTGATAAAGTAAAATTTATAACTAGACTAATATTTCTCTAATGCTATTAAAAATGCCATGCTTAGACTTCATTTCAGCCAATGGCTTTTATAGTCTTGATTTCATTTTTTCCAGACATGATTATATGGCAACAGATCTAATTATGCCTAAATAATCTTTTGATAAAACACGAAACTTCTGAAATTCGAGAAAAATTTCTTCCGTTTTCAATAGGCTTAGCTTGTTTTTTTTTCTTCTTCTTTTTTTATTGCCAATTTCTGATTGTGACAAATTGTATGAAATACAGCGGGTGTATTTTTTCATACCGAACTTTTTACAGAGAAACTGATGGAAAATAAATTACTAAACAAAATAAATAAATAGAAATGAATAAATTATTACGGTTCAGGGATGAGAGTAATCTTTACAAGATATATAATGCGCAATCTTGAATCATTTATAATCTTTGGATATAGATTTTCAGTTTACCAACATAAAAGTGTTGCATCTAACCCCAGAAACTCTACGTGACTGTTGTCACTATTCGTTTTATTGTCTATTTCTTAACCATTTTGTTCCTTAAGTTTACTTTCGCTTGACCTTTTCCACGTTTAAATATCAAAACTACAGAATAGACTTTGTTCTCTGTATTACTAGTGTTTGGGAAAACAATCTTTCTTCTTAGTTTAGGAAGTCGCCTGACGGAGGTACAACATTGCACATTTCTTAGCCTAGATTAAGCCTACAGAATGCACCATTTCCTGATCTTTGTACTTATTGAAACTAAAGATGGAGAGTATTGTTGTCATTTACCCTTTTTACGAGGCCCAAGTATGCCTCATTTATTAAAATTGCCAGATAAAACAGGAAACTATTTTTCACGGGACTAATATTACTTGATTTTTTTTTTATTAAATGGTCTAGTTTTCTTTCAAGTTAGAATATTAATATTACAAATAAATCAGTACCTGATGTTTTTCATATAGGCGTTGAAGGGACTCCTGGCCTCCAATCCCATAGGGCAGATCAAGCAAACCTTCAGCTTCATTAATCCAGCTTGTCAAGTCCCGCAGTCCTATATCCAGTGCTTCTTGTTGAGCTGATATTTGATGATAGAGCTGCATCCTTGTAGGTATCATTGCATGGATCCTGATTAGTGATTCTGTAAACCCAGAAAAAAATATAAGAGTTTCGTCACTAACCAGACTTTTCTAGGGTACAAGTCCAATTCTGAGTGATCTGAGTGATATTATTAAATCAAAATATAAAAAGAATATTCTCATCTAACTCTATAAGAAAAATAACAACAAACAAAATGCCCAATGCTAAAAAAAATAATATTAACAGAGATCTTTGACAAACTAAAAAAAATTGAAGTGTAAATAATAATCACGAAAGTAAAAAGTAATTTAAATCTGTTTGAAAGAATATTCAGAGCCCAGATCTAAAATTTCCAAACGTATTCTTTAAATGGGCAACATTAAATGTACAAAACAGAAAATATTAGAAATGCAGGGGAGAACTGACAATTCCCGTCATAAAGAATCTTTCCTTAATACTCCTATAGCTAAATAGTTATTCAAACATAATGAGGAGTTACTCTTCCAATACAAACTATTTACTTCTAGTCTAACTACAAGCTCAAAAAAGGTAAGCCTAACTTGCCTTCCAAAAAAAACATTGTGATTCATCCCTCCATCATCTTTAGGATTTCCTCTTAATATTTAAATACAACATGTTTATATGAGTCAACTGTATAGCTATGCCTTATTCACTTTTAGCCAATTCAGGCTGTTGCTGGTCGATGGAAATAACTTTATTATTAAAAGTATTGCCTTATACATTGGTTTGTGTCAACATGGCTATTGACAGGAAAACAATTTTTTCCATATAAAATTGGAATCTATTTACTTCCATATTAGGTTCGTAACAAACAGTGGATCGAAGAAACGACAGCATAAATTAGTGTCGTTAAAACTCGACCTAAATGTCAAACCTATTAAAGCTATCTTTCTTCAGCGGAATGAAGAAATTATGCAGCGCTATTGTGAGCTGTTTTGAATCTGTGAGCTTTAAAATTTATCAAGCAGTGGTGTTCCTCGAATAGGGATATTTTTCTAACAGTAAAGTATTCCACTTCAGGAAAGGTAAGGGCATGGTTATTAGTTCAGCATTTGCAGCTGTCGAACCCTGGGTAGCATACTTTAAATGAGGTTTCATAGGTGGCAAAACAGCACTGCCTAAGAAAAAGGGCAAAGAGGGCTCTATGTATTGTTTATTTTCATTTTTTTTTTATCAAGCTACAGCGTATGAAAGGAGATGTCGAAAACTCGTTTCATCTGAGGGCATGTTTGATCCTGAATCTCCAAAAGAGGTGAGGGTATCAAGGCAAAGCTTTAAGAGAATGTTGAACTAAATGAAAACACAATATGTGCTTACTGAATAGTAGTTCTAATAAAAGCTATGAGAAAAGTTGTCAATAAATTGACGCGGAACTGTCAAAAATTAAAAGAAACTTAATTCCATTTTGAAGGAACAAAATAATGAAACTGAAAAAATATAAAAGAATAGTGAAGATGCGTAAGGAAGTTTTTCATTCTTAATAGCAAAAAAAAATCATATATGCCTGAGTTCTATCGTAAACGGTACGAGTTCTTCCATTTTACTCCAAAATATATCATTTATTTCTTAAGGCTTTTATATTACAGCCATACAACTCTTAATTCATAAAATTAGAAAATCAGTTTTTTATTTTTTATTTTTTTTCCACATAAAATACTAAGACAAAAAGTGCATACAGCGTATCGACAAAAACAAAGAAAATTATAAACTCTCGTGCCTACCCAAGATAAACTCAAACAATGTCTTTAGCCGTATACCGAAAAGTACACACGAATGTTCTAACCTTTTTGTTTTTTCATTTGATCGTTCATTCTTGCTACTTCTTCTGGCATAAGTTCTTGTACCAGCAACTGAAATTTTCGACTGCTGTTTTTCCATAAATTATCATTCTCTTCCAGCTCTTGTTGTAAGGCCTTCAAAAAAGATGCCAAATCGAAAGAAAAAACGGATACTAAGATATTTAATTTGAAAAAAAAAGTTTATAAAGAATACAAAAAACGAAAAAAATATCATAGGCAAGCGCAATAGCGCAATAAAATAATACAATGTGTGTACATTGTATTATTTATTCTTTTTTTTTTTGGGGGGGGGGTTGGTAAGATTAAAATGGGGCTGATTTTCAGCCAGAGAAAAAAAACGAATAAGACGGAGCATATATTACGGCAAAGACTTCTTCTAAGCATCCTCAGTGCTTTGAAGAAAACGATACCTAACTAGTAAAGAGATTGGAAAACACAAACAAATGAAAGACCATTCAAAGCTTGGATTGGGCAAGAATTCTTTCTCTAGCAAATCCTGAAGCCTGTCTGCTGATCTGATTTGTGTAAAGACGGCTAATTGATCTTGTCTTAAAGTGAAAAGGAATGTAAGCTGAACATCTCCTTACCAAATTATTGCAAACAAGGATTTATGGAAATATTCCCAGCATCTCTGATCAAAGCAAAGTCTTATTGTACGTATTTTCTAATTTCAATTACTTTTCTAAAAGACTGTGATAAACCGTTTACTGTGGAAATTAAGGTTGCCTCTTCAAAAACAAGAAATGATCTGGGTGAGTCAAAATTAATATTTTTAGTTTTTAATTTTACCTCTTAAAAGTTTGTGTTCGTGTAGCTGTTTGCACGTTATCCCAACTGTTAACGGGTTCCGTCATCAATGTTTTTGCCTTTTTTAATATTTTGTATTATTTGCTCAATGATTTCCATTAGTAACCATTACACCATAAAATGTCTTCTATTACCTTTCTCTTTATATTTTTCATTCTTTATCTTTTCATTATTTTCACTGGATTAAAATCCCCATTATTTTTATTTTTCCTTTTCTTTATTTGTTTCTTAGTTTCTATTATACGTCGCAGATACCCAGTGTGGTCTCAGAAAGTATTTACTAAAGATATTATGATAAGCCTCGTAGCACACCCTGTTTATATTCAAATTTATGGCAGCTCAATTTTTTAATCAGCCATAATTTCCTAGTTTACGAAATTTCAGCGAAATTTCCTAGTTTGCAAAATTTCCTGTCAAGAATGTCCGCGATCACAAAATCCTTGGCAGGCAAGAATTCAACTGTACACCAATGCCCTCTTTTAGGTTTATTAAGGTTCTAGGAAATCGTTTATTTGTCAATAATAGATTATTGATATAATTCAGGATCTCCAAAGATTACAAAGTTTATCTGAAACCAAATACAAATGAATAAATAACGAACTTTTTTCTCGCGACCAACAGGATTCTCATTCGCTAAATATTTTATTCAGAACATTTGGTAACATAGCTTACATAGCATAAAATTAAAACTTCCCAGTGAATTCAAGTGAAAATACTTGAATAAAAGGAATTTTCGAAATATCGCTTACGAAGGTAAAATTAAAAAGCTGTTTAACTATTGCTAAGCTTAATTAATAATTTGAATTTTAAACTATTTCTTTTTAAAGATTTGACTATATACCAATGAAAATAATATCAATTCATATGATTTGGCATTTATATTTCCCGTATTTATTCTTTGATATCTCTTATAATATTACTTTTAGAAATCTTTAGCGCCAGACACCACTGGTTTCTTTGGAAATGAGTTTGTCACGCGCGCAAACTCTGAGTACTCCTTTAGAGAGGCGCCTAAATTCTTAACTGCTGTTCGTGTAGGGAATATCTGGGAAGATAGTAACTAGGGTTAAATATATTTAGGGTTAATAGTGTTAACATATTAATAAATTTAGAATTAATGAGGGTTAATATATTTAGGGCTGACTGATAACACTAAAAGATACGAGGTGTTTCAGAGGAAAATAATAGGATAAAAGTACCTGGAGGCATCTTAACAACTACTAGCTAATTTATTATCATTAAAGGTTACCTTTTAAGAATCACATACACACATGTGTATCAACAAATAGCTTTACAATATATGCTATTGCATAAACTAGGCATATTTCCCCTGAATGGTGATATAACAATAATATGTTGTACCTGAAGTTGTGCCTCATATGACTGAAAACCTTGATTGTTTATGAAGTCCCCATTGGATAGTATTTCTTCTGCCTTTATGATCCATTTTTCAATTTCATCTACTCCCGACTGAAATTCTTGTCGATTTCTTCGGATCTCTCCAGCATGCAAGTAATGATAGACATTCTACTCAAAGAAAATTCTTTTAAATTTCACTTGTTCATTTAAACCAGTTATCAATAAATAATCAGTCTTGAAAGTAACAAAATCTTGATAACATAGATTTTTGTTTTATAATTTTTTTTTCTGAATTTTCATAATAATGTTCGCAACAGTACTGTAAGACATTTACTTCTAAAAATAAATTATTTCTGAATATTCAAAACAGATTTTGAACAAATCTAAATCTCTCTTTAGTTGGGGGTTCGTAGCTGAAAAATATTCGGGTAAAGAAAAAATTCTGAAATGTGCGATTGATCTTGAATAGAATAGGCAATTTTTCAATTCCTAAATAATATATGGTAAGATCGTACTATTTTGTCAATCTTTTTTTTATTCCTTTTCGTCTACCTTCCAAAAAATAATAATAGCAAGCTCTCAGAACATTTCAATGGTTTCTCCTTAAATAAAAGAACATGTCAAAATCAAGCAAGTTTCTAAGGTTAGAAATTATGCTGGAGCGAAAAGCCGATGTCCCCCTCTGAATCGTTATTTACGCTAAACAATTCACACAAAACATTTTAAGTCAATAAAAGGTTTCTTGTTTGTCTTATTTAACATCGTTGTTTTTCTTGAATTTTTTTACTGAGTTTTTTATTGGTCGATCATACATTATTTCGTCTCTCCAGCTTTTTATTGTTCTCTCTGTCGCTGCTATCAGAGGAATTATTGAAATATTCGGTGTTCTTTCATTCCTCGTTGCTTTGAAAATTTTGATTTTCATCATCATTTTTAAATTGCGTCAGACACAATGGGTCTAAAAATTATATCAACTCTCCGGCTAATTAAAGCCAAAAAATAATTACATCTTCCCTCTACTCATCGCTTGAATCGCTATCCAGAAATAAATTCTGTTTTGGAATAAACTATCATAAAATAAATGAAAGAAAAATAACCAGAAGAAATTCTCTTTAGTAAATAAATTCAAAAACTACACTCTTACGTCTTTTTTCCTTTAAATTGAGTTTTCTTGAAATTAACACTTATCACAACCCTTTTCATGACACTGTGCCAGTTTACTAATATCCTTTCAGTAAAATGTTGCCACATGAGACTTAGAGCACTTTACTTTTAATTCGTGCCTGGAAAGGTTCCCCACTTATTATTCATCCACTTTTGGTAGCGAATCGTTCTTACTGTATTCCGTTTGTCCAACAAAGAAAAAAAACTATCTATTGAGTGGGACACAGATGTTGTTTAGAAGATCAGGGCAACTTTTTCAGAGGGTTGAGCAGATATTATTTATTGAAAGGGTATAATACGCTGCTGCAAAACAACATTCCGTTGAAGAACTATTCAAAAGCGCAGCTTTCTAAGGTATGCAATACATTACCTCCATTTCTTTATGTTTACAAACACAAGTTAAATTCTGGAGAGTCCTCGTATTCAAAGATCAGAACGGTCACGTGTGGATCCAGAGTTATTTTTGGGCCGAAATTATCCAGGCAAAATTAGGCTTTACCAGGTGTTAACCTAAGCCACATAATAGGGGGAGATGGGCGATGATGGATTTGTTTCCACCCTCCCTTGCAACATAACGTTTTTCATTTCTACTATAATTATTGCGCCTTTTTGAATTCCCCTCCCCCGGAACAAATTCCTATAAACGGCCAGATTAGTTTAGTGAATCAAAATCAAACATCATAGCTCAGAGACCCCTTGAGCCCCACCGTTGACATCTACAGGGAGACATAGTAGTTGCCAAGGAAAGGACGGGAAATTGCTTTTCTAGGTTTTCAGCAGATAGCATATAGCCTTGAATATATGTATATACAGGCCTCAAATCGTCCCTCCACGGCTGTAATGGAATACTGTTGATGTATACATTCCTGCAAAGTTACCTACCTCATGATTGCCGTTCCTATGCATACAAACAAGAATATATGTTGGGTGGTGGACCAAACTCAAAACAAACGAACAATTTTGAAAATAAAAGAAATTACAGGAAAATTAAAAGAAAAATCTTGACCAATTCTTTTTTGAGGAGGGGGGGGGGGGGAGGATAGGATTTGCTGACCCAAAAGCCATCCTTTGGCTCGACTTTTACGCACCTGTTCAATAACTATTCCATGTTTGAACCGTAAAATAGGATTCTATCCACACCGGGAAGCAATAATTTAATTTTGAATGAATTTAGAAAGGTTGAAAAAGAATTTCAAAAGAATTTTATTGAAAAAGTCAAACGGTGTAACGTTGCATTGATTATTATAAATAGAAGATACGAAATATGACATGCAAAACAGTGAAAACACCCACTATGTAACCTTTAGAATTTAAATTGTCTACTCAGGAGGATAAATATAGAGATAAAGTCAACAAGTTGCATAGAAACCAACATGTTTAAAGTTTATAAACTAACAACGATATAGATGTGTCACAATTCAAACGCTTAGATCAACAGAAACCATAAATATGGACACATCATTCAACGTTATTAGAACGAGAGAAATTCTGGCTTTGACAAAAAAAACTTCCACCAGAGATTGAAGAAAATTTTCGTTTGTATGACTGGGCAAAATGAATTATATGGTTAGCCTATTAAATTTTTTCACGTGTTTGGCCCGTCCTGTCCAGCCACTGAAACTTAAACAATTATTAAACACCTTCAAATACGGTAATAAATAATGGTTCTAGGCGTTTACCCCCCGGAAAATGCCCTCACATAAAATAAAACCCCGGAAAGTACTCCCCCCCTCGGAAAATACACCCGCAAAAAAAAACCTCCCCCCTAAAATACACCCTCTCGGAAAACACCCCCTGCCTGCGGAAAATGTCCCCCGGAATTTTTTTTTTCTTTGAGAAGTGCTAAGAAAGGTGAAAAAGAAGAAGTTTACACATCAAAAGTATCTTAAAAACTTATCCTAAAAATAAGCATCCTAAAATCCATTTTTGTTGAAAAACTACACATGAACTTCTGCAATTGTTGATAGGTAGTGGGTACTAAATTAACAAAAAAAGAGTAATAAAAAAATGTAGGTGAAAAATCATCAAAATTAAGCTAAAAACATATAGCACCAAAAAATTTAAGAAGCTTTACCTTTCCTTTGAAAGCACATTTGGCTTTGCAAATTATGTTCTGGTCTTGAAAAGTCGTGGGGGTCGTCATCCCTACTCATGTTGATTCCCCCCCCACCTCAGCACTAACAATAACGGTGTAGATTTAAAATATACGTGGGAACTAAGAAGAATTAGACAACAAGTCCCAAACGATCATTTAGTTTGCATCTGAAGGCTCAGTGAAGCTTAGAAAATTAGGCCATTGAATTGCACTTCTTTGAGTATCTTAGCCCCCTCCCTATACACAGATCTACCACCTCTCTTTAATAATAGACGAATTTTAAAAGAAGCTTATTATTCTTATTAAACGGTCGTTGTGTTTCAGGAGTCGTTCTTAAAGAATTGAGAGAAAAAGTTAAAACTTTAGCGTAAAGAGTAAGGTCTTGAAGAAGAAGCAATACCTTTCATTACGTAATAATTTCTGTAGGTTTTAAGCTCTGATGTTGCTCCTTACTTTCAGTTGAAAACTTGTTATTATTTCTGATCGTTTTTAAATAATACAGAGAAATCTGGCTCCCTCCATGAAAAATTCCTGACCCCCACGGAAAAATTTCTTCGTGGAGTTCTTTTCACGTAAAAATACCCTCCCCCCTCCAGGGAAATTCTCCCAACACAATTCCATTTTAGCTGAAAACTCCACCCAGAAATTTGTTTTGCGGGGGATCTCGGGTGAAACATTTTTCTTAGCATACTTTCTTTTGAAAAAGACTAATTTTTGATTTTTTTTTTTAAAACCCTGCCGGTACTCCCCTCCTCGGTGGAAAAGTTTCCCAGCAAAACGCCAGCAAAAGGTACTTTCCAGCAAAGATTTTTTTTGGGGGTAAGGATACAAAAGAAACTTTAAAAAACGCATCAAAAATGTGAAATTGATATCTACTCCCTTATGATTTCTGGGAACATTTCTGGTTTCCGCTGTTTATGAAAGTAAAGAATAATATTAGACCCCAAAATTAGCAGAACTTATTCCGCACAGAAGGGGGTCCGCCCCTTCGTCATCCAAACCTCCATTTCAAGGTCGCCGAAACTTCAGAATGTGTACATTAGATCAGGAATTGAGAGTTCTAGTCCTTTTTTAAGTCCATAGGGATTAGAGACCAGCCAGCCGCGTGGGGGTAGAATTTTAAGGGGGGGTATTTTCAGCGGGGTAATTTCTGTGGGGGGGGGTTTATTTTCCGCGGGGTAATTTCCAAGGGGACATGTTCCGGGGGGGTCCGCGGGGAGATATTTTCCGCAGGGGAGAGATATTTTCCAGGGAGTATTTTCCCGGGGATATTTTCCGGGGAGTATTAATCACGGGACGGTATTTTCTGGGAGGGGGGGTATTTTCCGCGAGGGGATATTTTCCAGGGGGAGGGGGTAAATACCGGCTACCATAAATATTATACTGTACTTAACACGGCGGGCCAGTTAATGATGACCTCATTGATCAGTTTTTCCAGGATACATATTAAAGTTTGTGGGGATGCACGAAAACTCAGTTTGATTGCTGTATTGACATTACACAGACAATTTTTATTGTCAAACGTACAATACACTGAATGAGTGTGGATACCTACGATATGTAATTGTTATTGTAGAAGGTTCATATTGCGACAAATAAGTATTTTCTAACTTTTTCTTTCTAGACTACTCACTTAATATCCGTATCTTTGCGTTTTTACACGTATTTCTACAAAATATTCTGTGAAAAACCCTTGATAATTCTCAGAGAGGGTTATCGAAGTGAAAACTTTATCTTTTTTTATTTAAATAGGACAGGAAAAGAAAAGGAATAATAGTTTTAGAGGTATAAATGCATAAAAAATACAAAAAAAATCTTCCATTCTATTCCAATAATATCTTACCTTAAAGAGATCTTCCCATTTGTTTGAAACTTCAACATAATTTTCATGAACTTCTTTTCCTACTGAGTTTTCACAGGTGGCAGCCAAAAATGTTGATGTGTCACTAAATAGCTGGTATTTCTCCTTCCATCTCCCCAAGTCCTGAAGAAAAGAAGATCATTTATGTCAAAAGCTATACGTATGTCTAGACACAAGGATTGTAGAGGCCTGCGACCCTTGAATCTCAAAGGTCGATAAAACATGTGTCGAAACAATTTTTACACTCTCGCCTCAATAAATTACATGCTAGTATTTTCAACTTCCCACCTCATAGGTAAGATCCCAGCCATGGCGATAGCCCGGCAACTAATTTTTTTTTTTTTTTTTTTTTTTTTTTTTTTTTTTTTTTTTTTTCTTAGAAGTTATTCATAAAGGACAAAGAGCATTGAAAAATTAAATTTAGATGGGACGTTTGAAACTTAAACAAGATATACAAATTGAAATAATTCGATCAGTTGAACTGAGCGTATTTTAACCTAGCAGATTTTCTGATGATAAATACGTAAAGCCCGCTAGGTATACAACCTCCCTAGTCAGGAAAATCAAAAGATGATCCTAATTCAAGGGCAAATCCCTTATTGTTATTCCCACAATTTCTTACAGGACGGATACAAGTCATGTTATCAATATTTAACCTGTCAATGGCAGGGAGGATAACAGGCTTTTTTTTAAGAGACTTCAAAAACTTATTTGACTTAAGTGTATTTTGAATTATATAATGTATGAACAAGTGAGGAAAAAGAAACAATTATAAGAAATTCTAAGCATAAGCAGATGTTTATAGATTAGTAAGTTATTCCAAGGCCGATAATTTCTTTTCCTCATGGAAATCTTTAACCAACAACGTCTTTAAAAATGCTTTTTTAGTATACAACCAATTTGTCTCCCAGTCTTTAGCCATACTATTGTATCGGAATGTAAAACAAAGAGTGTGTTTTGGATATTCATTCGTGATAGTAAATATTAAAATAAACTTTGGGTAGTTATAAGGCTGTATCCAGGGGCGAGAGAGTTACGGGGTTTTACCCCCTTCGGTATTTTTGGCCAATTCGTAGAACGAAACAAAAGTGAATATAAACAAATTTTCAATGCGTTTTTTAAAGTTTATTGTACCCCCCGCCCCTGAAGAAAAACACTCCCCGCTGCCCCCGAAAAAAAATTCCGGATGTAACATTGGGTAGTTATTTTGTTGAACAGAAACGATTTGGCTCACGAATTGTGAAGAGTATTTTTAAGGTAATTTTTTTTATTAGATATTACCTACACATGACATTTTATATTGTTAGAATCCTCCCAAGATGGCATCCCAGTAAATTCCTGGCAAATGGAAATTACTTTAGAGCCAATATAACCACTTAAGTTATAAGAAAAGTTGACGGTGATATAAAACTAAACTTAATCACTTTTCTTCTTCCAGAGAAACACTGATGAACAACCTGAATTTTTTCATTGGAGCATAATCATTAGAGCAATACATTAATGATTAGGTGTCCAAAGGCATTTGGCTTTCTATTTGTATAAGCTCAATATGACAATACAGCGATTAAAAATTCCTTTTTCATCATCAATGTTCAGCTAGTGCCAAATTCTCGCCTACACATTCTCGGTTTAATTGCACAGTCCAAAGAAAATGACATGAAGAATGACTTGACAGTCAGAAAAACAGCTGATAAAATGCTTTAATCATTCCACCCTACAAGAAATATTGTTACAATAGTAATATTTAAAATTTTAACGATCAGAAAATTCCTGGTAATGAACTGTAAGTAAGGAGCGACTCGGCCCAGCCGTAGCCGAAACTCTAAAAAACAGAATATTAAAAAGCCAAAAAAATTGTTTTTTATGCTGATTCCAAATATACGAAATTGAATGTTAGGTTTTAATGTTACCCATCAAAAGTTACAAGCCTGAGAAAATTTGCGTGATTTTAAAAAAAGGGGGAACACATAGCAAAGAAAAGTAGCTTGCATGGGATATTGAATTATGCAAAATATTTCTCTACATGGCCATGTTGAACAACTAGCACTCCAAGATGGTAAAAATGTAGGAAACCTTGGACACGGTTTCCTAAAACACATATGTGTTTTTACTTAGACTTGTAGCTCAGTTTGATCCGCTACAAGTAATTATCCTTAAGCATGCCACAGAAACTCCAAAAACTGTCTCATATTTGTCACTACTGATTCATTCATCTTCTGGCATCTACAGTTCCAAATCAACTAATAAACGATATCAAAACAAATGAATATTTAGACTTTTGTTTGATTTAAGTCCTCATATATCTATTCGAGAACAAATGTCCCATGTCGGTAGGTATGTAGATGTTTATTTTATTAATAAAAAAGTTTCAATCAAAGAATATTTTTGGGTTTTATTGAAATGCATGCTAGAGGTGCAGTCTCAATCGAAAATACAATTTTAGAGAAATTAAAATTTCGATGAAATTTCATTCACCAAACGGCAGATCACATTGTTACGATAGTGCTGCCCTGATGACAGGCCATACATCTGACGTTCAACAAAGAATGATGGAAAAAAAATCATCAAGCATATGATAGCCATTCATTGAATTAGTATGAGTCACTGCAGCTAAACAAGGTCCAATGGCCGTGACGCGTTTTGGAATACTACTACAACTCACCGCAGCACCAAGCCGCCTGAGGCCAACACAGCTACGCACGCTCCTCCTCCATCCCTATCTATTCAAAGCCTCCCTTTTTACACCCTCCTACGAAGTTCCCATTTCCTTTAAATCTTTCTTTATGACGTCCTGCCCACCCCAGACGAGGACGACCTGCTTTATGCTTTGGAATAATTGAAAAGATGTATCGCTTACAGAGCTTTCACTTAAAGAAGTTTAAGAGTAAAGTTGAAACTTAAACGAACAAAATTATTGCTTCAGAAATGATGCAAGATATATTTACAAAAATAGCTCGAATAAAGTGACTCGTGATCTATTCCAATACATGTGGAATTCTAGAAACTAGTACCTTACTTTACTAAACTATGAGCTTGCTTCATTTTTTTTTAATTAAACTGAAAAGTAATTGAAATCATGGTAGGTGAAAGACTATTCAGACGCTTATAAATTATTAGTCCTTTATTTTAAGCAAACTGCTCCTAGAACTTTCTGCTGATAAGAGAACATCCTGCTTGTTTTCTTGGGGATGGGGGATCGGTTTTATGTCTTCAGTAAAGCTAGAGTTTTTCGAAAATATTATGAGTCATGAGTATCAGTTTATTTGAGCTAGTTTTGTAGATATATCTTACAGAATCTACGAAGCAATAGTTTTGTTAGTTTAAGCTTCAACTTTGCTCTGTACTTCCATAAGAAAAACTTTGTTCTATTGTGATCAATCAAATGCAAGAATGGTTATTCTGCTACATTTTACTGTCATATATTTCTAACATTTACCTGTTTTACCACAATAAGCAAAAACAACCAGTTTTAGCACAAATAAATAAAAAAACTGTGAAAAAACTAAATAGACAGAAAAGTCAATACAAATATAGGACCCTTAATCAGATCTTTTTTCATACAAGGTCATGGGCGCCCATATGGGGGGGAGGGGGGCTCCACCCCTCCCCCCCCCTGGCTGAATGATGCTGCCTAATATTTTGTTTTGAAATTTCTATTATACAGCATAAGAAGTGCCGATTAGACCAGCTAAGCTCCACCCCTAAAATTTAGCTTATGGGCGCCAATGTAGCCTACAAGGTTACCTAATATTGAAGAAGAAAAAAACAATCGGACATAGCACAAACGAAAAAAACAGACTAATTGGTCAAACAATACTTTGTTACTTCCTTAGCCTCTCATACAGCAAGTTTACAAGTTTTCAGTTTACCACCCAATTACCAACCTCTGCCTAGCTAGTTGCCCAATTGAACTTTACCTATTTATATCAAAGCATAAGATGCTTAGATTCAAAAAGAGATAATTTGGTTAGAACGAAAGACTAGCTAGAGAATAACAGTAGGCGAATACCTGAAAAAATTCTAATCTTTCATTATCAGGAAAATTAAGAGCTTCATTTGCTTTTTCTAGCCATTCTTTCAGATCACTGCAGACTGGAGTCCAGCGGCGCCAATATCCCAAAACTTCCTCAAGCATTGCTTGAACACAACGGAGTTCTGTAGAAATGACTCTCCATTTCTCACCGGAATCGTATGTAAACTGTACTATATCTTCCATTTCCTTAACATCTGAAAGTTAAAAGAATATTTTTTCAAGTTGAAACTAGTTAAATTATATGGAAACAATTCACGCATACCAAATGACAGGGCTACGAATTCGAATAAAGCGCAATGGCAAAAGGCTGTGCTTTTGAAAAAAAAAGCAAAAGAAAAAAATTGTATATAAATTAATTTATTAAACGAAAGATTTTTCAAAAGGGTGAAGTAGGGCAGTCTTGGATTACTTCTTGGAGGAACTGATTCCATTGACTTTGCACCCAATCTACAAATGTGTGAGCTATATTCCTGACATATTTCAAGACTGACCCACAGCAATCCTACTATATATAATTATATATACAGTTATATATATTATATATATATAATTATATATATTATATATATTTATATATATAATTATATATATTATATATCCTACTACTATATAATTACTATCTCCCGTATACATTTCTTCGTACCCAAAACAATAGAGAGTGAATGTCACGCCGGCTTTACTTTTACAAAACGAGTTAGAAAACTAGTAAGACCTATTTGAATTTACACTTTATCCCTTTGTTCCTTGCCGCATTTGCAGAAATGGAGGGGAGCAACCAAGATAAGGACTAATAAGATTTTGGTTTCTCTAGCTCTAAGAGCATCTCACCTTCTTTCATGCAATGCATACAAAAATGAAACCACGCTAACAGGTATTCATTACATTTCTTATATCTTACTTCAATCTCCGGGATATACGATGGAAAACACTGAAATGTTTAATTACTTGACTCATAGCAGGTATGTTAAATAAAACAAAAACACTAATAAAATACAAATATTGTGGCTCAAGTTCAGAAATTTGGGTGATAAAGATGATTTTCATTGCAAAATAACTTCACGAAATTTAAATTGCCAATTTCATGAGCAACTTTTCAGTCTGATAGTATTTCTACTGAATCGTTAATTCCCCCACCCCCTGTCCAAAAGAAATCATGTGACTAAAATCAAAGGCACTTCTTATGGAAGGGGTGGTCGTATAAACTTTAGAGAAGGCTCAATTGAATTGAAATTGAAAGTTCTAGTTCCCTTTTTAAGAGTGAAAAGTGATCGAAGGACAACTAACAACTCCCCCTCCCCCCCATACCCTCTTTTCTCCAAATGTATCCGATCGAAATTTTTAGATTGTCTTTGGGTTCAATATTATCCAAAGATCACATAACAATGCCTCCATGGCTGACACAACCCCCCACCAGAGCCCGAGAGCAAGGGTAGTAAGTTATAACCCGGGGGCATACAAGGTTTTTTATTGAAGGAGTGGTCGTATAAACTTTATAGGAAACGCATTTGATTGGAAACGGAAAGTTCTAGTTCCCTTTTTCAGAGTCATAAGTGATCCGAGTGCAACTAGACCCACCCCCCAACGCCCTCTTTTCCCCAAATGCATTCGATCGAAATTTTGAGATATTTTTTTTTCAAAATAGTCCAAATATCATATAACAATGCCTCCAGGATTGACACAACCCCCAGAGTCCAGAGCAAGGGTTGTTAGTTATTATTGGTGCATGAATGGTTTTTATGTAATGAGTGGTCGCATAAAATTTGGAGGAAGCTCATGTGATTAGAAATCGAATGTCCCCACAGCCCCCAGGGTAAAGATTGTAAATTATCCAATTTGTCTGTTTTTAACATGCAGGATTTATGATTGGAAAAGGGGGGAATGTTTGGTCGTGGGTACGTCAGAAAAGACAAAGGGTATTGAGCTGAAATTTCGCGGAATGTTGAGAAATATGGTGAGCTAAATAAAAAGATACTATCTGCATCCATGTTATCAAAACACATATCTACAATATTTGTAGGAACGGGTCGGGGTATTAATTTGAAACTTTCAGGGCCGTTACTACTACTACAGCTGCAACTGCAACTAGTGACTACTTCCAACTGCGACAACTTGCGATTGTGACTGTGACTGATTGCAACTGGTACTGCATTCACTTATGACTACTTTCAGAGAATGTTAGGGATGTTAAAGGAATCATAACACGTTATATGCATGCTGATTGGCAAAAGGGCGAATCAGCAATATATCAGGAACGGTTGAGGGCATTAAGTCGAAACGTTCAGGGTATATGGATTAGTGTTTGTAGCTTAGGTAATGCTTAATACTACTACTACTACTACTAACAACTCACCGCAGCACCAAGCCGTCTGAGGCTAACACAGCTACGCACGCTCCTCCTCCATCCAAATATATTTAAAGCCTCCCTTTTTACAGCCACCCACGAAGTTCCCATTTCCTTTAAATCTTTCTTTATGACGTCCTCCCACCGCAGACGAAGACGACCTGCTTTCCGTTTAGCCCTAGACAGTTGGCCGAAAAGAACAATCTTCGGCAATCTGTCATCCTTCATCCGCACAACGTGCCCTAGCCACCTCAACCTTTCTTTCATTATAGCCCTAGAGAGCGGTATTGAACCACATTTTTCGATTAGCCTATTATTTGAAATACGGTCAGTCAGCCGGGTACCCAGAACAATCCTTAAGCAATTTCTATGGAAAACATCTAGCAAATCTTCATCCGCTTTTCTGAGCGCCCATGCATCAGAGCCATATTTGACCACTGTCATCACTGTAGCTTCTAATATTCTAATCTTGGTTTGCAGACTTATCTTCCTATTCTTCCAGACTTTTTTTAACTGTGAGAAAACACCCTGAGCCTTGGCTATTCTATTTTTAACATCTTCACTGCTCCCACCATCTTTACTAATAATACTACCAAGGTAAGTGAAGCTGCCCACCTGATCAATCTTTTTATTACCCAACGTCACCTTTTCATCTTCACTTATTCCTAGCCTTAGTGACTTAGTCTTTTTAACATTAATTTTCAAACCTATTCTAGCACCCTGAACTCGCAAAACCTCTAAAACTTCATTCATTTTGCTCACACTTTCATCTAGGATGCTTAAATCATCAGCATAATCTAAGTCCAAGTGACTTTTTGCAGTGTTATTCTTGTACATGGCACTAATCACTTTAATGTATTTGTCTGGTATACCATACAAGGATAAAACCTTTACTAAAGCTCTTCTATCAACAGAATCGAACGCTTGCTCATAATCTATAAAACTGAGGACCAAAGGTGTTTGAAAGCTCAGGCACTTCTCAATTATTAGCCTAAGAGTGAAAATTTGGTCGACACATCCTCTACCTTTTCTAAAACCGCACTTAAAACTTTGTCTACGGCATCTCTCAGTCTAAAAAGTATCATATTACTAAGTAATTTACTACCTACAGAGACCAGACTAATGCCTCGATAATTACCACACTCACTTTTATCACCTTAATGCTTACGGAGATTTTAAACTAAATAAAAAGACACTAAGTACACCCATGTTATCAACAGAGTATATCTGCAATATTTTTGGGCCGGCTAAGGGTCAGAATATTCAATCAAAAAAAAAAAAAAATGTGCATTAGGTTGTTTAGGTGTATTTATAAAAAAAACTTCGCAAAAGAAATTTTCAAGGAATAGAATTAAGACAAGCAAAAATTAATTCTAATAATAATTCAAACTCAAAACGACCATAAATTACTATTAAAGAATAAATGAAACCCAAAACAAACAGAAATTAAATTAACAATCATAGCAAGCAAATACACAACAGGTACTAATATAAATGAATTACAACATAAATGGATACAACAGGTACTTATATAAATATATAAATATTAGTACCTGTTGTAGGTTTGTTTGTAATGATCGTTTATTTAATTTCTGTTCGTTTTGGGTTTCATTTAATCTTTAATTGTAATTTCTGTCGTTTTGAATTTGAATTATTAAAGGAATTTATTTCTGCTGATCTTAAGTAATCAATGGCCTTTACTTTGCTTGGAAAAATTTATTTTTCGAAAAGTTTTTTTTTAAGTTCATATTATGAAATGTAGACCTTCAGCCCCCTGATTTAACAATTCTTTCTAAATATATTTGAAATACCTAGCTACACAATTTGATAAGAATATTTTCATAAGTCTGCACTCGAAGCGAACATGATTTTTGTAGCAATACAGTTTTCTGGAAGAATTTAGCCTTATTTGAAGACTTCATAATAATCCCATTTAACTGATATAGTTTATTGACTAATCATAGCCAAAGCTCAAGCTTTGCCTAAATTTAAGAGCCATAAAGCTTTGATATATTCTTTATTTATTTGTTTCTAGAGCCACTTCATATGGAATGGGTGGCCTTAGAAACTATGGAGAGGACTCCTTTGCTTGAAATTGAAGGTTCTAGCGCCTTTTTAAGAGTCAGAAGTTATGGGAAGACAACCTACTCCTTTCTCACGCCCTTTCTAACTAATCTCCTCGCAAAGATAACAGATCAGAATGTTCAGATAGCAGTTTTGTTTAAAATAATTTAAAATTCAAATAACTATACCACTGGAGGTGGCATGACCCCCTCCCCCAGCCCCTGGAGCAAGGGCTGTAAGTTATGCAAGTATAGCCATTTTGTTCAGCATGGTTGCAAAATATAATAAATATGTCTTTGAGGATGACTTAGTCCCCCACAGTTACCAGGGGAAGGGCTGCAAGTTATAAACTTTGCCCATTGTTTGCATATAGCATTTGTTATAGGGAAGTATACAAAAGTTTTCAGGAGCGATTTTTTCTGGTGGGAGGGGGTCCGAGGAGGGGGTTAAATGGGATGATCTTTCCATGGAGGATGTTTCTTTAGCGGAGGGGACATTTCTATGAAGGGGGCGCCGGATTCCCCAGCATTATTTAAGAAACGATCAGAAATTAAATAAAAAACAATTTTTGTCAACTGAAAGTAAGGAGCAACATTAAAACTTAAAACGAACAGAAATTATTACGTATATGAGGGGGTTCGCCCCCTAGTCAATGCTTCGCTCTTAACACTAAAGTTCTTTTTAGTATTTTCAAAAAAGCTATCTATTCTAATTAAACGGCCTTTGTGATTCAGGGATTTGTGATTCGAACAAAATCCAAACTTTAGCGTAAAGAGCGTATTGACCAGGGGGCGAACCCCCTCATATACGTAATAATTTCTGCTCGGTTTAAGTTTTAATGTTGCTCCTTACTTTCATTTGAAAAAAAAAACTTGTTTTTTTCTATTTAATTAATACAATGATCGAAACTGTTCCCATTTATTCGTATTTGCTTTAAACAATAAAATGCCAATCAAATGTTTAAAAGGCGATCGGCAAATAAAACAATTGCAATTGCTGACTGGCGATAATTCTTGCACTGAAAATTACTTTCAGGAAAGTATAAGTAACGTACGTCAATAGCCAAAATGTTTGAAAAGAGGGGCAATGGATTTTACCGACTTACTGTCGGTGTTATAGTGGTAACCACCGCTTGCACCAGTGTTATACCGGTAAGCTACAAATATCGGGGTAGTAAATACCCAATTTACAGTACACCCTGCCCCAGGGTATGATAACGTGATCGAGTGGTCAAACGGCCACTTTCTAAGGCCAAGTGTACCCGCCCTGGGTTACCACTAAAAATCTCTAACTCTCTCCTTCGAGGTAACAAACCCCCCTGTCGATATAATGATGACATCATCTCGTAACTCTGTTCCTACCCTGCCTGGGTTCCAGGAAAAATAGTACACAGTTTGTAGAAAATACATTACTTGTATTCTTCCAAACGGACACATATAACAACACAAATATGCTTCCCCAAACGGGGTAAAAATGCAGACTTACTCATAAATTTTATTCTGTACAGCAACTGTTCATAGGGGTGGACCTTCGCTTGGCCCAGCCAATCCTCTCAATCCCCATTCAAGACCCATTCTACTTTTTCTTAGCTTTATCTTTCAATGACTCAAACCAGGAAGTCCAAAATAGAATTTAGTTCAAAGCTTACTTATTTCAAAACAACTATAGCTTAGCAACGAGACTTTAAATTGTCATTGAAAATTATACTATAGGCAAATCTAAGCAAATGTACTTACGGAACGAAAACAGGTCATTTATCTGAAAAGAAAAGAAACAGGGGTAGAACCCCAACAGTCGGTAGTACCGACTGCTTTTACCTCTTAATTTCCATCTGTGGAAACAACCCCACATCTCAATAAAAAAGTAAATTGCCCCTTGGCATAATTTCAAATAATCTAAGGCCGAACATGCAAAGGCCTGTGAAAACGATAAGGGTACTGGGAATGAAGTAAAATTTTGAGCGAACCATGAATCGCCTTTTTTCTGGGTTCCCTTCCCTGTGATAATCAAATGCAGAATATGCGTTGATGCTAATTGAAGATGAAATTTGGATACATCTCCCACTGAATACAATTTGCCGGAAATAATTTTTGATTCCCATAAAGAGTAAAAACTATGAATAGGGTTACTGGACAAAGGTTTGGGTGAAATGTGAAGTGAATGGGAGAGAGTATCCCCCAAGGACTCCAGATAAGAGAGGCAAAACCTCGGTAAAGAGATCACAACTTGTCCGCCAGGTGTGCATTGAGGAAAAGGGCTATCTTTCGCGACTTCCCGCAGGGGATCTTCCCCAAGGGATTCCTCCCCCTCATAAAAGATCGACATATCTTTTGAGTTGATAATACTAATCTAAGTTCTTCCAATCTGACTCGACGTTCAATATCTCCCAACTTTCCCCCAACTCGTTGTAGGTCATTCATCTCTATTTTGTAATCATCTTGTTTTATTCCCCATGGGCGTTGAACCTCCTTTTCCTCCCTATTATTTATGTTATCAAGGCACAACCCATCCATCATTTTATTTTTGTCACTGCAGGCTGAATCTCCAAATTTTGTCTCTTTACACTTCTCTTTTCATCTCTACTTTTCTCAATTTTGTCATTCGCGATAAGAACATCATCGTTAAATCTGATTTGGACTCCAGTGTCCACCATCTTTGACTCCATTACTGCATTGTAGCTCCATTTAATATCTCTTTTCTCCCTCTTAGTTTTCTTTACTTTTACCACCGAAACAAATAGTTCTTTATCAAATGGGAACTTAATTCCGACATTTGGTTTTGCATATTGTACTAAAATTTCTCGAATTTTACGAGGAAAAGCGCGTACAATAAATTTCGTCTCCTTATTCTCTGGTACAATCAGCACTTCATTTTGGCAAACATTTTCGGCGTCTCACACTCGTTAAAAGTGTTCTCAAGTTTTCTATTTTCTGCAAATTTTCCTGAAAAATCATTTTCGCGCGTCTTATTTTCAATATTATGTTCTCTTTTTACTTTTGCATCGCATTTCTGTGGATTATCAACATTTCGAACACGCGTATCAAGCATGTCGCTTTTCCGACAGGGCGGCAGAGCCTCCCAATTTGTTTTATGGGCCGGTCCACCTCCCCCCGTAGTCAACGAAGTTGTATACTTTTCCGGGCTTCTAACCCATGCGGTTCTCTTATACGTTTGAAAGTTTTTCCCTGCAATTATTTGCATTAGTTCTCTTCTATCCTCTCTATCTGCCTCTTCCCTTCGTTCTCTGGGTATTCTATAAGCCTCTTCCTTTCGTTCTTTGGCTATTCTATCAGCCTCTTCCTCTTTTCTCTAGCTCTTCTGATATTCTCTCGTTCTTCTCTATCTTCCTTTTCTTTTCGTTCTCTGGCTATTCTTTCTTCCTTCATGAAATTTAATATTTGTTGTGTCGTATCTATTTGAGTACTTTTTCGCGAGCCCCTGCTGGATCTCGATTCAACACTGTTCCTTTTACTCGGACTGCTTTGATTCCGTCTGTTATTATTTTTTCTTAATTCATTTTCTGAATCTGTTCGTTCTCTATCCGTATTGTCTCTTTCTTTATAGGCTACTCTAGCCCTTTCATCCTCTTTTCTATTCTTTCTAATTTCATCTTTCTCAGCCTGCATTTTTTCTTATATTCTCGGTGCTCTCTCTCAAAGGCCTCCATATTAGCCTTTCTTTCTATTTTCCTACTTTTTCTCTGGGCTTCACTCGCCCTTCTCGGTCTTGAGTTAATCTTATCTCTGTCCGACATTATTTCAAAATTCCGTTAACTTCAAAATACCTTTTCAGTCTAAATAAAATTCTTTTATCCATGTAACTTCCGGTTTATCGCGAAAAATTGCTGCGTGTCAATTAGCCCGTTATTTTTGCACACTAATTAGTTGCGCGATATATTGATTCGTAAATTTTTTTATTATTGTCTGATTAGGCACAGCCCATTCAGATCTTCATAATTTTATTAATTGATTCCGTATTTTTTTTTCTCTTTATATGTAATCATAATAGGCTACTCTGAAGGCTAAATTAACTTGTCTCTTCGAAAACGCAAAATTCTTTTACTATCAGTACTGTTGATAGTTCCTTATCTTGCTGCCACCAATATTATAGTGGTAACCACCGCTTGCACCAGTGTTACGCTGGTAAGCAACAAATATCGTGGTTGTAAATACCTAATTTACAGTACACCCTGCCCCAGGGTAGGATAACGTGATCGAGTGGTCAAACGGCCACTTTCTAAGTCCAAGTGTACCCACCCTGGGTTACCACTAAAATCTCTAGCTCTCTCCTTGGAGGTAACAAACCCCCCTGTCAATATAATAATGACGGTATCTCGTAACTCTGTTCCTACCCTGCCTGGGTTCCGGGAAAATTAGTACACAGTTTGTAGAAAAAGCCTTACTTGTATTCTTCCAAACGGACACATATAACAACACACATATGCTTCCCCAAACGGGGTAAAAATGCAGACTAACTCAAAAATATTATTCTGTACAGCAACTGTTCATAGGGGTGGACCTTCGCTTGGCCCAGGTAATCCTCTCAATCCCCATTCAAAACCCATTCTACTTTTTCTTAGCTTTATCTTTCAATTACTCAAACCAGGAAGTCCAAAATAGAATTTAGTTCAAAGCTTACTTATTGCAAAACAACTATAGCTTAGCAACGAGACTTTAAATTGTCATTGAAAATTATACTATAGGCAAATCTAAGCAATGTAATTACGGAACGAAAACAGGTCATTTATCTGAAAAGAAAAGAAACAGGGGTAGGACCGCAACAGTCGGTTGTACCGACTGCTTTTACTTCACAAATAACTACTACAATGTCCGTTGCTTTCATAACATTATTACCTGGAGACAAATTGCTCCCTGCATTATTTTACCATAGGCTGCATTTCCACGATTAATTATTACCTATGAAATCCGTTTGAACTGTCTAGGACAGGGAACCCTTGGATTCTGCCAAAACACTGTCTAGCACAGAGAACCCTTAGAATCTGCCTTTTGAACATCGTTGACTAGGGTGGCATTAATGTCGCCACCTGGAATGTCCTGATGCTGAACCAGCCTGGTTCTAAGCTTCTTTTAGCAAAAGAACTAAGAAGATACAAAATGACGATCGCAGGAATAACAGAAACTCACCTTACGGGAAGTGACGAAGAAGATATTGGAGAAGGACGGACACTGCTTTGGTCTGGTGGACCCCAAAGAAGAGGGGGAGTCGGTCTTATTCTCAAGAATTTCACTCGGAAAGCCATATTGTCATTTACGACTATCTCACCACGTCCAGTAAGAGCAAGAATCGACGGCAAGTGCGGGAAGATAACTGTTCTTACCTGCTATGCACTGACAAACGAGGCCAAAGATGAAGATAAGGACGACTTCTATGCGGTACTGTCCTCCGAGCTCTACTCCGTACCTCCACACGACTACCTCCTAGTCCCAGGAGATTTCAACGCTGGTGTGGCTAACAGCTCTGGTCTTTACGATGCTGCTGTTGAACCTGTGACAGTTGATGCTCTGAATGATAATGGTGAGAGGCTGTTCAATTGATGCATCACCTACACTCTATCAGTCACAAATACTTGGTTTGTGAGAAAAAACATTGCAAAGTACACATGGTACAGCAATGATGCCAGGACAAAAAAGATGTTTTACTACATCATTGTTCGATGACGCTGGCTTTCTTCTGTCCAGAACTGCCACTCATACAGAGGTGCTGAGCTCGGCAATGCCGACTATCGTCTCGTCTCTGCAAGGATAAAACTCCGGCTGAGGGCCAATAAGAGTAACCCCTCATCCACCAAGAAGATAGACACCTCTGGACTGAAGCAAGATCCCTCAGTTCGCGAGCGGTATATGGTTGAAGTCTCTGACCGCTTCGAGGCTCTCCAGCTGTGTTCAGAAAGCGAGTCAGCATGGACCACTTTCAAAGACAATGTTGTCAGATCAAACACCGAAGTTGTGGGCTCGAAGCCGAGAAATAAGAAAGAATGGATTAGCAACCAGACGTTTAAAATAACTGAGCAGAGACGACGATCGAGATTACGAAGAGATATGACACTCTACAGAAAGCTCAACAAACAACGCAACTCCTTGCTTCGCAAGGACAAGAAAGACTTCATTGCGGGTAAAGCCACTGAGCTTGAGCAAGCTGCCCAAAAGAAAGAAATAGGCGCAATATTCAAGATCCTGTGCCAGCTCACTGGCCAACATGTCATGATGTCTACAAGCCTGAAAGCAGCGAACGGAGAAACTACATATGACCAGTCTCAATGTGAGGGTCTCTGGAAGAAACACTTTAATAAGCTGCTAAAATCAGATCCACCCGATTGCATTGACCCAGGGCTTGTTGCCGCTGCTGCAGAAGCTATCTCCCGAGCTGAGAAAATTCTCCGAATTTTCTTCCAAGGAGATTAAATCGGCCATGAGGAAACTGAAAACAATAAAGCAGCTTGCACCTGTGGGATCACTTCAGAACTACTTACTACGTGTGGCTCTGCCATGATACTTTGACTGCAGATAATGTTCAGCGTAATCTGGCGCACTGAAGTTATACCGTCATACTGGAAGAAAGGAATCATCGCGCCAGTGTTTAAGCGCAAGGGCAGCAAGACAGATTGCAACAACTACCGTGGTATCACCCTACTCTCTGTCCCTGGAAAGCTGTTTGCAATGCTCCTGTTGAAACGTTCCATAATTTTCCTATGTGCTTTGCGCCGCAACCAACAAGCCGGATTCATGCCAGGAAGATCGACAACTGAACATATTCATACGGTCAGGCAGATCGTTGAGAAGGCACAGAAATTCAACAAGAAAACTTACATAAATTTCATTGACTATCGCTCTACCTTTGACACTGTTGACAACAGTCCCTTTGGCTAATCCTGAAAGCTGTGGGCCTACCAACAAAAATAGTCAGCCTGTTTAAAGAACTCTAGAGCAGCACAGAAAGCGCCGTCCTTGTTAACGGGAAGATTTTTTCTTCATTCCCCATCAAAAATGGTGTACGGCAAAGATGAAAGGTTGCACCTTAGCTGTTTAACTGCGTCATCGACCACATTTTGAACGAGACACACCGTGCGTACCCTTTTGGCATACGTTATGCCGGGAAGACTTGTCTGATGTTGACAGTGCCGACGATGTAGCCATCTTTGGCAAAAATCTCGACCAACTTAATTCTGCACTCGAGACGCTCTCCTCCACTACCTCCGGAGTTGGGCTGTAAATCAACTGGAAGAAAACGAATATCATGACCATAGAAAAGACCGCATCGGCATCACCCTTAACTGTTGCGATCAACGGACAAGCTGTTGACACGGTAAGGCAGTTCACTTATCTCGGATCAATTATATCGTCAAATGGCACACTTGACGTTGAAATCTCAGCCAGATCAGCCAAGGCAAGCTCTGTATTCGGACGGCTCCTCAGAGCAGTCTTCCAAAAGCCGCAAGTTAGTCGCCTTACAAAAGACCGCATTTCCAACACCACAGTCTCAACCATCATGCTGTATTCCTCTGAGACATGAACGATGACCCAGACACGACTAAGAAAGGTCGGTGCCATCCCAACTAGACACCTGCGTCGAGTTGAAGGCTTCACATGAGTAGAAAGGGGGGTACCAGCCCGGTACCCACCACGTGGTTTATGGTTTTCTCACTGAGAATGAAAAAACAGGAATTTTCTCACTTGGAAAAACAGGAATTTTCTCACATTTATGGATGTTTTTTGGACGGTTATGGGTGTTGGTCAATTTATTTGATGTTTTTCATGGATGTCAACATCAATTCATGTCTGTTTTATGTATGTTCGTTGTCAGTGAGAATGAAAAAACAGGAACTTTCTCACATTTATGGATGTCAACAGCAATTTATGTCTGTTTTATGTATGTTCGTTGTCAGTGAGAATGAAAAAACAGGAACTTTCTCACATTTATGGATGTCAACAGCAATTTATGTTCCTGTTTTATGTCTGTTCGTTGTCAGTGAGAATGGACATGCTCGACGCGAATGTTATGTGATTGTTTGGCTAACCTAACCTGAGAACTTGATTTACATAATCGGTGGGGGAGAATGTATTGATTTACGAAAGGGGGAATTAAGAAACAAACATGGCTTCTTTGATCTTTAGGCGAACCTAACCTGAGAAATTGATTTACATAATCGCTAGGGGAATGTATTGATTCACGAAAGGGGGAATTAAGAAACATTATGGCTTCTTTAATCTTAGGTCTGAGGGATAAACGTTCTTTAGGTCAGAGAGAAAAATTAATATTCTATTTTTAAATAGGGCTTCATTGATCTTTAGTGTCAGGAATCATAAATGACATCACTTGTTATCTTGGAATTATGTTGGAGTCTAAAGAGATAGAAATTCTATTTTTAAATACGGCTTCACTGAGCTTTAAGTCGGAGAGATAAATTAATATTCTAACGAAACCTTAATAGTTTAGCTAGGAACATTTATGAGATGAAGAGATTAACGTAGGAAAGGGTTTCCTAGAAATTTGAAATGTGAAAGCACAGAGATGCCAAAAAACAAAAGGAACACACAGAAATTACTTTTAGGGGATTATTTGGGCGAAACGGTTTTAGACAGGTTATGGAATTATTTCGGCGAAACAGTTAGAGACATTTTAAAAGATGATTTTAGAAAGGGTTTTAGAAGAGGTTTTGAGTGTGGTCGTTATAGTAAACAAGTTCTATTTGAACAGTGTCGTGAGGTCCTCTACCCCAACCCCAAAGGGCCCCGATCGCCCTACCCCGATCCAAAGGGCTCCAATCCCCATACCCCAATTCCGAAGGAACCCCCCGGTCCCCAAAGGTTCCCCGGGATCCCACCCGGCCCCCCAGACCCCCAAAGGCCATCCCCGGGCCCCATCTTTCGCTGATGTATGTTGACTGAAACCTATGATTTGGGGTGTATGGGTTGCTATTTTTGACTTTTCTGAGTTGGATTTCTTAGTCTTTCATAGGTATGTGTTGTCTGAAACCTATGATTTGGGATGGGTGCTTTGCTATTTTGACCTTTCTGAGCTGGATTTCTTAGCCTTTCATAGGTGTGTGTTGTCAGAAAATTATGATTTGGGATGTGTAGTTTGCTATTTGGACTTTTCAGAGCTAGAATTCTTAGTCTCTCATAGGTGTTTGTTGTCTGAAACTTCTAGTTTGGGATGAGTAGTTTGCTATTTCAGACATTTATGAGCTATGCTTTCCTAGTATATCGTAGGTGAATGTTGTCAGAAAATTATGATTTGGGATATGTAAATTACTATTTCGGGCTTTTCTGAGCTAGATTTCTTAGTCCCTCATAGGTGTTTGTTGTCTCAAACCTATAGTTTGGGATGAGTAGTTTGCTATTTTTGACTTTTCAGAGCTAGGTTTCTTAGCCTTTCATAGGTGTGTGTTGTCAGAAACTTATGATTTGGGATATGTAAATTACTATTTTTGACTTTTCTGAGCTAGATTTCTTAGCCTTTCATGGGTGTTTGTTGTCTGAAACCTATAGTTTGGGATGAGTAGTTTGCTTTTGGACTTTTCAGAGCTGGATTTGTTAGCCTTTCGTGGGTGTGTGTTGACTGAAACTTATGATTTGGGATATGTAAATTACTATTTCGGGCTTTTCTAAGCTAGATTTCTTAGTCTTTCGTTGGTGTGTGTTGTCTGAAACCTATGATTTGGGATTTGTAGTTTTGCTTTTTGGACTTTTCAGAGCTAGGATTCTTAGTCCCTCATAGGTGTTTGTTGTCTGAAACCTATAGTTTGGGATGAGTAGTTTGCTATTTCAGGCTTTTCTGAGCTAAGGTTTCTTAGTATTTCATAGGTGTGTGTTGTCTGAAACTTATGACTTGAGGTGTCTAATTTGCTATTTCAGGCCTTTCTGAGCTAAGGTTTCATAGTATTTCGTAGGTGAATGTTGTCTGAAACTTATGATTTGGGATATGTAAATTACTATTTCGGGCTTTTCTAAGTTAGATTTCTTAGTCTTTTGTTGGTGTGTGTTGACTGAAACCTATGATTTGGGATATAAGGTTCTTAGTCTTTCGTTGGTGTGTGTTGTCTGAAACCTGGTGTGTGTTGACTGAAACCTATGATTTGGGATATAAGGTTCTTAGTCTTTCGTTGGTGTGTGTTATCTGAAACCTATGATTTGGGATTAGTAGTTTGCTTTTTGGACTTTTCAGAGCTAGGATTCATAGTCCCTCATAGATGTTTGTTGTCTGAAACCTATAGTTTGGGATGAGTAGTTTGCTATTTCAGGCTTTTCTGAGCTAAGGTTTCCTAGTATTTCGTAGGTGTGCGTTGTCTGAAACTTCGATTTGAGGTGTGTAATTTGCTATTTCAGGCTTTTCTGAGCTAAGGTTTCATAGTATTTCGTAGGTGAATGTTGTCTGAAACTTATGATTTGGGATATGTAAATTACTATTTCGGGCTTTTCTAAGCTAGATTTCTTAGTCTTTTGTTGATGTGTGTTGTCTGAAACCAATGATTTGGGATGGGTGGGTTGCTATTTTTGACTTTTCTGAGCTGGATTTTTTAGCCTTTCATAGGTATGTGTTGTCTGAAACCTATGATTTGGGATGGTTAATTTGCTATTTTTGACTTTTCTGAGCTAGGTTTCTTAGCCTTTCATAGCTGCGTGCTGTCAGAAAATTATGATTTGGGATTTGTAGTTTGCTTTATAGACTTTTCAGAGCTAGGATTCTTAGTCCCTCATAGGTGTTTGTTGTCTGAAACCTATAGTTTGGGATGAATAGTTTGCTATTTCAAGCTTTTCTGAGCTAAGGTTTCTTAGTATTTCATAGGTGTGTGTTGTCTGAAACTTATGATTTGAGGTATGCAATTTGCTATTTCCGACTTTTCATAACCAGATTTCGTAGTCTTTCGTAGGTATGTGGTGTCTGAAACCTATGATTTGGGATGTGTGGGTTGCTATTTTTTGACTTTTCTGAGCTGGATTTCTTAGCCTTTCGTAGGTGTGTGTTGACTGAAACCTATGATTTGGGAATGAGTGGTTTGCTATTTTTGACTTTTCTGAGCTAGATTTCTTAGCATTTCATAGGTGTGTGCTTTCAGAAAATTATGATTTGGGAGGTGTAGTTTGCTTTTTGGACTTTTCAGAGCTAGGATTCTTAGTCCCTCATAGGTGTTTGTTGTCTGAAACTTCTAGTTTGGGATGAGTAGTTGGATATTTCAGGCTTTTCTGAGCTAAGGTTTCTCAGTATTTCGTAGGTGAAGCTTCCACGTCAGTTTTAAGTTCACCAAGACATAAAAAATTTAAAGTTCAGTTCTAATTTTTCCACAGAAGATAGGAAAAGTTATACTATGATTGTGATTATTTTCTATGAAGATAGAAAGTTTCACTTTAATTCTAAATTTTCTTAAATTCAGTTCCGACTTTTCTCAAAGAGATGAAAAACTTTAAAGTTCAATTTAAAATTTTCTCAACGAAGTCAAGGAAAGTTCAAGTTCTCTTCTGAATTTTCTCAATGAAAAAGAAATTAGTCATTGATCATTTCTATTTTTCCAAATAATATAAAAATTTTCCACTTTAGTTCAGATCTGTCTCGAAGAGATGAAAAATTTAAAATACTATTCCAAATTTTTCACAGAAGATAAAAAAGTTCAAGTTCTCTTCGGAATTTTACCAAAGAACACAATTCAATTCTAATTTCTCCAGAGAAAACAAAAATCTTCCACTTCAGTTCTTTATTTCACAAAGACATAAAGAAATTTAGAGTTCAATTCTAAATTTTTCGGTGGAAGATAGAAAAAGTAATACCATACTTGTGAATATTTTCACGGAAGATAAAAAGTTCTAGTTCAATTTTAAATTTTCTCAACGAAGTGAAGAAAAGTTCAAGTTCCCTACTGAATTTTACCAAAGAACACAATTCAATTCTAATTTCTACAGAGAAAATAAAAATCTTCCACTTAAGTTCTTTATTTCACAAAGACATAAAGAAATTTAAAGTTCAATTCTAAATTTTTCAGTGGAAGATAGAAAAGTAATACCATACTTGTGAATATTTTCCCGGAAGATAAAAAGTTCTAGTTCAATTTAAAATTTTCTCAACGAAGTGAAGAAGAATTCAAGTTCTCTTCTGAATTTTACCAAAGAACACACTTCAATTCTAATTTCACCAGAGAAAATAAAAATCTTCCACTTCAGTTCTTTATTTCACAAAGACATAAAGAAATTTAAAGTTCAATTCTAAATTTTTCGGTGGAAGATAGAAAAAGTAATACCATACTTGTGAATATTTTCACGGAACATAAAAAGTTCTAGTTCAATTTAAAATTTTCTCAACGAAGTGAAGAAAAGTTCAAGTTCTCTACTGAATTTTACCAAAGAACACAATTCAATTCTAATTTCTCCAGAGAAAACAAAAATCTTCCACTTAAGTTCTATATTTTACAAAGACATAAAGAAATTTAGAGTTCAATTCTAAATTTTTTCGTTGGAAGATAGAAAAAGTAATACCATACTTGTGAATATTTTCCCGGAAGATAAAAAGTTCTAGTTCAATTCAAAATTTTCTCAACGAAGTGAAGAAGAATTCAAGTTCTCTTCTGAATTTTACCAAAGAACACAATTCAATTCTAATTTCACCAGAGAAAATAAAAATCTTCCACTTAAGTTCTTTATTTCACAAAGACATAAAGAAATTTAAAGTTCAATTCTAAATTTTTCCGTGGAAGATAGAAAAAGTAATACCATACTTGTGAATATTTTCTCGAAGAGATGAAAAATTTAAAATACTGTTCCAAATTTTTCACAGAAGATAAAAAAGTTCAAGTTCTCTTCGGAATTTTACCAAAGAACATAATTCAATTCTAATTTCTTCAGAGAAAACAAAAATCTTACACTTCAGTTCTTTATTTCACAAAGACATAAAGAAATTTAGAGTTCAATTCTAAATTTTTCGATGGAAGATAGAAAAAGTAATACCATACTTGTGAATATTTTCCCGGAAGATAAAAAGTTCTAGTTCAATTTAAAATTTTCTCAACGAAGTGAAGAAAAATTCAAGTTCTCTTCTGAATTTTACCAAAGAACACAATTCAATTCTAATTTCACCAGAGAAAATCAAAATCTTCCACTTAAGTTCTTTATTTCACAAAGACATAAAGAAATTTAAAGTTCAATTCTAAATTTTTCGGTGGAAACAAGAAAAAGTAATACCATACTTGTGAATATTTTCCCGGAAGATAAAAAGTTCTAGTTCAATTTAAAATTTTCTCAACGAAGTGAAGAAAAATTCAAGTTCTCTTCTGAATTTTAGCAGAGAACACAATTCAATTCTAATTTCACCAGAGAAAATAAAAATCTTCCACTTCAGTTCTATATTTCACAAAGACATAAAGAAATTTAAAGTTCAATTCTAAATTTTTCGGTGGAAGATAGAAAAAGTAATACCATACCTGTGAATATTTTCTCGAAAAGATGAAAAATTTAAAATACTGTTCCAAATTTTTCACAGAAGATAAAAAAGTTCAAGTTCTCTTCGGAATTTTACCAAAGAACACAATTCAATTCTAATTTCTCCAGAGAAAATAAAAATCTTCCACTTAAGTTCTTTATTTCACAAAGACATAAAGAAATTTAAAGTTCAATTCTAAATTTTTCGGTGGAAGATAGAAAAAGTAATACCATACTTGTGAATATTTTCCCGGAAGATAAAAAGTTCTAGTTCAATTTACAATTTTCTCAACGAAGTGAAGAAAAGTTCAAGTTCTCTTCTCAATTTTACTAAAGAACACAATTCAATTCTAATTTCACCAGAGAAAATAAAAATCTTCCACTTCAGTTCTTCATTTCACAAGGACATAAAGAAATTTAAAGTTCAATTCTAAATTTTTCGGTGGAAGATAGAAAAAGTAATACCATACTTGTGAATATTTTCACGGAAGATAAAAAGTTCTAGTTCAATTTAAAATTTTCTCAACGAAGTGAAGAAAAGTTCAAGTTCTCTTCTGAACTTTACCAAAGAACACACTTCAATTCTAATTTCTCCAGAGAAAATAAAAATCTTCCACTTCAGTTTTAAGTTCCACAATGAAATAAGAAATTTAAAGTTCTATTCTAAATTTTTAGATGAAAGATAGAAAAAGTAATACTATGATTGTGATTATTTTCAATGAAGATCAAAAGTTTCACTTTATTTATAATTTTTCTTAAATTCAGTTCTGATTTTTCTCAAAGAGATGAAAAATTTAAAGTTCTGTTCCAAATTTTTCATAGAAGATAGAAAAAGTTATACATTGATTGTGAATATTCAACATGAAGATAAGGAACTCCACTTTAATTCAGAGCTTTCTCGAAGAAGTGCAAAATGTTCAAGTTCTCTTCTGAATTTTCTTAAAGAAGAGAAAAAAGTTAGCTCAATTCTGAATTTTACCAATGAAAATGAAAAAACCTTCCACTTCAGTTCATAATTTCTCAAAGACATAAAAATTTAAAGTTCAGTTCTAAATTTTTCTGTAGAAGATAGGAAAAGTTATACTATGATTGTGATTATTTTCCAGTGAAGATAAAAAGTTTCACTTTAATTCTAATTTTCTTAAATTCAGTTCCGATTTTTTGCAAAGAGATGAAAAATTTAAAGTTCTGTTCCAAATTTTTCATAGAAGATAGAAAAAGTTATACATTGATTTTGAATCTTCGACATGAAGATAAGGTGCATCACTTTAATTCTGAGTTTTCTCGAAGAAGTGCAAAATGTTCAAGTTCTCTTCTGAATTTTCTTAAAGAAGATAAAAAAGTTAGCTCAATTCTGAATTTTACCAATGAAAATGAAAAAAGCTTCCACTTCAGTTCTTAATTTCTCAAAGACATAAAAAATTCAAAGTTCTCTTCTAATTTTTCCAAGAAAATAAAAAAGGTTCCACTTCAGTTCTGGTTTTTTCTCAAAGAGATGAAAAATTTAAAGTTCTATTCTAATTTTAAATTAAATTTTAGCTCCTTTGTCTTATGGATTTACCCATCAAATTTTTAAATTAGAAAATGAGTGACTCCTTCTATTATTAAAGACAATCGTTCAAACTCGTTCATCTAACCTCCAAAACAATAGGTTAGGTTAGGTATAAATAAATATTAATAAATAAATAGAAACATTTCTACATGTTTAAGTTAGGTTAGGTTAGGTTAACTTATCATGAGCGCTCATGATAAGTTAACCTAACCTTTTCTGGGGGTATGGTTAGGTTAGGTTAGGCTAGATTAAGTTAGGTTAGATTAGGTTAGGTTAAGTTAGGTTAGGTTAGCCTACGTACGCTTCACTTAGGTTAGCTTAGGTTAGGTGAGAGACAGGCAAAAAGTTAGGTGTATGATTAGGTTAGGTTAGATTAAGTTAGGTTAGGTTAAGTTAGGTTAGGCTAGGTTAGCCTACGTACGCGCGCTTACGTAGGCTGACCTAGCCTAACCTAACTTAACCTAACCTAACTTAATCTAACCTAACCTAACCTAATCATACACCTAACTTTTTGCCTGTCTCTCACCTAACCTAAGCTAACCTAAGTGAAGCGTACGTAGGCTAACCTAACCTAACTTAACCTAACCTAATCTAACCTAACTTAATCTAGCCTAACCTAACCTAACCATACCCCCAGAAAAGGTTAGGTTAACTTATCATGAGCGCTCATGATAAGTTAACCTAACCTAACCTAACTTAAACATGTAGAAATGTTTCTATTTATTTATTAATATTTATTTATACCTAACCTAACCTATTGTTTTGGAGGTTAGATGAACGAGTTTGAACGATTGTCTTTAATAATAGAAGGAGTCACTCATTTTCTAATTTAAAAATTTGATGGGTAAATCCATAAGACAAAGGAGCTAAAATTTAATTTAAAATTAGAATAGAACTTTAAATTTTTCATCTCTTTGAGAAAAAACCAGAACTGAAGTGGAACCTTTTTTATTTTCTTGGAAAAATTAGAAGAGAACTTTGAATTTTTTATGTCTTTGAGAAATTAAGAACTGAAGTGGAAGCTTTTTTCATTTTCATTGGTAAAATTCAGAATTGAGCTAACTTTTTATCTTCTTTAAGAAAATTCAGAAGAGAACTTGAACATTTTGCACTTCTTCGAGAAAACTCAGAATTAAAGTGATGCACCTTATCTTCATGTCGAAGATTCAAAATCAATGTATAACTTTTTCTATCTTCTATGAAAAATTTGGAACAGAACTTTAAATTTTTCATCTCTTTGCAAAAAATCGGAACTGAATTTAAGAAAATTAGAATTAAAGTGAAACTTTTTATCTTCACTGGAAAATAATCACAATCATAGTATAACTTTTCCTATCTTCTACAGAAAAATTTAGAACTGAACTTTAAATTTTTATGTCTTTGAGAAATTATGAACTGAAGTGGAAGGTTTTTTCATTTTCATTGGTAAAATTCAGAATTGAGCTAACTTTTTTCTCTTCTTTAAGAAAATTCAGAAGAGAACTTGAACATTTTGCACTTCTTCGAGAAAGCTCTGAATTAAAGTGGAGTTCCTTATCTTCATGTTGAATATTCACAATCAATGTATAACTTTTTCTATCTTCTATGAAAAATTTGGAACAGAACTTTAAATTTTTCATCTCTTTGAGAAAAATCAGAACTGAATTTAAGAAAAATTATAAATAAAGTGAAACTTTTGATCTTCATTGAAAATAATCACAATCATAGTATTACTTTTTCTATCTTTCATCTAAAAATTTAGAATAGAACTTTAAATTTCTTTATTTCATTGTGGAACTTAAAACTGAAGTGGAAGATTTTTATTTTCTCTGGAGAAATTAGAATTGAAGTGTGTTCTTTGGTAAAGTTCAGAAGAGAACTTGAACTTTTCTTCACTTCGTTGAGAAAATTTTAAATTGAACTAGAACTTTTTATCTTCCGTGAAAATATTCACAAGTATGGTATTACTTTTTCTATCTTCCACCGAAAAATTTAGAATTGAACTTTAAATTTCTTTATGTCCTTGTGAAATGAAGAACTGAAGTGGAAGATTTTTATTTTCTCTGGTGAAATTAGAATTGAATTGTGTTCTTTAGTAAAATTGAGAAGAGAACTTGAACTTTTCTTCACTTCGTTGAGAAAATTGTAAATTGAACTAGAACTTTTTATCTTCCGGGAAAATATTCACAAGTATGGTATTACTTTTTCTATCTTCCACCGAAAAATTTAGAATTGAACTTTAAATTTCTTTATGTCTTTGTGAAATAAAGAACTTAAGTGGAAGATTTTTATTTTCTCTGGAGAAATTAGAATTGAATTGTGTTCTTTGGTAAAATTCCGAAGAGAACTTGAACTTTTTTATCTTCTGTGAAAAATTTGGAACAGTATTTTAAATTTTTCATCTTTTCGAGAAAATATTCACAGGTATGGTATTACTTTTTCTATCTTCCACCGAAAAATTTAGAATTGAACTTTAAATTTCTTTATGTCTTTGTGAAATATAGAACTGAAGTGGAAGATTTTTATTTTCTCTGGTGAAATTAGAATTGAATTGTGTTCTCTGCTAAAATTCAGAAGAGAACTTGAATTTTTCTTCACTTCGTTGAGAAAATTTTAAATTGAACTAGAACTTTTTATCTTCCGGGAAAATATTCACAAGTATGGTATTACTTTTTCTTGTTTCCACCGAAAAATTTAGAATTGAACTTTAAATTTCTTTATGTCTTTGTGAAATAAAGAACTTAAGTGGAAGATTTTGATTTTCTCTGGTGAAATTAGAATTGAATTGTGTTCTTTGGTAAAATTCAGAAGAGAACTTGAATTTTTCTTCACTTCGTTGAGAAAATTTTAAATTGAACTAGAACTTTTTATCTTCCGGGAAAATATTCACAAGTATGGTATTACTTTTTCTATCTTCCATCGAAAAATTTAGAATTGAACTCTAAATTTCTTTATGTCTTTGTGAAATAAAGAACTGAAGTGTAAGATTTTTGTTTTCTCTGAAGAAATTAGAATTGAATTATGTTCTTTGGTAAAATTCCGAAGAGAACTTGAACTTTTTTATCTTCTGTGAAAAATTTGGAACAGTATTTTAAATTTTTCATCTCTTCGAGAAAATATTCACAAGTATGGTATTACTTTTTCTATCTTCCACGGAAAAATTTAGAATTGAACTTTAAATTTCTTTATGTCTTTGTGAAATAAAGAACTTAAGTGGAAGATTTTTATTTTCTCTGGTGAAATTAGAATTGAATTGTGTTCTTTGGTAAAATTCAGAAGAGAACTTGAATTCTTCTTCACTTCGTTGAGAAAATTTTGAATTGAACTAGAACTTTTTATCTTCCGGGAAAATATTCACAAGTATGGTATTACTTTTTCTATCTTCCAACGAAAAAATTTAGAATTGAACTCTAAATTTCTTTATGTCTTTGTAAAATATAGAACTTAAGTGGAAGATTTTTGTTTTCTCTGGAGAAATTAGAATTGAATTGTGTTCTTTGGTAAAATTCAGTAGAGAACTTGAACTTTTCTTCACTTCGTTGAGAAAATTTTAAATTGAACTAGAACTTTTTATGTTCCGTGAAAATATTCACAAGTATGGTATTACTTTTTCTATCTTCCACCGAAAAATTTAGAATTGAACTTTAAATTTCTTTATGTCTTTGTGAAATAAAGAACTGAAGTGGAAGATTTTTATTTTCTCTGGTGAAATTAGAATTGAATTGTGTTCTTTGGTAAAATTCAGAAGAGAACTTGAATTCTTCTTCACTTCGTTGAGAAAATTTTAAATTGAACTAGAACTTTTTATCTTCCGGGAAAATATTCACAAGTATGGTATTACTTTTTCTATCTTCCACTGAAAAATTTAGAACTGAACTTTAAATTTCTTTATGTCTTTGTGAAATAAAGAACTTAAGTGGAAGATTTTTATTTTCTCTGTAGAAATTAGAATTGAATTGTGTTCTTTGGTAAAATTCAGTAGGGAACTTGAACTTTTCTTCACTTCGTTGAGAAAATTTTAAATTGAACTAGAACTTTTTATCTTCCGTGAAAATATTCACAAGTATGGTATTACTTTTTCTATCTTCCACCGAAAAATTTAGAATTGAACTTTAAATTTCTTTATGTCTTTGTGAAATAAAGAACTTAAGTGGAAGATTTTTATTTTCTCTGGAGAAATTAGAATTGAATTGTGTTCTTTGGTAAAATTCCGAAGAGAACTTGAACTTTTTATCTTCTGTGAAAAATTTGGAATAGTATTTTAAATTTTTCATCTCTTCGAGACAGATCTGAACTAAAGTGGAAAATTTTTATATTATTTGGAAAAATAGAAATGATCAATGACTAATTTCTTTTTCATTGAGAAAATTCAGAAGAGAACTTGAACTTTCCTTGACTTCGTTGAGAAAATTTTAAATTGAAATTTAAAGTTTTTCATCTCTTTGAGAAAAGTCGGAACTGAATTTAAGAAAATTTAGAATTAAAGTGAAACTTTTTATCTTCATGGAAAATAATCACAAATCATAGTATAACTTTTCCTATCTTCTGTGGAAAAATTAGAACTGAACTTTAAATTTTTTATGTCTTGGTGAACTTAAAACTGACGTGGAAGCTTCACCTACGAAATACTAAGAAACCTTAGCTCAGAAAAGCCTGAAATATCCAACTACTCATCCCAAACTAGAAGTTTCAGACAACAAACACCTATGAGGGACTAAGAATCCTAGCTCTGAAAAGTCCAAAAAGCAAACTACACCTCCCAAATCATAATTTTCTGAAAGCACACACCTATGAAATGCTAAGAAATCTAGCTCAGAAAAGTCAAAAATAGCAAACCACTCATCCCAAATCATAGGTTTCAGTCAACACACACCTATGAAAGGCTAAGAAATCCCGCTCAGAAAAGTCAAAAAATAGCAACCCACACATCCCAAATCATAGGTTTCAGACACCACATACCTACGAAAGACTACGAAATCTGGTTATGAAAAGTCGGAAATAGCAAATTGCATACCTCAAATCATAAGTTTCAGACAACACACACCTATGAAATACTAAGAAACCTTAGCTCAGAAAAGCTTGAAATAGCAAACTATTCATCCCAAACTATAGGTTTCAGACAACAAACACCTATGAGGGACTAAGAATCCTAGCTCTGAAAAGTCTATAAAGCAAACTACAAATCCCAAATCATAATTTTCTGACAGCACGCACCTATGAAAAGCTAAAAAACCTAGCTCAGAAAAGTCAAAAATAGCAAATTAACCATCCCAAATCATAGGTTTCAGACAACACACACCTACGAAAGGCTAAGAAATCCCGCTCAGAAAAGTCAAAAAATAGCAACCCACACATCCCAAATCATTGGTTTCAGACAACACACATCAACAAAAGACTAAGAAATCTAGCTTAGAAAAGCCCGAAATAGTAATTTACATATCCCAAATCATAAGTTTCAGACAACATTCACCTACGAAATACTATGAAACCTTAGATCAGAAAAGCCTGAAATAGCAAATTACACACCTCAAATCATAAGTTTCAGACAACGCACACCTACGAAATACTAGGAAACCTTAGCTCAGAAAAGCCTGAAATAGCAAACTACTCATCCCAAACTATAGGTTTCAGACAACAAACACCTATGAGGGACTAAGAATCCTAGCTCTGAAAAGTCCAAAAAGCAAACTACAAATCCCAAATCATAGGTTTCAGACAACACACACCAACGAAAGGCTAAGAACCTTATATCCCAAATCATAGGTTTCAGTCAACACACACCAGGTTTCAGACAACACACACCAACGAAAGACTAAGAACCTTATATCCCAAATCATAGGTTTCAGTCAACACACACCAACAAAAGACTACGAAATCTAACTTAGAAAAGCCCAAAATAGTAATTTACATATCCCAAATCATAAGTTTCAGACAACATTCACCTACGAAATATTATGAAACCTTAGCTCAGAGAGGCCTGAAATAGCAAATTAGACACCTCAAGTCATAAGTTTCAGACAACAAACACCTATGAAATACTAAGAAACCTTAGCTCAAAAAAGCCTGAAATAGCAAACTACTCATCCCAAACTATAGGTTTCAGACAACAAACACCTATGAGGGACTAAGAATCCTAGCTCTGAAAAGTCCAAAAAGCAAAACTACAAATCCCAAATCATAGGTTTCAGACAACACACACCAACGAAAGACTAAGAAATCTAGCTTAGAAAAGCCCGAAATAGTAATTTACATATCCCAAATCATAAGTTTCAGTCAACACACACCCACGAAAGGCTAAGAAATCCAGCTCTGAAAAGTCCAAAAGCAAACTACTCATCCCAAACTATAGGTTTCAGACAACAAACACCCATGAAAGGCTAAGAAATCTAGCTCAGAAAAGTCAAAAATAGTAATTTACATATCCCAAATCATAAGTTTCTGACAACACACACCTATGAAAGGCTAAGAAACCTAGCTCTGAAAAGTCAAAAATAGCAAACTACTCATCCCAAACTATAGGTTTGAGACAACAAACACCTATGAGGGACTAAGAAATCTAGCTCAGAAAAGCCCGAAATAGTAATTTACATATCCCAAATCATAATTTTCTGACAACATTCACCTACGATATACTAGGAAAGCCTAGCTCATAAATGTCTGAAATAGCAAACTACTCATCCCAAACTAGAAGTTTCAGACAACAAACACCTATGAGGGACTAAGAATTCTAGCTCTGAAAAGTCCAAATAGCAAACTACACATCCCAAATCATAATTTTCTGACAACACACACATATGAAAGGCTAAGAAATCCAGCTCAGAAAGGTCAAAATAGCAAACCACCCATCCCAAATCATAGGTTTCAGACAACACATACCTATGAAAGACTAAGAAATCCAACTCAGAAAAGTCAAAAATAGCAACCCATACACCCCAAATCATAGGTTTCAGTCAACATACATCAACGAAAGATGGGGCCCGGGGATGGCCTTTGGGGGTCTGGGGGGCCGGGCGGGAGCCCGGGGAACCTTTGGGGACCAGGGGGTTCCTTCGGAATTGGGGTATGGGGATTGGAGCCCTTTGGATCGGGGTAGGGCGATCGGGGCCCTTTGGGGTTGGGGTAGAGGACCTCACGACACTGTTCAAATAGAACTTGTTTACTATAACGACCACACTCAAAACCTCTTCTAAAACCCTTTCTAAAATCATCTTTTAAAATGTCTCTAACTGTTTCGCCGAAATAATTCCATAACCTGTCTAAAACCGTTTCGCCCAAATAATCCCCTAAAAGTAATTTCTGTGTGTTCCTTTTGTTTTTTGGCATCTCTGTGCTTTCACATTTCAAATTTCTAGGAAACCCTTTCCTACGTTAATCTCTTCATCTCATAAATGTTCCTAGCTAAACTATTAAGGTTTCGTTAGAATATCAATTTATCTCTCCGACTTAAAGCTCAGTGAAGCCGTATTTAAAAATAGAATTTCTATCTCTTTAGACTCCCACATAATTCCAAGATAACAAGTGATGTCATTTATGATTCCTGACACTAAAGATCAATGAAGCCCTATTTAAAAATAGAATATTAATTTTTCTCTCTGACCTAAAGAACGTTTATCCCTCAGACCTAAGATTAAAGAAGCCATAATGTTTCTTAATTCCCCCTTTCGTGAATCAATACATTCCCCTAGCGATTATGTAAATCAATTTCTCAGGTTAGGTTCGCCTAAAGATCAAAGAAGCCATGTTTGTTTCTTAATTCCCCCATTCGTAAATCAATACATTCTCCCCCACCGATTATGTAAATCGAGTTCTCAGGTTAGGTTAGCCAAACAATCACATAACATTCGCGTCGAGCATGTCCATTCTCACTGACAACGAACAGACATAAAACAGGAACATGAATTGCTGTTGACATCCATAAATGTGAGAAAGTTCCTGTTTTTTCATTCTCACTGACAACGAACATACATAAAACAGACATAAATTGCTGTTGACATCCATAAATGTGAGAAAGTTCCTGTTTTTCCATTCTCACTGACAACGAACATACATAAAACAGACATGAATTGATGTTGACATCCATGAAAAACATCAAATAAATTGACCAACACCCATAACCGTCCAAGAAACATCCATAAATGTGAGAAAATTCCTGTTTTTCCAAGTGAGAAAATTCCTGTTTTTTCATTCTCAGTGACAAAACCATAAACCACGTGGTCATGTTCGGGCTGGTACCCCCCTTTCTACTCACATGGTATGACAAGATCCGCAAAACTGAGATCCTGGGGACCTTCAAGTTAGCGAAACTCTCCACCCAAGTAGAAGCTCGTTCTCTAAGATGGTAGGGCCACTTACTCCGCCTTCCGCCAGCTACTCCTGCAACGATCATATCGGACTTCAATCCCTCGATTGTCTGGAAACGTCCTCGAGGGAGGCCGCACACCAGATGGGCTGATGTTATAAATCAACCAAAATGAGGCCTCATCCTTAGCCCTAGACAGGGCTGCTTGGAGAAGATTGACAGCACTATCAACCAGTTCCCTCTACACTGGAGACCCTGCTGTCAAGTCAAGTAAGTCAAAGCTAGTTTTCTTTCCCCACTGCATTCCTGGTCATAAAGCCATACGAGAGGGGAAGAGGTACGGAATGTTGTATATTTTCTTGTTGGAAATTGCTTAGTGAGAGTGCTGCTAGATGCGAGCAGGCATCATTGGAGGTAATCAAACAGTTCGTGGTAACGAACTGTAAGTAAGGAGCGACCCGGCTCAATGGTAATCGAAACTCTAAAAAACGGAATTTTAATACCAATAGATACATCAACAGAATCAAATTTTATGCTGATTTCAAATATATAAGTTTAATCAAGCTTAGTCTTACCCATCAAAGTTACGTGCCTGAGAAAATGTGCCTCATTTTCGAAAAAGGGGGAAACACCCTCTAAAACTCATAGAACCTTAATGAAAATCATACCATCAGATGCAGCACATCAGAGAACCATACTGTAGAGGTTTCAAGCTCGTATCTGCAGAAATGTGGAATTTTGTATTTTTTGCCAGAAGAAAGATCACGGATGCCTGTTTTTTTTTTGTTTTTTTTCCTAGGGGTGATCTTATCGACCCAGTGGTCCTAAAATACCGCGGGATGGCTCATTTGAACGGAAATTAAAAGTTCTAGTGCCCATTTTAAGTGACCAAAAAAATGGAGGGCAACTAGGCCCCCTCTCACGCTCACTTTTTCCCCAAAGTCACCCAATCAAAATTTTTAGATAGCCATTTTACTCAGCATGATCGAGAAATATAATAACTATGTCTTTGAGGATGACGTAATTCCCCACAGTCCCCGGGGAAGGGCTGCAAGTTATGAACTTTGCCCAATGTTTTCATATAGTATTGGTTATTGGGAAATATACAAACGTTTTAAGGGGGATTTTTTCCAGTAGTGAGGGGTGGTCGGGATTACGTGGGAGGATCTTTCCTTGGAGGAAGTTTTCATGGGGGAAGGGATATTGCTATGAAAGGAGCGCCGGATTTCCCAGCATTATTTAAAAACGATCAGAAATTAAATAAAAAACAAGTTTTTTCAATTGAAAGTAAGGAGCAATATCAAAACTTAAAACGAACATGAATTATCACGAATATGAGGGGGTTCACCCCCTAGTCAATACCTCACTCTTTACGCTAAAGTTTTTTTTAGTACTTTCACAACAGCTATTTATTCTAATTAAATGGCCTTTGAGATTAAGGGGTCATTCTTAAAGAATTGGAACAAAATTTGAACTTTAGCGTAAAGAATGAGGTATTGACTAGTGGGCGAACCCCCTAACATACGTAATAAAAGTATAGGAATACTGAAGTTCGTTAAGTAAGTTTTAATTCGTAATTTACGTATATTTTTTATTAATAAAAACGTTCGCAAATAAAATTAAAGTTCTACTGCCCTTTTTAAGTAACCAAAAAATTGGAAGGAAACTAGGCCACCTCTTCCGCCCCTTTTTTCTCAAAATTGTCCGATCAAAAATTTCGAGAAGGCCATTTAGCCAAAATGAAAAGTAAAATTAATATGCAAATTTCGTTTTAATTATTCATGTACGGTGAGCCAAAATCAAAACCTGCATTAACTCAAAAACATTCAGAAATTAAATAAGAAAAAACAAGTTTTTTTTAACTGAAAGTAAGGAGCGACATTAAAACTTAAAACAAACAGAAATTTTTATTCCGTATATGAAAGGGGCTGGCCACTCCTCAACGCTTAGCTCTTTACGCTAAAGTTTGACTTTCTCTCGCAACCCTATTTTTTAAAACAATAAAAAAAAAACTTTAGCGCAAAGAGCGAGGCGTTGAGGAGGGGACAGCCCTTTTCATATACGGAATAAAAAGCGTAAAAAGGGAGGTATTGACTAGGGGTCCTAATATACGTAATAAAAATACACGAATACTGAAGTTCGTTACGCAGGTTAATTCGTAATTTACGTAAATTTATTACTAATAAAAACGTTCGTAAATAAAATTGAATTATAGTGCCCTTTTTAAGTAACCAAAAGAATTGGAAGGCAACAAGACCCCCTCCTCCACCCCTTTTTCCTCAGAATCGTCCGATTAAAATTTCGAGAAAGCCATTTAGCCAAAAAAAGTAAAATTAATATGCAAATTTCGTTTTAATCATTCATGTACGTTGAGCCAAAATCAAAACCAGCATTAATTCCAAAAAACTCAAAAATTAAATAAAAAAACAAGTTTTTTAGCTGAAAGTAAGGAGCGACATTAAAATTTAAACTAACAGAAATTATTCCGTATATGAAAGGGGCTGTTACCTCTTCAACGCTTCGCTCTTTACGCTAAAGTTTTTTTTTATTGTTTGAGAAAATAGAGTTGCGAGAAAGAGTCAAACTTTAACGTAAAGAGCGAGGCGTTGAGGAGGGGACAGCCCTACCATATACGGAATAATTTCTGTTCGTTTTGATTTTAATGTCACTCCTTACTTTCAGTTAAAAAAGCTCGTTTTTTTTTCTATTTAATTTGATTAAAGAGGTTATACATAAGCTTAAAACGAAGTTTTGTTGTGGGTCGGATGGGATTTGTGTTCACCATTTTGACTTTGCCAGAGAATACCCTTTTGACAATATGGCTTTACTGTTCGAGATGATTTTTACAGTAGGAGTTGTGCCGATTGCTTATGTGATGGTGTTGTAACTCCGATTTTGAAAAAAAAAGGAAACCGCTTTCTCAATATTCGTCTTATAGGCCCATTACAGTTTCTAGTGTGCTTTCGAAGATTTTGAGTTATTGACTATTGAACATATCCGACAACAGTGTGTCATGCCTCCTTTTCAGTTTGGGCTCCAACCGCGTCAGGGTTGCTACCATGCTTTAAGCAGTTTATGTACAATATTAAAGGATGCTTTAGCTATTGGCGCGTATGACATTAGTAATGCAATCGGATCTCTAATTCATTCTCAGGCTTCCATCGCCTGAATCTAAAACCATGAGAAAAAAAATATTATGCAGACTTAAAAGAAATAAATACATGCCAAGATGATAATAATTGAGAATTTAAATCCAGCTAATAAATCACAAATCGCTATCGCCAAAAATCATTCGTCAAAGAAGGAGGGTCCGTATTCTCTGCCCAAATATAGATTGCAAAAACACGATGGCTAATCTTTGGGTTCATTCTACATATGCATAGATCGACCTAGCAGCTATTTCTCACTCTTAAAGTCAATTTCAGGGCAGATTTGGATACTACTAATACTACTGCTAATAACTCACTGTAGCACCAATCCACCTGAGGCTAACACAGCTACGCACGCTCTCCCTCTGTCCCAATATATTCAAAGCCTCACTCTTTACAACCTCCCAGGAATTTCCCATTTCCCTTAAATTTTTTCTTACGACATGCTCCCACTCTGTTCGGGGACGACCTGCTTTTCGTTTGGTCCTAGACGGTTGGCCGACAAGGACAATCTTTGGCAATATGTCATCCTTCATACACATAACTTGTCCTATCCATCTCATCGTTTCCCTCATTATAGCCTTAGAAACCGGATTGAACCATATTTTTCGTACAGTTTACTGTTGGAGACACGGTCAGTCAGTTGGGTACCCAAAACAATCCGTACATAACCATAACGCTTCAGAACCATAATTGACTCATGCCAATTATGCAATTTCAGTACCAACACTGTTTCACTTTTTAATTAGACCCTCGAAATTTTTAATTAGACCCTCTTACCTTATTTTAAATACACCCTCTTTTTCAAAAGACCCCAACCGAGGCCCCGCGGCAATTTCATTTCTGTGATTGAGCTTTTTTTTATTCTTTATGAGTTCCTAAAATGCTTACTCATTCCACAAAGATTTGCTAATTCCATATAGTGTTTTGTTTTCTTTTTAATTTAAGCGCTTGAAATAACAGGATCTTATTAGGTATATCAGAAATTTCAGTAATTATTTGGAGGAAAAAACAAGGTATTTTAGAGCTGTTTGTGGCAACAGTGTTTCACTTTTTAATGCTGTCCATCCATTTCGTAAAATAAGAACATCTTATAAAAATAAGATGTTGCCCGGTATTTTTTATTTCTAGCCATGAGACTGATCTGTTCCTCCTGTTTTCTTTCTGCAAGAGCCTTCACTTTAATCCTAACTTGGTACACATATATAATCACCACAAGGAAATCAAAGCAACTAATGTGTTAATGCAGAGCTTCAGCATTTAATTTTTTTAAAGGCTGATGCTCAAGAACTTCAATAATGGAATCAAAGCTGGTTCAATATGGTGTCTAGCTCTTTCACTCAGACGCTGATCTTGTCGTTGACATATTTCTTAGCTATATTGTCGGTTCAGCTCTCTCAAGTGTCCGGTTATAAGCTATAGCTTGCTTCATTCCTTTTGTAAATTAAATAAAAAAAAACAAGTTTTTTTAACTGAAAGTAAGGAGCGACATTAAAACTTAAAACGAACAGAAATTATTCCGTATATGAAAGAGGCTGTCCCCTCCTCAACGCCTCACTCTTTACGCTAAAGTTTTTCATTGTTTAAAAAAAATAGAGTTGTGAGAAAGTCAAAATACCGTTTTCTAGAGTTTCGGTTACCATTGAGCCGGGTCGCACCTTACTTACAGTTCGTTACCACGAACTGTTTGATTAAATATAAAAACAGGTTTTTCCAACTGAAAGTAAGGAGCAAAGTCAAAACTTAAACAAACATAAATTATTACATATATGACGGGGTGCCTCCTCCTCAATACCTTGTTCTTTACGCTAAAGTTTTTTAGAGCTTCTAAATAAGCTGAAACTTCAAATTGAACGGCCCTTGTGTTTCAGGAGTACATAAAGAACGAGGTATTGAGGAGGGCGTAATCCTTCTCATAAACGTAGTAACTTGTGTTCGTTTTAAGTTTCGAAAAAGAATTTGCTTTCTCATCGTTTTTGAAATCATGTGGGAAATCCCCTCATCCATAAAAGTTTTCTTACAAATACCCTCTTCCCCGCCCCCTAGTAGAAAGTTGTTGCCGCAGAAAATCATCTCTGGAGAATTTATCCCGTGGAAATCCCCCTCCCTAAGGAACGATACTCTAGACATTTCCAACACGCAAAATATTTCCCTCCGACCAATTCTCCTTAGCATCTCCGCATGTAAAATTGAATTAGCAAAGAGAAAGTAAGACAAAAAAAAAGAATTTCGTATAAGAATTCTGACAAACCTCTCCAGTGTAAAAAATTCTCCTGGATAGTTCAACCCCTGGAGAGATCACTCCACACAGAAAATTCTTCCCAAGGAAAATTCACCTAGCAGAAAATTCCAACCCCCCCCCCCCCCGAAAATGTCTGTATACTATAGTGTAATACCTGTGTAAACATTGAAGTTACAACAAAGAAAACTTTAAAAGTACTGCTTACCTAGTGTTACGACTTTCCTATACTCGTCAGCAACTTGTTGCATTTCCTGATAAGCTTTCTCGAATTCCTGGAAAATCTTATTTCTAGAAACAAAGGAGCGATATTGTTCCAAGAGCTGAACAATTTTGTCTTCTTTGCCGTATTTTACAGTCCAAGCACGAAGTTTACTCTCAGTTAAGTGAAGAAAGGCGACAATACAGCACTAAAAAAATACAAAAACATTACAACCTAAACACATAACTAAGAAATAAAACAAACAGTACCGCAACAGATGCCTAACTTCCATATAAAACGACCAACATCACTGATTTCTTAGTAGGTCATAGGAAACACATCCTGTCAAAGGTTCCCACTTGAGACAATAAGGAGTGAACTCATCCTCCTAATGAGTTCAAACGGCTCATGGTAACGAACAGGAGGCAAAGAGCGAAAAGTCCCAAAGGTAAACGAAACCCCCAAAATGGAATTTTATTACATATCAAAATATACAGATCAAAAGAATCAGCTTTTTATTGTGATTCCAAATATAAGTATTACATTCATTTTAAGCTAACCATCAAATATTATGGGCTTAAGCAAATGTGTATAATTATTAAACGGTCGTAAGATATGGCGAGGGGGCTCGTTCAAACAGAATTCCAAGATATAGTGTTTTTTTAAGTAATAACAATATATTTCTACAAAGAAATGTCCATTTTCACCTTTTTGGGAAATGTGACCTTTCTCAAAGCAACAATGAAACAATGATCTAAAAATAACTTTAAAAATATTGCTCCAATAGCCTGCAAATGCTGATTCCAAATATAAGTATTACATTCATTTCGAGCTACCCATCAACTAGTATGGGCTTGAGCAAATGTGTATAATTATCAAACGGTCGTAAGATATCGCGAGAGAGGTCGTTCAAATGGAGTTCCAAGATATAGTGTTTTTTTAAGTAATAAAATATATTGTGCCACAAAGAAATGTCCATTTCTGCCTCTTTTCCCGGAAAATAAAATTTTGGCCTGAGTGGGGCCAAAAGCTATCAAAAAAACTTTTAAGATGGCCATTTGGTTCAAAGCAATTTTTTTCAATTTAAGTCGATAGTGACTTAAAAATTTCAAAAAAAATTATTTTGAAGTACCAAGGACAGCAAAGACGACATCTGATTCGTTGAATAAGTTAGATGGTCCGTTACGCAACTTGATGCATGCTTAAAAATTTGGAAAATCGAGAGTTGATTTTTAAGGAAAAATACCTCAATATAAAGCAATTAAATTTTTAGTAGAAGGCGGCGCTAAATTAAAAAAAAGAAACATTGATGATAAAGCAATGAAACATAAGCTAACAACATATTAACATAGTAATTACTTCTGTTTATTTATTTTGACAGTTCAACATAGCAACATAGACGGAAACTTGGTACTACGCCAAAAAATACAGCACTAAAAAATACAAAACATTACAACCTAAAAACATAACTTCGAAATAAAACAAACAGTATCGCAACAAATGCCTAACTTCGATATAAATCGACCAACATCACTGATTTCTTAGTAGGTCGTAGGATATACATCCTGTCAAAGGTTCCCACTTGAGACAATAAGGAGTGAACTCATCCTCCTGATGTGGAAAATAAACAAACAAATTATACAGTATTAGACAAGACTGTATGCAAGGGTAGAGGGTAGGGGGTCAAACATCCCCCCCCCCAAAAAAAAAAAGGTTGGTGCAATTTGTAAAAACGTAACAAAAATGAATATTAACAAATTTTTCATGCGTTTGTTTTGGAAACTCCCTCCGAAAAAAATTCCTTGTGTAACCCCCTCCCCCCCTCCAGAAAGATCCTGGGTACGGCCCGGGTATTAGAAAAAAAATGGTATTTTCCGAAAAAAAAGTAAGAATAATAGTAATAATAATAATAATAACTGTATAATCAGGATGCCGAAGTAGAAAAAACTTTTCTTATCCTGTCCCATATCCCCAATATTTCAATTTCCTTTTCCTTAGTTTGTGTTTTTGTAAACAGTAAATATTTCATAAACCGAATCTATTTTAACTGCCGCAGTAAAACACGGCAGTCATGAAACGTAGTTACGAGCACGCAATCATGAAAGAAAGTTAAAAACTGTTTTTCTGTTTTTTACTTTTTTGCAACAACAATCTGTTGTGCCTAAGCAAATTGCGTCAACTTCTCAGCACCAAACCCTAAAAAGTCAACGAACTTTAAAAAAAATGACATTAATTTATAGCCACTCCAAGGGAAGGCAATAATTGTTATTTCTAAAACAATACAAGAATGCCGTCAACACATGAATTCTTTCCTTAATCGTTCAGAAAAGATTATAGACTAAAATAAAAAAATGGTTCCAAGATTGCAGATTCTAATCTTTTTTTTGGTTCAATAAAAAATCATCTCGAGTTTCATTATGCATGAATTCTATTGCTGAAAAAAGATTTTTAAGCCCGGTTAAAACCGCACACCTCCAAAAAATTCGCACATTCAAGCAAAAATCTACCATAAAAGGACGATCTCGAATTATGTCTTTTGGGTCCGACAAAAACTGGCATGTTCAACGTTAAACGCATAACAAGTCCTAAGCTACATTATTTTTTCTGTGTTAAGGGTAATGTGCGTTTTTTCTGTGTTCTGTGTTTCTGTCTAAACTTATGAAAATTAAATATTTATGAACTGTTTCGTTTAATGTTTCGTTTTTAATTGTCTGTCACGCGTCAACCCAAAATCAACCCAATCTTTTATCCCTTATTTCGGTGACTATTTTACCTTAGTTCTGCCCTAACAATGAAATATATATGGTTGATAGATAGACTTATCTATCAATAAATGAAATAACATCAGTTTTATACAATCCTAAAAAGGGCTTATCCCAGATTTACCTCTCAATCACTCGGAATATCTGTCGTGGCTTTTTTCTACAATTAGCCATTCTTGATGCTTACTGCAAAATACTTGATTTTGAATTTAAAATCAACCAGCAGACAAGTGAGAGGTTGCTAAAGCCAGTTTAAAGTTTTTTAAAATTTCTTTTTGGTCGTTTTCTCGTAAAAAGTTGGCATTTATCTTCATATGAAGTGTCCACACAACAACTGCATTATCCTGTATTGTCTAATTTCAGAGCTCGAGCTAGTTTTAAAACAGAGTTACATTTATAATTAAGGGAAAATTTCCTATGTCTTAAAAGTAAAAAAAAAGAGAAAAAAAAACACAAATTCTAACCAAAAATGGAAAAGTTTTTATCCATAAAATTAACTTGAACACAAAAGAGTGGGGCAAAATTGGAAAATAGAAAGAAGTCTTACCTTGTGTTCAAGATAATTTAATTTTGCAGCTCGCTGAGCTGATCGTTCGGGCAGGAGTTCGAATCGTGTAGCCATTCGCTGCATTTGTTCAAGAGGAACATTTAAAGGAATATCCTTCACTTCCTTGAATCGTTTCGTCATTGCCGGTAACTCTTTGAAAAAACTCTAAAAATTTAAAAAACAGCTTTAAAATTTCAGTAGTTGTAAGATCAATCGAACCAATTTTGTTGAGTCAACTCCGAAAACTAAAATTATTTCATAGATTTTTAATATCCACTTGTTAATAAATCACTCAAATAAATCCAAATACTTATAAGTGCCTGAGTCACACCGCATTTTTTTAGTTGGGTACATGTAAGCAGCTGGGACTTCTTTCTATGATGTATTCCTCACTAAGAATACATCCTATGCACCAGCAATAGCTCTGGATGATCATTTATCCTGCTATTTTTTAATCAAACTAGGTGCTTTCTTCCAGGTGGCATTCTCCTCCAGGGTGTCACCATCTTAGCTGACATAAGTAGTGATAGGGCAATCTATACAGGAGGGCAGTACCCATACCATACAGGAGGGCAGGTAGCCAATCATTCCAGGAGGGCAGTACCCATACCATACAGGAGAGCAGGTATCCAATCATTCCAGGAGGGCAGTACCCATACCATACAAGCAGACTGTCCCCCCACCATACAAGCAGACAGTACTCCTTTATAGTGTCAATTAAGGTAGCAGACAGATAGGACATTAATGTATGAATTAAAGGTAGCAGACAGATAGAAATCACCACATCTAAAAAGTCCTATCTTTGGTTGTTTTTTTTATGTTGTAATTATAATCACCATACCATGAAAATTCGTGGTGTTCACACTACAATGATTTTGTATTAAATTTCATGTTTCTGTTAAAAGTCATGGCTGTTTTCTTGCATTGATGGTTGTCTTCCTGGTATGGGTAAACGAACTTGGTTATTACGAAATTCTATGGCAATGTGTTAGGTGGTTTTTTTTATGTTTAACCTTGAACACGGTTATAAAACTCTGACGATGAGTTATTTTTTCAGTTCAAAAAACAATCCTTAGAAATCCTTGGAAATCAAGTAGTGAGGTGATTATGAGTATGAACCATCAAGGACCGTAAGCACCATTGACCCTAACCACCAAGGACCTCAACCTCAGAAGCCTCCCAATACCCCCAACCTCCAAGGGGCGCCCTCTCCCAAACTTTTGGCCCCCTCCCCCCAAAAAAAAATTTTGCCCCCCCTTTTTTTATCATGGTTTTTTCCAACTTTTTTTTAACATCTCTTAGAATGGCATGAAACATACTTAAAACATAAGAAAATCACATTTAATATTTACCAAATTCAAAATGAGAATGATATAGAAATGTTACTCGTGACTTTTACTATTAGAAAAATATTGTTTGTAGTAGCACTTTTTTTTATCGGACTAAATTTTTTTTGGGGACTTCGAAGTTATTCAACTTTTTTTTATGTATCTTAAAATGAGAGTTATAGTTTTAGTTTAGTTTTAGTTAAGAGTTTTAGTTTAGAGTCTTAGCTTAGAGTTTTAGTTAGAGTTCTAGTTTAGTTTAGTTTTAGTTAGGAGCTTTAGTTTAGATCTCTAGTTTAGTTATAGTTAAAAGTTTTAGTTTATAGTTTACAGTTTTAATTTAGAGTTATAGTTTAGTTTTAGTTAAGAGTTTTAGCCTAGAGTCTTAGCCTAGAGTTTTTAGTTACACTTTTAGTTTAGTTTAGTTTCAGTTAAGAGTTTTATTTTAGAGTTATAGTTTAGTTATGTTGTAGTTAAGAGTTTTAGCTTAGAGTTATAGCCTAGAGTCTTAGCTTAGAGTTTTTTAGTTACACTTATAGTTTAGTTTAGTTTCAGTTAAGAGTTTTAGTTTAGAGTTATAGTTTAATTTTAGTTAAGAGCTTTAGCTTAGAGTTTTAGCCTAGACTCTTAGCCTAGAGTTTTTAGTTACACTTATAGTTTAGTTTAGTTTCAGTTAAGAGTTTTAGTTTAGAGTTATAGTTTAGTTTAGTTGTAGTTTAGAGTCTTGAGTTTTAGCCTAGAGTCTTAGCTTAGAGTTTTTTGTTACACTTATAGTTTAGTTTCAGTTAAGAGTTTTAGTTTAGAGTTATAGTTTAGTTTAGTTTTAGTTAAGAACTTTAGCCTAGAGTCTTAGCACAGAGTTTTTAGTTACACTAATAGTTTAGTTTCAGTTAAGAGTTTTAGTTTAAAGTTATAGTTTAGTTTATTTTTAGTTAAGAGCTTTAGCTTAGAGTTTTAGCCTAGAGTCTTAGCTTAGAGATTTTAGTTACACATATAGTTTAGTTTATTTTCAGTTAAGAGTTTTACTTTAGAGTTAAAGTTTAGTTTTAGTTAAGAGCATTAGCTTAAAGTTTTAGCCTAGACTCTTAGCCTAGAGTTTTTAGTTACACTTATAGTTTAGTTTAGTTTCAGTTAAGAGTTTTAGTTTAGAGTTATAGTTTAGTTTAGTTTTAGTTGAGAGTTTTAGCTTAGAGTTTTAGTCTAGGGTCTTAGCCTAGAGTTTTTAGTTACACTTATAGTTTAGTTTAGTTTCAGATAAGAGTTTTAGTTTAGAGTTATAGTTTAGTTTAGTTTTAATTAAGAGTTTTAGCTCAGAGTTTTAGCTTAGGATTTTAGGCTAGAGTCTTTGCTTAGAGTTTTTAGTTACAGTTATAGTTTAGTTTAGTTTCAGTTAAGAGTTTTAGTTTAGAGTTATAGTTTAGTTAAGAGTTTTAGCTTAGAGTTTTAGCCTAGAGTCTTAGCTTAGAGTTTTTAGTTACACTTATGGTTTAGTTTAGTTTCAGCTAAGAGTTTTAGTTTAGAGTTATAGTGTAGTTTAGTTTTAGTTAAGAGTTTTAGCTTAGAGTTTTAGCCTAGAGTCTTAGCTTAGAGTTATAGTTTAGTTTAGTTTTACTTAAGAGTTTTAGTTTAGAGTTTTAGCCTAGAGTCTTAGCTTAGAGTTTTTAGTCACACTTATAGTTTAGTTTAGTTTCAATTAAGAGTTTTAGTTTAGAGTTGTAGTTTAGTTTTAGTTAAGAGTTTTAGTTTCGAGTTTTAGCTTAGAGTCTTATCTTAGAGTTGTAGTGTAGTTTTAGTTTAGAGTTTAGAGTTTTAGCTTAGAGTCATATCTTAGAGTTTTAGTTAGAGTTTATAGTTTTTTTTAGTTTTAGTTAAGAGTTGTAGTTTAGTTTTAGTTAAGAGTTTTAGTTTAGAGTTTATAGTTTTAGTTTAGAGTCTTAGCTTAGAGTTTCAGTTAGAGTTATAATTTAGTTTAGTTTTAGTCAAGAGTTTTAGTTTAGAGTTATAGTTTAGTTTTAGTTAAGAATTTTAGTTTAGAGTTTAGAGTATTAGCTTAGAGTCATAGCTTAGAGTTTTAGCTAGAGTTAGAGTTTAGTTTAGTTTCAGTTAAGAGTTTTAGTTTAGAGTTGTAGTTTAGTTTTAGTTAAGAGTTTTAGGTTAGAGTTTTATTTTAGAGTCTTAGCTTAGAGTTTTAGTTAGAGTTATAGTTTAGGTTAGTTTTAGTTTAGTTTAGTTTTAGTTAAGAGTTTTAGTTTAGAGCTTGGAGTTTTAGTTTAGAGTCTTAGCTTAGAGTTTTAGCTAGAGTTATAGTTTAGTTTAGTTACAATTTAGTTTATAGTTGTAGTTTAGTTTTAGTTAAGAGTTTTAGTTTAGAGTTTAGAGGTTCAGTTTAGAGTCTTAGCTTAGAGTTTTAGTTATAGTTATAGTTTAGTTTAGTTTTAGTTGAGAATTTAGAGTTTTAGTTTAGAGTCTTAGCTTAGAGTTTTAGTTAGAGTTATGGTTTAGTTTAGTTTTAGTTAGGAGCTTTAGTTTAGATCTCTAGTTTAGTTTTAGTTAAGAGTTTTAGTTTAGAGTTTTAGTTAAAGTTATAGTTTTCGTTTAGTTTTAGTTAAGAGTTTTAATTTAGATATTGGAGTTTTAGTTTAGAGTCTTAGCTTAGAGTTTTAGTTAGAGTTATAGTTTAGTTTAGTTGTCTATTCAGAGTTTTAGTTTAGAGTCTTAGCATAGAGTTTTAGTTCGAGTTATAGTTTAGTTTAGTTTTAGTTAAGAATTTCAGTTTAGAGTTGTTGTTTAGTTTTAGATAGGAGTTTTAGTTTAGAGTCTTAGCTTAGAGTTTTAGTTATAGTTCTAGGTTATTTTAGTTTTAGTTGAGAATTTAGAGTTTTAGTTTAGAGTCTTAGCTTAGAGTTTTAGTTAGAGTTATGGTTTAGTTTAGTTTTAGTTAGGAGCTTTAGTTTAGATCTCTAGTTTAGTTATAGTTAAGAGTTTTAGTTTAGAGTTTTAGTTTAGAGTTATAGATAGAGTTATAGTTTTAGTTTAGTTTTAGTTAAGAGTTTTAGTTTAGATATTGGAGTTTTAGTTTCGAGTCTTAGCTTAGAGTTTTAGGTAGAGTTATAGTTTAGTTTTAATTCAGAGTTTTAGTTTAGAGTCTTAGCATAGAGTTTTAGTTAGAGTTATAGTTTAGTTTAGTTTTAGTTAAGAATCTCAGTTTAGAGTTGTTGTTTAGTTTTAGATAAGAGTTTTAGTTTAGAGTTTAGAGTTTTAGTTAGAGTTATAGTTTAGTTTAATTTTAGTTGAGAGTTTTAGTTTAGACTTGTAGTTTAGTTTTAGATAAGAGTTTTAGTTTAGAGTTGTAGTTTAGTTTTAGTTACGCACGCGTGCGTAACCTAGCCTAAATTAACATTAAAAATGAATAAAACCCACTCTAAGTGAAGACGCTAAAGTAAAACTCTAAACTCTAAACTAAAACTCTGAACTAGACTATAACTCTAAATTAAAACTAAACTAAACTATAACTCTAACTAAAACTATAAGCTAAAACCCTAAACTAAGACTCTAAACTCTAAACTAAAACTCTAAACTAAAACTCTTAACTAAAACTAAACTACAGCTCTAAACTAAAACTCTTACCTGAAAGTAAACTAAACTATTGCTTTAACTACAACTCTAAGCTAATACTCTAAACTCTAAACTAAAACTCTTAACTAAAACTAAACTACAACTCTAAACTAAAACTCTTAACTAAAACTAAACTACAAGTCTAAACTAAAACTCTCAACTAAAATTAAACTAAACTATAACTCTAACTAAAACTCTAAGCTAACACTCTAAATTAAAACTCTAGACTCTAAACTAAAACCAAACTAAACTATAAATATAACTCTAACTAAAACTCTAAACTAAAACTCTTATCTAAAACTAAACAACAACTCTAAACTGAGATTCTTAGGTAAAACTAAACTAAACTATAACTCTAACTAAAAATCTATGCTAAGACTCTAAACTAAAACTCTGAATTAAAACTAAACTAAACTATAACTCTAACTAAAACTCTAAGCTAAGACTCGAAATTAAACTCCAATATCTAAACTAAAACTCTGAACTAAAACTAAACTAAAACTATAACTCTAACTAAACCTCTAAACTAAAACTCTAAACTAAAACTCTTATCTAAAACTAAACTAGAGATCTAAACTAAAGCTCCTAACTAAAACTAAACTAAACCATAACTCTAACTAAAACTTTAAGCTAAGACTCTAAACTAAAATTCTAAATTCTCAACTAAAACTAAACTATAACTATAACTAAAACTCTAAGCTAAGACTCTAAACTAAAACACTAAACTCTAAAATAAAACTCTTAACTAAAACTAAACTAAACTATAACTCTAACTAAAACTCTAAGCTAAGATTCTAAACTAAAAACTCTAAGCTAAGACTCTAAACTAAAACTCTAAACTCTAAACTAAAACTCTTAACTAAAACTAAACTACAACTCTAAACTAAACTATAACTAAAATAAGCTATAACTCTAACTATAACTCTAAGTTAAGACTCTAAACCAAAACTCTAGACTCTAAACTAAAACTCTAAACTCTAAACTAAAAATCTTAACTAAAACTAAATTACAGCTCTAAACTAAAACTCTTAACTGGAAGTAAACTAAACTATAACTCTAACTAAAACTCTAAGCTAAGACTCTGGGCTAATACTCTAAACTAAAACTCTTAACTAAAACTAAACTACAACTCTAAACTAAAACTCTTAACTAAAACTAAACTACAAGTCCAAACTAAAACTCTCAACTAAAATTAAACTAAACTATAACTCTAACTAAAACTCTAAGCTAACACTCTAAATTAAAACTCTAGACTCTAAACTAAAACTAAACTATAAATCTAACTAAAACTCCAAACTCCAAACTAAAACTCTTATCTAAAACTAAACAACAACTCTAAACTGAGATTCTTAGCTAAAACTAAACTAAACTATAACTCTAACTAAAACTCTATGCTAATACTCTAAACTAAAACTCTGAATTAAAACTAAACTAAACTATAACTCTAACTAAAACTCTAAGCTAAGACTCGAAACTAAAACTCCAAAATCTAAACTAAAACTCTTAACTAAAACTAAACTAAAACTATAACTCTAACTATAACTCTAAACTAAAACCCTAAACTAAAACTCTTAACTAAAACTAAACTAGAGATCTAAACTAAAGCTACTAACTAAAACGAAACTAAACCGTAACTCTAACTTAAACTCTAAGCTAAGACTCTAAACTAAAACTCTAAATTCTCAACTAAAACTAAAATAAACTATAACTATAACTAAAACTCTAAGCTAAGACTCTAAACTAAAACTCCTATCTAAAACTAAACAACAACTCTAAACTGAAATTCTTAACTAAAACTAAACTAAACTATAACTCTAACTAAAACTCTATGCTAAGACTCTAAACTAAAACTTTAAATTAAAACTAAACTAAACTATAACTCTATCTAAAACTCTAAGCTAAGACTCGAAACTAAAACTCCAAAATCTAAACTAAAACTCTTAACTAAAACTAAACTAGAACTATAACTCTAACTAAAACTGTAAACTAAAACCCTAAACTAAAACTCTTAACTAAAACTAAACTAGAGATCTAAACTAAAGCTCCTAACTAAAACTAAACTAAACCATAACTCTAACTAAAACTCTAAGCCAAGACTCTAAACTAAAATTCGAAATTCTCAACTAAAACTAAACTATAACTATAACTCTAAGCTAAGACTCTAAACTAAAACTCTAAACTCTAAACTAAAACTCTTAACTAAAACTAAACTAAACTAAAACTAAACTAAACTATAACTCTAACTAAAACTCTAAGCTAAGATTCTAAACTAAAACTCTTAACTAAAATGAAACTACAATTCTAAACTAAAACTCTTAACTGAAACTGAACTAAACTATAAACTCTAACTAAAACTCTAAGATATGACTCTAAGCTAAAACTCTAAACTCTAAACTAAAACTCTTAACTAAAACTAAACTATAACTCTAAACTAAAACTCTTGACTAAAACTAAACTAAATTATAACTCTAACTGAAACTCTAAGCTAAGACTCTAAACTAAAACTCTAAACTCTAAACTAAAACTCTTAACTAAAACTAAACTACAACTCTTAACTAAAACTAAACTAAACTATAACTCTAACTAAAACTCTAAGATATGACTCTAAGCTAAAACTCTAAACTCTAAACTATAACTCTTAACTAAAACTAAGCTACAACTCTAAGATAAGAATCTAAGCTAAAACTCGAAACTAAAACTCTTAACTAAAACTAAACTAGAACTCTTAACTAAAACTAAACTAAACTATAAGTGTGCCTAAAAACTCTAAGCTAAGACTCTAGGCTAAAACTCTAAACTAAAACTCTTAAGTAAAACTAAACTAAACTATAACTCTAAACTAAAATTCTTAACTGAAACTAAACTAAACTATAGGTGTAACTAAAAACTCCAAGCTAAGACTCTAGGCTAAAACTCTAAGCTAAAACTATAATCTTAATTTTATGTGAACTGCAAATATTTTTAGAGACAGATATGCCCCCCCGTTCTTGTGTGAAAATTAAACTGAAAGTTTGTAAAGTTAGCTTTCAGTAGTTTTTTACCAATTTACCCTCTAAAATTCGTCTCTTAATTGCAGTTTGGCCCTTGTTGGCCGAAAAATCCTTGCTGTGCCGCTGAAAATGGTATAAATTGGTGGTTTGATGAGGCGTGGACTCTTTAATACTCAAATGAGGGACTGGGATTTTATATACATGTTAAAATTTGCCTTTTTCTGTTACGTTCAAGGGGTTTTATAGGGGAATCCTTGAGGAAACAAAAACATGCATCTGTGACCATCTTTCTCAGGATAATTAGAAAATTTTCTACTTTAGAGCTTTCTATATTTTTGTGGTTAGGAGCTTGAATTCTCCGTTCTAGGGTTTCTGACCATGAACTCTGGTAATTCGTATTTCATGGTGTAACCTTCATCAAAATCTCATGGTAGTTGTAAAAATAAAAAGTCAAACTTTAGCGTAAAAAGTAGGGTTTTAGGGGATGTTACGCCATCATGTATTCGGTTTGTTTCTAAGTCACTATTAGATTACCAAAGCTATCAAAATAGAAAATTCCCTTCCCCTCCCCTGTACCCAACTTTGGTCTATTAATACCTGAAAACCGCAATGTTCTGAGATTTTTCTTTTGGTTGTTTGAAAAATTTCAGATTTTTTGGCGTAGTACCAAATTTTTGGTTACATTGCCACGTTGAACTGTCAAAATAAACAAGCAGAACTAATTACTATGTTAATATGTTGTTATCTTATTTTTCGTTACTTTTTCACCCATGTTTCTTTTTTTTAAATTTAGCGTTCGCTTCTGCTAAAAATTTCATTGCTTTATATGGAGGTATTTATCCTTAAAAAGCAATTCCTGATTTTTCCAAAGTTTTAAGGATGCATCAGATTGCGTAAGTGGCTACCTACCTAACTTATTCAACGAATCCCAATGAATGTTTATTGAATAATAATAATAGCTATGTAATACTGCATGGATGCAAAACAGCTACCGTATTATGGGAGGATTACTGGACAGTTAAATTAAGAGGAGGGGGACTGTCTCAAAAAGTGCATTTTTGTGGTCAAGTTTTCCGGCTTTCCGAGAGAGGTCGTTCAGACGAATATGCATGCAATTCAGCCCTCTCTGACGTCAGGAACAATTCCAAGGAGACGAAGCAACTGGGTCGATCATCCACAATCACAAAAAGTATTTAAAAATATCAGTATGTATGTTGTTTGCCATGCACCTTCCCATATTGGATCTACCTGGTCACGACACCCGTTGCATCCATGATCTTATTTTATGATTTTTATCATGGCTAAACTAATCAAAAACGTAAAATTTAATCAAAAATTGATAGCTGAGTGCAAAACTTGAAGCAATCCTTATATCATCTCCTTCCCTACTCCCAAAGAAGAAAATGTATTTGACTTTTGACCCGTGGCAGTCTGACCTCCATCGATTTGTCGGAATATAATTGGACTCACTAAAATATGAACATTATAATCGTGTTATAGTGTTATAATTGCACTAAACTATAACAAATTTATTTCAAACGTTTCGAAAGACGATCTTGTTGCCTTCACTTGGAGTTACCAGACGCAAAAACGTTTTTGTTACGCTGTGAAATGTTTCTTGCAAAACACTAGTCTAACGTAAAGAGCAGGGTTGCTGGGGTCGCATACCCCTTACCAATAGGGTAAATTATGTTAGTTATCAGTTTTAATTTTACTCTTTACTTCCATTTTAAAAATATTCTTTGTTTATTTAATAGCTAAAAAACATGAATGGCAATTGAAGAATAAGGGTGGGGACGCACCGATATTTTTTAAGGGGTTCGAATTCTGGAGAAGGTCATTTGTATAAATGTAAACGAAAAAAATATGAGGAGAATAAAATATAAAACAGTATATTTAGGGAAGGCTAGGTCTATATGCGGCAATTGTCTGCACATGAGCTATTTACGGCTGGACTACTGTACTTCCAGAAGTCTTAAAATATATAATTAATAGCTTTTATCGATAGTATACAAACAACAAGACGAAATATTTTGTTTCTAAAAGGAAAACTTTAGCTCTCTACAGAGAAATTGACAGATTGCATAGCACTTTCTTCGAAAAATTCTAATTTTATCTGAAAAATTTTGAGAGAAAGCCGGAAGTTAAAACCAGGAATTATTCAAGAACTATCCATCAGCGATAAAATATAATACGGCAAGAAAAGCACACAGAAAACCAAACAGAAATTAAACGTTAAGTCCCTACAAAATTTCAACAAAATCAATCAAGTCTCTGTTATAATTCCGGAGAACTGGCATGCTATCAAATCAAATAACATTATAATTTGAACTGACGCATAAAATAAAATTGAGCTGAAATAACACAAAGGCTGCCAAGATACACAAATAGAAACTGAATATAGGGACTTGATTCCTAGAAACCGACAGTTGTGAGGAGCGCGTCGTGAAAAGGCGAGACATGATAGCCAAGTGGAAGGATACGTAAACATGCTTTGCGCCCACATCAAATGCTCGACTTATGTCTGAAGTTCAATTGAGTTTTACGCTGAACCTAAACAAAGCTAGAAAAACAAACATTTTAGGTTTTGAATGGTGCCAGTTAACAAAAATATATTTCATTTGTTCGTAGCTACTCACAGAAACTAATGTCCCAAAAGAAATTTTCGGAGCCTTCTTCACTCGGATGGGGGAATGTGAAAATGCAATGCGTGAAATTAGACCCCGCCAATAGAAGATGTTCACAGCATCACTGGGTAAACAGAGTGTGAAAATTGCTTCAGAATCGTTTTCACTTTCTTTGTTAATGAAGTCACTAAAGAATATACATTGAGGTGTGACTCACACCTGGAATTAGGAAAGCATCAATTCCCAATGGCTTAAACAAACGTTTCTAACAGTGGGAAATTGAAGTCCATAGCCCTTACTACCTGACAAGTTATGTTACCCCGCTACGATTGCCTTTAGGAAAAATTGAAGCGCGGAGTAAGAGTGCAAGACACTAATAGAACAGGAAGCTGAAGATCGTCGCTTAGATAACTAAAAAAACAAAGAAAAAAAAGCAAAAAAAGAAACAGACAAGGTCATCTAGCGTTACTCAATTATTGAGTTAATTATAAAAGCCCCACATACAATCTTAGTTGGATTAAAATTTGTGTATCTTCTTTTGATTTTACTTCACATTTGGCCGGCTATGAAAGATCCCCTTTTGCAAAACTGGTTCATTCGGCATATTAGTGCATATTTTTGCTTAATTAGCAATATGTTAGGCATACTAACATAACCCTAAGTATTTTGTAAAGCCATATAAAGGTAAGAAGAAAGAATACCTTGCGCAATTTCAGAAAATTTCAAATTAATCCAAAGAAACCTAGACCTTTAACAAAAGTCCTAAAGTTATATAATTGAAATTAAGCTTCTTTTGAATGTTTCTAGCTTTGACGGGCAACGTTGGACTGTCAATGGAGTTACTGATTTTTAATTCCTAATAATCCTATATTAAAGAGTTTTGGCTTCCTCTATCATCAGTTTCTTATACCATTTCGCACGAAGGTTGATACGGAGCTGAAGCTTTCCACAAAGAATTATGATCATGTTTCGATGAAGGAATTGCAGAGTCGTCTTGCAGAGTTGTTTTGAGATTTTTTTTTGTTCTGTCTTTTTTGTTAGTCCTTGCAAAATTTTTCTGCGAGTGCAGCATGATGTGAATTATAATTTATCGTGCAAAGTTATCAACTTTAGCATTGTTCAGCGTTCTGAAATGACTGCTGTTAATACTCGCACAAGAATGGATCTTTTTTTGAAATTAGATTTTTTTTAAAAATAAGTTTTTACAACTGAAAGTAAAAAGCAACATTAAAACTTTCCCCCAGGGACTGTGGGAGGTTAGGTCATCCTCAAAGACATAGTTATTAGATTTTTTGACTATGCTGAAAATTTTTTTGACCTGACTAAATTTTGATCGGGCGACTTAGAGGAAAAAATGAGCGTGGGAAGGCGGCTAGCGGCCCTTCAATATTTTTGGTCACTTAAAAAGCGCACTAGAACTTTTTATTTCCGATCAAATGCGCCCTCTATCAATCTTCTATGATCACTGGCTCGATATGATCACCCATGGGGAAAAAACAAACAAATAAACACGCATCCGTGATCTTTCTTCTGGCAAAAAAAAAAACAACACAATTCCACATTTTTGTACATAGGAGCCTGAAACCTCTACAAGAGGGTTCCCTGGAATGATGAATATGATGATTTTATTTTCATTAAGATCACTTGATTTTGGGGGGTACTTCCCCTTTTCTCAAAAATTGGGCATATTTTCTCAGACCCGTAACCTTTGACGGGTACAATAAAATTTGATAGATTTTACATATTTTTAATAAGCATAAAATTTCGATTCTGTTTATGCATCAATTGTTATCAAGATTGTTTCTTAGAGTACCAGTTACTAATGAGCCGCATCGCTCCTTACTTACAGTTCGTTACCCCGAGCTTTTTGATTGATTAGGAACAGGGTTCCATCTGTTTCAGAAAATATGAAATTTCACTCATGTAACATATACTGAGGACTGATAATAGTTTATTTCATATATATATATAACATAAGTAACACAACTAGAAGAATTGTTCGTAGACCATAATATTTATTTTCCTTGAACATCATTCGCTTACTTTATTTTGATTTAAAGCGGCACTTTTGGTAGTTTTTTGTTGTTGTTTTTTTTCCTAGTGAAGTGACATCAGACGTCACTTGATCAACTTGGATGGGAAGGCTATATAAGAGCGTAAATTAACACATTCTTCCAGTTTATATTGCAATTCAAATTTAAGTAAAACCTACCCATCAAATATAAAGAATATAAATTCTGAAATTTCTCGAACACTACAAAGCTTCGCAAGCATGGTAAATTGAAAAGCTACAAATAATTGTTTCGTCATTTACCAACTAAATCGATTACCTCTGATTTTAGTCACGAGGCTTAATATGATTTTGATAATAATTCCTGCAGTTGATTTGAGAATAGAGTACACCTATTCTTCCATGTATGGATGTGCGTGTCAAAGATTACTTGTTCCTTCTTGAAAATTCAATTTTTCATTTTGAGGTTGAACATATCCAAGTTGGTCCATCCAGTAAAGGCATCGTTAAATTTAATTTGGAAAATTTTTCTTAATCTATCAAAATTTAACCATAGTTTATCAGAGGACAAGCTTTGGGAAATATCACCTCTGCCACTATGAAAACAGATATATTGTTTAATATTTTTAAACGGTTCGTGGTAACGAACTGTAAATAAGGAGCGACACGACTCAATGGTAACCAAAATTCTATAAAACGAAATTTTGAAATCAATAAATATATCAAAAGAATCAGCTTAATATGCTGATTAAAAATATACAAAATTCATTAAGTCTAGTGTCACCCATAAAAGACTACGAGCCTGAGAAAATTTGCCTGATTTTCGAAAAAGGCGGGAAACACCCCTTAAAAGTCAAGATATCTTAATTATCGCACTATCAGATTCTGCGTATCAGAGAACCCCACAGTAGAAGTTTCAAGCTCCAATCTACTATAATATGGAATTCTGTAAATTTTTGTCAAACAGTTCGTGGATTTAACTGTAAGCAAGGAGCGACCCGGCTCAATAGCAACCAAAACTCTAAAAAACGGTACCAAAATTGATACCAATAAATACATCAGATTTCTGATTTCGATCTGATTTAGATACATCCGATATATCTGAATTTTTATGCTGATTTTGGATATATAAGTTTCATCAAGTTTAGTCTCATCCATCAAAAGTTACGAGCCTGAGAAAATGTGCCTTATTTTCGAAAAAAGGGAAAAACACCCCGTAAAAGTCATGTAATCTTAACGAAAACCACACCATGAGATTCAGCGTATCAGGGAACCCTACTGTAAAGGTTTCAAGCTCGTATCGGCAAAAATGTAGAATTTTGTATTTTTTGCCAGAAGAAAGATCACGGATGCGTGTTTTTTTTCCGAGAGGTGATCGTATCCACACGTGGTCCTATAATGTTGCGGGAGGGCTCTTTCGAAGGAAAATTAAAAGTTCTAGTGCGCTTTTTAAGTGATCAAAAAAATTGGAGGGCAACTAGGCCCCCTCCTACGCTCATTTTTTCCCAAAGTCACCGGATCAAAATTTTGAGATAACGATATTTTACAGCATACACGAATAATCTAATAACTATGTCTTTGAGGACGACTTAGTCCCCCACAGTCCTTGGGGGAAGGGCTGTGAGTTATGAACTTTGCCTATTGTTTACATATATTATTGGTTATTTGGAAGCATAAAGACTTTTTCAGGGGGGATTTTTTCTGGTAGTAGAGGGGGGGGGGGTCGGAGGTTACGTGGGAGGATCTTTCCATGGAGGAATGTTTCATGGGGGAAGAGAATTTTCCATGAAGTGGGCACCAAATTCCCCAGCATTATTTAAAAAACGATCAGAAATTAAATAAAAAAAACATGTTTTTTCAACTGAAAGCAAGAAGCAACATTAAAATTTAAAACCAACAGAAATTATTACATATATGAGGGGGTTCGCCAATCGTCAATACCTCGCTTTTTATGCTGATTTTTTTTTAGTTCTTGTAAAAGAGCTATCTATTCTAATTAAACGGCCTTTGTGATTCAGGGGTCATTCTTAAAGAATTGGAATAAAATTCGAACTTTAGCGTAAAGAGTGAGGTAGTGACGAGGGGGCGAACTCCCTCATATACATAATAATTTCTGTTCGTTTTAAGTTTTAATGTTGCTCCTTACTTTCAGTTGAAAAAACTTTTCTTTTTTTTTTATTTAAACAGAAGAAAGATTACAGATGCGTGTTTATTTTTTCTTTTATTTATTTTCTTTTCTTTTCCCCAGGGGTGATCGTACAGAACCAATGGTCCTAGAACAATGAGAGAGGGCTCATTTGAATGGGAATTAAAAGTTCTAGTGCATTTTTTTAGTGACCAAAAAGATTGAAGTGTAACTAGCTCCCCTCCCTAGCGCCTTTTTCCCCAAAAATCGTCCGATCAAAATTTTGAGATGTCCATTTTGTCCGAAAAATTATGCCTTTGGAGATAACATACGCCCCCCCCCCTCAGCCCCTCGGTATAGGTCTTTAAATTATAAACATTACCCATTGTTTACGTATAGTATTTGTTATTGGGAAGTATGCAGACATTTTTTGGAGGGAGGGGAATTTTCTGCTTGGAATGGGTTTCCATGGGGTAATTTTCCGTTTGGAGTGAAATTTCCAGGAGCGAAATTTATAAGGGGAAATTTTACACTCGGGAGATTTGACAGAATTCCCATACAAAATTATTTTCATTTGTCTTACGTTGTCTTTCCATTTCACGTTGACATATGGAGATCTTCTGGGGAATTGCCCAAGGGAAATTTTCTGTGAGTTTGGATTTCCAGGAAATAATATCCACAGAAGAGGGGATTTCCGGAGTGATCGGTTAAACGATTGTAACTTTTTCAAATGAAAGTATGCTAAGGAGAATTTTCCATATTGAATCTTCCGTAAGAAATTTTACGGAGGGGGGGAGGGGGGGGGGAATTTCAGCGAGGATGTAATTGTCCAGAAGAAATTTCTCGGGCGGGGGTGTCTTTTACGTGGGAGGAACTTTCCAAGGAAGAGTTTCCCGTGAGGGGAGGGAATTTTTACGGAGGGTGAGCTAGATTTACCGGCGTTATTTGAAAAACTATCGGAAATTAAATAAAAAAAAAATCAACCGAAAGTAAGGAGCAACATTAAAACTCAAAACGAGCACAAATTATTCCGTATAAGAGGGGGTTGTCCCTCCTCAATACCTTGCTCTTTACGCTAAAGTTTGACTGTTTTTCCCGATTTTTTAAGAACGACTCCTGAAACACAAGGGCCGTTTAATCCGAATAGGAATCTTTTTTAAATGTGCTAAAAACTTTAGCGTGAAGAGCCGGGTATTGAGGAGGGGACAACCTCTTCATATGCGGAATAATTTCTGTTCGTTTTGAGTTTTGATGTTGCTCCTTACTTTAAGTTGAAAAAACTTCTTTTTTTTAATCTTTAAAAGGGACCAAAGACAATTAATTGTCCTTCTGGGAGGGTACAGAACTGTATACTCTAGAACTGTGTAATGTCCCTCTCATTTTCTTAGTTTTTGATACTTTTAAGAATTCAGTACTCCCCCCCCCCCAGGGAATGCTGCAAATAACGCCCATATACAAGAGTATTCAACAGTCTTAATTTCAAATTTCGTTAACAGATTTACCTTGTTTTCTTCAATTTTCATTGAAAGGGTAGTTGCAGATTCTTCATCAAGAGCTGCTGGTACATCATCTGTCCCGAGCAATGCCTCTGCTTGATGCAACCATTCTCCTAACGATCCAAGGACACCCGGAAGATTTGTATCCAGTAACCATTGCCAATGTCGAATCTGAAGAAAACAAAACAGGTTGTAGGTTGTAGTCTTACCAGAAACGAGTCAATAAGATATTAATAGCTCTTCCATTCCTTATATTTGATGATTGGTATTCTTCAAAATACGACAAGGCAGGGAAAAATTCAGGGATTAATGATGCAGTGAAGGGTTTTTCTTACTCTAAAGTGGGATCAAAGAGAGATTCTAAACGGAAATTTCATAATATATCAGGGAAAAACTCTGATACTCCAGTTTTTTTTGTATTGAAACTTAGTAATTCAAATTATTTATAATATCAAAACTATGATATTAAAAATCTATCCCGCTATTATTTGTTGAAATATCATGTAAAAAATCAATCACTGTGATTTGGTACTAAGTAAAGCTCAACTTGTTACATCCTTTCTAAATTGAAAAAAATCACGCTCCTCTGGTGACGCAGAAAGGAGATAAGGGATTGTAAAAAAAAAAAAATAAAAGCAAAAAATAGTACCGTATCTAGTAATATACTACTATATAAATAAAAACACATTCTGAGTCATATCCTTAATTAGTAGCTGATTTAGCAGAATAATAAGATAATGACTTATACAACCAAAAATATCCGGACTAATATTAGATTCCATATTCAACGCCACAGAAAGAATTCAATAATTAAAAAAAATAATAAATAAAATGATGAAGCCTTCTTTCTCCAAGAAGGCCGCACGACAACGGTTCATTGCCAACACTGAACGTGAAAACTTGTTTTCTAGAGTCGAAACCTAAATAGGTTAGTTTCACTAGTTTGGACTTGACAAAATGTACGTTGTTTGCTGTGTACATCTTACTTGTTTGATGTATTACGTTTTACTAATTAGTGAATGTGTAATCACTCTGCTTATTACGATAATCATTTATATAATCAAAAATATCCGGATTGATATTAGTACCCACATTCTACACAAGAAAAAAGACTTATTTACCAGGCCTTCTTTCTCCAGGAAGACCTCACGATCACATGAACGCTGTGTTCTAATTTGCAAATTGTAAACACAACCTGTAAAACATCTTGTCTTTTCGAGGAGAAACACAATAGTTAGTATTACTATTTTGGAATTTAATAAATTACGCTGCCTGATGTATTACATTTTATTGATTGGTGAACGCGTAATCAACTTAGTAAACATTAAAAGGCATTTTTTTTTGCCTAATATACATTGTCAACCATAGATAACAGGCGGGAAAAGGCCTGATTCAAATAACTATGATGTTTTAATTAATTTAAAGTTCCAAAGAGAGCCGAACTGGCTTAGAAAACAGGGCACCTCAGATTCTTAGAAGATTCTTACAGTTTCTAGTGATTCTAGACGAGCAACAAAGCCTGTCAGATGACAGGCATACAATAGAAAAAAGTAGCTTAATTTATTTTGACCAAAGGATAAATAAAAGTTCAAATAGGGATAAAATCCTTTTAATCGACAGTGTTTCACAAACAGTGATAGAAATTCACAAAAATACCAGATATTTTGGTCACATATGTAGTGACCGTCATCAGTAGTAAAACCAAAGGATACAAATTACTTCCCCCACCCGCCCAGCATAGAAATTGAAGTTGCCTAGCTTCTTCACCTTCAAGACAGGAGTCGAAGTCACTTAGTCACAAGTAGTCACAATTGCAGTCCCAAATAGGTGCAATTGCAGTAACAGTAGCAGTTGCATTAATAGTGGTCCTGGCAGTTTCAAGTTAATACCCTATCCAGTTCCTAAGATATTGCAGATACACCTTTTTGATACCCTGTATGCCCTCTGATAACTCTTCAGCGTCCCCAACACGCCGTAAAAGTTTGAACATAATATCATCGGTCGTTCCTTAGGTATTACTGATACAAACTTTGGACAACCATCCTACATAAAGTGTATTTTGATTTTGTTTGACACCCCCTCAACATTGCCTGAAAATTTCATCTTAATACCCTAAGCCTCTTTGAAGACTCAGGATCAAACATACCCCATTTTGCCCCAATAACCAACCTTATACATAGACAATGAGCAACTTCCAAAATTATAACCATTGCCCCATGGACTGTAGATTATCTTCGGGGGCATAGTTATTTGAGCTTTAGACTATTTTGAACAAGATACCTCGAAAGTTCCAACTTAATACCCTAACCCATTCTTTGAATATTGCTGATACGCCCTTTTGACAACCAGTATACACATAGTGTGTTTTGATTGTGTTTGACATTCCTCTCTACATTTCCTTAAAATTTCTGCTTAATATCCTAAGCCTTTATGGAGACCCAGGATAAAACCTGCCAACTCTCCCAATAAAAATCTTATATACTAGGCAACTTGCATGACTATGGCCTTTGTCCAAGGTGCTGCGGGGGGCTATGCCAACCCCAGAGGCATAGTTATTTGATTTATGGCCTATTTTGAACAAAATGGCTCATTCAAAATTTGACCGGAATGTCTTTGATGGGAAAAGGCACAGAAGACGGGCTTGTTTCACTCCGATCACTTTTGACTCTTAAAAAGGGCAAAAGGACTTTCAATTTCCAATCTAATGAGCCCCTTCCGAGGTGTCAACTTGCACCCCTTCCATGTTAAGTTGCTCTGGAAAAAAAATTAAATAAATAAATAAACATACACTGAATCCTTAAAGATCTTTACTATTGGCAATCCTAGACCGTTATCTCTGATAGGAATTATTGCTGCGAAAGGGGGAAATGTTTGAACCTGGGTTGGTCCGAAAAGGCTAAGGTTATTAAGGTTATTAAGTGTTGATGCGGATGTTGAACTAAATGGATGTTGCACTATGTACATCCAGGTTACAAAAAGGTATTGCATGTACATCCAGGTATTGCATATGTGCAATATCTTAAGAACGACTAAGGGTATTAAAACTTTCAGAGCTACTACTGCTACTACTATTACTTCGAAAACGACTACTTGTGATTGCGACTATGACAATTTGTTAATGCAATTACTTGCGACTGTGGCTGCAATTACTTGCGCCTGTGACTACGATTACTTCCGATTTGTGGCCTCTAACAATTGTGACTGTGACTACTTGCAAATATGACTGCTTGCAACAGCAACTACTTATGACTTCATTGCAACGACTTACAGCTACTGCTACGACTACTTGCAATTGTGAGTACTTGCGACTTCGACTACTTGCGACTACGACTGCTTGTGAATGCAAAAACTTCTTAATATGGCTACTTACGACTGCGACTTTTACAACTCCCACAACAACTGCGACTCTGACTTTCACTACTACTTCTACTGTTACTGCTACTCCTGCTACTATTACTGCTAATACTACTAAACTAAATCAAAGAGTTTAAGTGCATCCCGGGCTTATCTGCAATATCTCAGAAATGGCTTAGGTTATAAATTTGAAACTTTCAGAGAATATTGAGGGGGATGTTGGATTAAATAAAAAAACAATAGGTGCGTCCAGGTTGTTAAAAGGGCATATCTGGGCGTATCTTTATTGACCTCAGGAACGACCACGGGTGGTAAATTGAAACTTTCAGGGAATGCTAAAGGAGTGTTAAGCTAAATCAAAAGACATAACTTGCATCCACGTTGCCAAAACGGCATGTCTTCGTTATAGCAGGGACAATAAGAGTATTCAGCTGAAACTTTTAGGAAATGCATTTTCTGGAAATGCCAATTGGGATGCTGAACTAAATCAAACGACACCATGTGCATCCAGGTAGTCAAAATGGAATGTCTGCAATATCTCAGGACAATTTAGAGCATTAAGTTAAAACTTCCAGAGAATTTTAAGGAGGATGTTGAACTTAATCAAGAGACACGATGTGCATCCCAGTTGTGAAAAGGCTGTATCTTCAATATCTCAGGAGCGGCTATGATATTTAACTGATACTTTCAAGGAATGTTGAGGGGGTTATTGAACTAAATTAAAAGATGCTAAGCGCATCCAGGTTGTCAAAATGGTTTGTGCAATGCCTCAGAAACGCTAAGAGTATGAATTCAAAATTTTCAGGGAATGTGAGGGGGTGCTGAAGTAAATTAAAACACGCTATTTGTAACCAAGCTGTCAAAAAGGTGTAAGTAAAATATTTAAGCAACAACAAGTGTATTAAGTTCGGACTCTCAGGGAGTATCGAGAGGGATCTTGAACTAAGTCAAAAGACATTATGCGCATAAAGACTATCAAAATGACGTCACTTCCATACCACGCCTAGCAAACGGTCCCATCAAGGACACAAACAATAAAAGATTTTGAAGATTCCAAAATAAAGAGAGCTGAAGGATGTCTTTCTTATTTACTTATTCCTTCATCCCATTTTCATTAATGTGTAATATTTTGAACATTCTCATAGGAAATTTTTTTAAGTATGTTATCTATAAATTACTGTTGAATAAGAATCTTAGTTTAATAGCCATTCCAAACCTCGATTTCAAAAGAAATTTATACAATAGCTATCAAAGGCAACACTCTCAACAACGAATCAAACAGTTCGTGGTAACGAACTGTAAGTAAGGAGCGACCCGGCTCAATGGTAACCGAAACTCTAGAAAACGATATTTTGATACAAATAGATACATCAAAAGAATCAAACTTTAATGCTGATTTAAAATATATAAGTTTCATCAAGTTTAATCCTACGCATCAAAAGTTAGGCGCCTGAGAAAATTTGGCTGATTTTCAAAAAAGGGGGAAAGACCCCCTTAAAGTTATAGAACATTAATGAAAATCCCACCATCATATTCCGCGTATCAGAGAACCCTACTGTAGAGGTTTCAAGCTCCCATCTACGGAAATGTGGAATTTTGCATTTTTTGCCAGAAGAAAGATCACGGGTGCGTGTTTATTTGTTTGTTTGTTTTTAGTTTTTGTTTTTCCCAGGGGTGATCGTATCGACCCAGTTGTCATAGATTATCGTGAGAGGGCTCATTTGAATGGAAATTAAAATTTCTAGTGCCCTTTTTAAGTGACAAAAAAAAATGGAGGGCAACTAGGCCCCCTCCCACGCTCATTTTTTTCCAAAGTCACCTGATCAAAATTTTGAGATAGCCATTTTGTTCAGCATGTTCGAAAATATAATAAGTATGTCTTTTAGGATGACTTAATCCCCCGAAGTTCCCGGGGGGGAGGGCTGAAAGTTATGAACTTTACCCAATGTTAACATATAGTATTGGTTATTTGGAAGTATACAGACGTTTTCAGGGGAGATTTTTCCTGGTAGTGGGGGGGGGTCGGGGTTTATGTGGGAGGATCTTTCCACGAAGGAAGTTTTCATGGGTGAAGGGACATTGCTATGAAGGGGACGCCGGACTTCCCAGCATTATTCAAAAAAAGATCAGAAATTTAATATAAAAAAACAAGTATTTCAACTGCAATAGCAGCAACATCGAAACTTTAAACGAACAGAAAATATTACATATATGATTGGGTTCACCCCGTAGTCAATACCTCGCTCTTTAAGCCAAAGATTTTTTAGTACTTTCATAAGAGCTATTTATTCTAATTAACGGCCTTTGTGATTAAGCGGCCATTTTTAAAGAATTGGAACAAAATTCGAACTTTCGCTTAAAAAGCAAGGTATTGACTAGGGGGCGAACCCCCTAATAAACGTATTAAAAATATATGAATATAGAAGTTCGTTACGTAAGTTAATTCGTAAGTTACGTATATTTATTACTAATAAAAACGTTCGTAAATAAAATTAAACAAGTTTCGAGAAAGCCATTTAACTAAATAAAAGTAAATTAATATGACAATTTTGTTTTAATTATTCATGTACGGTGAGCCAAGATCAAAACCTGCATTTATTCAAAAACGTTCAAAAATCAAATAAAAAAAAACAAGTTTTTTAAACTGAAAGTAAGGAGCGACATTAAAACTTAAAACGAACAGAAATTGTTCCGTATATGAAAGGGACTGTCCCCTCCTCAACGCCTCGCTCTTTACGCTAAAGTTTGACTCTGTCTCACAACTTTATTTTTTAAAACAATAAAAAACTTTAGCGTAAAGAGCGAGGTGTTGAGGAGGGGACAGTCCCTTTCATATACGGAATAATTTCTGTTCGTTTTAAGTTTTAATGTCGCTTCTTACTTTCAGTTTAAAAAACTTGTTTTTTTTTATTTAATTCAAATTAGGATCCAATATTTTAATTCTTAAGCCGGAACATGAAAACTGGAAAAACATTCAGAAATTGACAGCAATTAATTAGAAAAGAATTCTGAAAAAGATGTTTTTCAGAGACAAGTTAAAATCTATATTAAAACTTAAACTTAAGGTAAAAAAGGTTAAGACTACGGCATTGGACTTTACAGTCCCTATCGGCGGTGCTGATCTCCGTTTCTTGGCCCTTCAGCCAGGAAGTGCATGGGGGCCGGGAACCAACCATCCTGTGCTTTCGCACGCCCTTCCTGTTTACCTTCCCCAATTTCTCCAGGTACCCATTTAGAGCTGGGTCGACTCTGGCTGAGCTTACAGAGTCACGCCAATGACCCCCGTCCCAAACCAAACAATTGGGTACACTAGGATTCGAACCCTCGTCCTTTCGGACATAGGATACTAAATCCAGCGCACCAATCCACTCGGCTAGGGATTAAAACTTTAGGCGAGTAGAAATAAATTCCCATTATACTTCAAAACTTAAAACTACCAGGATTAGCATCAAAGAATAAATGAAACCCAAAATAAGTGGACCAAAACAATGTCATTTTAAAAAGAAATCGAAACTCTAACAGACAGAATCGACTAATTATATGCACCAACTCAGCGTGTATATGACTCAGGCCACTCAGCGTGTCCCCAGATTTCGATAGGGGAACTTCCTACAGATATGTAGGGTACCTCCATAGGAAGCACGGACCAAGCGGGACCTTGTCCCTGGGGGTGCATAATAGAAACTGGGGCACCCTCACCCGGGGCCATAAATACAGATGGAGAAAAAAGAAGGCTTCTCAAATGCACACTCAACAGGGCCCACCGGTGTGTCCACACGTCCCTTGAGCTACAAACCTTTTCCCAATAATAGGTTAAACTGCATGGTGACGCAGAACACCATCGTGGGAGGATCCTCTGTAGGAGGACAACTGCGGCAGGGTGTAAGATCCAGATTTATGGACAACGGCGTCTGCAAGGGGCAGCCTGGACCCTTTCGGGATACCTACAAGAATGAGGACCTTGCGGACAACTCTATTCCCAATTGAGGAGTGGCGCCCCTCGAGGAAATTATAGCCTAGTAAACGACACAGTATTCGCACGGGATTCTGATTAATGGATAATTCTTCTGGGCTTGGTCTGTTTTGACGGGGCGTTTTCAGGCTGAAAAACCTCTTGCTAGATAACATCTACTATGGTTTGCCTCCCCATAGTAGCAAAATATTTGTAGGCATGAATATATAATGAGCCATAGGTAATACGCTTGAGCCTTTCTGTGCAGGATTTCGACTCTTGTTGATAGAAGAGCATCGCCAAGTGCTGATATTCATGTTGTGACCAAGATGGGCCAAGGATTGGACAAAGCCCCTATCATACTGGAGGTCTCAGGGACTTCTTGCTGTCCGGTTCTAAGCCGGCTTAAGCGCTTCGGTGCAGACTTGAGAAGATATGTTGATCCCCTTCCTACAATGGTATCCAGGATCATTGCTTTTCCTGAAGCCAAAATAATTTCAATGATTTAAACAACATGTAAATTGGAGCTTGGAATGTTACGACATTAAAAATGACTATCGTATCAGCACTTTGACTGACGAATTCAGACGATTTGAACTGGACTTATTAGGAGTTTCAGAAACCTATATTCAAGGGGTAGTGAGCATGAAATTCTGTGATATAGAATTTATTTCCTCAGACAGGAAAGATGGGGTACATAGACAGGGAGCAGGGCTCATGATGAATAAGGAAGCTGCTAAGCCTTGTTTAGGCTGGGAAGGTATTAATAATAGAATACTAATTGCTCATTTTATGATTAAAAAGTTAGGGATGTCAGTTATAGTAGTATATGCCTTTGTGGAACCGACTGACGGAGAACCTATTGACTCAGATGAATTTTAATTACAGTTACAGGAGCAAATAGACAGAGTGGCAGGTATAAATATGGTGTTTTTACTAGGAGATTTTAACACCCAGGTCGGTAAAAATAGCGATAGATGGTACCCTAGCCTAGGTAAAATTGGTGTAGGAAAAGAAAACAGTGACGGCTATACTTTTGCAATTTTGTAGGTATAACATTCTAGTTATAGCTAATACGGTGTTTGGTCATAAAAAATTGCCCATAAGTTACCATTGTATTCACGTGATGGTAAGACAGCAAACCTTATTGATTATGTTATAGTAAACCGAAGACTGGCAGGATCAATACAAGATACTAGGGTAGGAGTGCTGTTATTGATGCTAAAAGCAAATATCACCATCTAGTAGAGTCTAGAGTTAATTTAAAGCTGAACTTTCGGAAGGGTAACTACCTCCCGGCAAGTTATAATGTTAGTAGACTCCAGGACAAAAATTTGAGAGAACCTTTCCAGGAACAGTTGAATACTAAACTCAAGAGTTTAAAATTTGACAAGGTATACGATGGTTGGAATAATTTTAGAAAAACAATTTTTGAAGTGGCTGATGGTGTCTTAGGGAAGAAATTTAGGACTGCAGCTAGGAATATAAGTGAAAAAGCTTTATGTTTAATAGAGAGGAGAAGGGGCTTATACAAGAATTATCTGAGTGATAGATAATATGAAAACAAAAAGAATATATAGAAAGTGGAGAAAGCATTAAAATATGTGCAGCAGGTGTGAATTAGAAGCCACAGATAAAATTGCCGAGGATCTGGAAGATGGATCTAGACGGCATAATAGTAAAATATTGTACTGACATGTTAATACACTGAGAGTGAGTTGTCAATCTGGACTTTTCCCAGTTAAAGATAGGAACGGGGCCACAATTAGTGATAAGGAAATAGTTAAAGAGAGTTGGGCAGAACATTTTGAGAATGTGCTAAACCTGAGATAGAGTAGCAGGAAAAGATATAGAGGAAAATGAAAAAGTTTGTGGTACCTTGAATCTGAAGGAAAATTTGTTTTGTGAGAAAGAAGTAGGAACAGTGCTAAAAGGATTAAAAAATATTAAAGCTCCAGGTGCAGACAGTGTGGTAAATAAGTTTCTTAAATATGGCGCCTCTGAGGTTAGAAACAAGTTACTGAAGATTATGAATATGATATTTGAAAAAGGGGAAGCACCTAACGATTTTAGGAAAACCTTAGTTAAACCAATGTATAAGAAAGGTGACAAGAGTGAGTTTGGTAATTATCGAGGCATTAGTCTTGTCTCTGTAGGTACCAAATTACTTAGTAACATGATACTTTTTAGACTGAGAGATGTTGTAGACAAAGTTTTAAGAGAAGAACAGTGCGGTTTTAAAAAGGTAGAGGATGTGTCGACCAAATTTTCACTCTTAGGTTAATAATTGAGAAGGGCCCGAGTTTTCAAACACCTTTGGTCCTCAGTGTTATAAATTATGAGCAAGCGTTAGATTCTGTTGATAGAAGAGCTTTAGCAAAGGTCTTATCCTTGTATAGTATACCAGACAAACACATTAAAGTGATTAGTGCTATGTACGAGAATAACACTGCTGCGGTTAAGGTAGGAAATGAGGTTAGCAGCTGGTTTTGTATTAAATCAGGAGTTAAGCAGGGTTGTCTTCTATCCCCCTTTATATGGATTATTTTGATGGACTTTGTCTTAAGGAGCACAGGAAAGTCAATAGGAGACCACGGAATCAAATGGGGAGGAAACACTTTCCAGGACTCCCATTATGCTGATGATTTAAGCATCCTCGATGAAAGTGTGAGCAAAATGAATGAACTTTAAGAGGTTTTGCGAGTTCAGGGTGCTAGAATAGGTTGGAAAATTAATGTTAAGAAGACTAGTCCCTAAGGCTAGTAATAAGTGAAGATGAAAAGGTGAAGTTGGGTAACGAAAAGATTGATCAGTTGGGCAGCTTCACTTATCTTGGTAGTATTATTAGTAAAGACGATGGGAGCAGTGAAGATGTTAAAAGCAGAATAGCCAAGGCTTACGGTGTTTTTTCACAGTTAAAAAGGTTTGGAGGAATAGGAAGATAAGTCTGGAAACCAAGATTAGAATATTGGAAACTACAGTGATGACAGTGGTCAAATATGGCTTTGAAGCATAGGCGCTCCGAAAAGCGGATGAAGATTTGCTAGATGTTTTCCAGAGAAATTGCCAGCGGATCGTTTTGGGTACCCGGCTGACTGACCGTATTTCAAACAGTAGGCTGTACGAAAAATGTGGTTCAATCCCGCTTTCTAGGGCTATAATAAAAGAAAGGTTGAGATGGCTAGGTCATGTTCTGTGAATGAAGGATGACAGATTGCCGAAGATTGTCCTTTTCGAATGACTTGAAATAAAAATACGGCTAAAGGGAAAGCAGGTCGTCCTCGTCTAGGGTGGGAGAATGTCATAAAGAAAGATTTAAAGGAGTTTGGAACTCCCTGGGAGGGTGTAAAGAGGGAGACTTTGAATAGATTTGGATGGAGAAGAAGCGTGCGTAGCTGTGTTGTCCTCACGCAGCTTGGTGCTCCGGTGAGTTGTTAGTAGTAGTAGCAGTAGTAAAAAAAGCAGGAATTAAAATAAACAATAGTTTGGCTACTGTCCCCTCCCCTAACAGTAAGCCTTCTAAAGCCTATTGCGTCATTTGTGCTTTACTGAAAACAAAATATATCAAATATTTTTGATAATTACGTGACGGAAAAATAAAAAAAAAATTGTTGTTAAATAAACTCTTGAATCTTGAATTGTTCAGATTTCCAGGAATTAATGTCCTTATATATTAAACATTCAGTTTATTTTCATTAATTCTTTAAGGCAATCTTGATTATTATAGTGTTTTTCTTTCGTCAATGTTTTTGAAAAATTAAAGCACAGACTTCAAAGCACAAATAATTTTCTACAAAACGTAAATGACGTAATACACTTTAGAAAGACAACAATTATGATGTGAAAATGACTGACCAAATAAACATTCGAATGAATTTGGCAATTAATTATTTTTAAAACAATAAGATATTTTGCGACGGAAACATTATGTAGTTGACACGCTTTCAAGATATTCTCCTGCCTCAGAAGAATTGAAGAAGGTTAATTATACGAATATAAAATTGTCTTTTTGTAAGGGATAGGGATATTTTCTAGGACAGTAAAAAGGTTTTACAATTGGAAGATCGTTCTTCCAGTGTATCTGAAGCCAGAATTATTGAAAAATCTAATTCTTTTTATTGTCATAAATAACTGCTAATCTTCCCATCGAATATTTCATTAATCTTGAATTTATAAATAAATTAAAGGTTATTAGTCTTTGATTAGTTACCATTTGAGCAATCATTCGGTCTTCCCAAGCTTGTTTTTCTTATCCTGGAGAACGGTTCTATTTGGCATCTTTTGAATTTTATAATTTTAAATAGCTAGCATTTATTTATAAGCAATACGATTCTGAAAGAATTCCAATTTTCCAACTTAAATAATACAAGACAAATTAATTGAGACGTTAAACAACTTGAATCAGAATTTATGGAGCTATAATCAACGGTACACTGCCCTCACATGTGCAAAAAACTGCGAGCAGCTTAAGCTAGTCTGCCAAAATATTACTAATAAATAAGACGTATTTGGAAACTTCACTTACGAGGAAACTCGTAATTGGAACGACGTATTTGGAAACTCGTATATGCTGAAAAAAAATAACAATATCAAACAGTTCGTGGTAACGAACTGTAAGTAAGGAGCGACCCGGCTCAATAGCAGCCGATACTCTAAAAAACGGAATTTTGAAACCAATAGATAGATCAAAAGAATCAGATTTTATCAGTCAGCGTATCAGAGAACCCTACTGTAGAGGTTTCAAGCTCCTATCTGCCAAAATTTGGAATTTTGTATTTTTGTCAGAAGAAAGATCACGGATACGTTTTTTTTGTTGTTTTTTTCAGGGGTGATTGTATCGACCCAGTGGTCCTAGAATATCGTAAGAGGGCTTATTAGAACGGAAACTAAAAGTTCTAGTACCCTTTTTAAGTGACCGAAAAATTGGAGGGCAATTAGGCCCACTCCCACGTTCATTTTTTCCAAAGTCACCCGATCAAAATTTCGAGATAGCTATTTTGTTCAGCACGGTCGAAAAACATAATAACTATGTCTTTGAGGATGAATTAATCCCCACAGTCCCCGGGGGAAGGGCTGCAAGTTATGAACTTTGCCCGTTCTTTCCATACAATATTGGTTATTGGGAAGTATACAGAGGTTTTCACGGAGGATTGTTTCTAGGGGGGGGGGGTACACGGGAACATCTCTCCTCGGAGAAAGTTTTCATGGGGGAAAGGACGCTTCTATCAAGGGGGCGCCGGATTTCCTAGTATTACTTAAAACTCGATCCGAAACTAAATAAAACAAACAAGTTTTTTCAACTGAAAGTATGGAGCAACATTAAAACCTAAAACGAACAGAAATTATTACATTTATGATGGGGTTCACCCCCTAGTGAATAGTGAATACCTCGCTCTTTACGTTAAAGTTCTTTTAGTACTTTCAAAAGAGTTATTTATTCTAACTAAACGGCATTTGTGATGCAGGGGTCATTCATACAGAATTGGAATAAAATTTGAACTTTAGCGTAAAGAGTGAGGTATTGACGAGGGTGCGAATCCCCTCATATATGTAATATTTTCTGTTCGTTTTAAGTTTTAATGTTGCTCCTTGCGTTCAGTTGAAAAAACTTGTTTTTTTTTTAACTTGAAAGGATTGCGTAGAATATCTAGATGCTTCAATGCACAGCTTTTTTTTCAGCATACCATGTTTAAAAAAAAAATCTGTTTACATCCCTGGGCAGAGATAATAGAAAAATACGCCCCTAAAGAGTAACAAGAAAGAAACGAAAACAAACATGCAGCTTCAAAGATAATCTGGAAGGAGAAAAATAAATAAAAACACATATTGAACTTTTAAAAAAGATCTGAATATTTTTTCTTGGAAGCAAAAAACATCTTAGACCTTATGTGTTGCAGGAGGAACATTCTGGCTTTGTCCCCTTTTTTCCTCTCTCTCCTGCCGTTTAATTCAGTTTACTGAATTAAAGATGGCGATAAGGGTCAATTAGAGATGGTAAGAAGGGTCAAATCCTATCATATGCAGTTTTTATGGAAAGCGTGAAGCTCCCACCGGATTGATGAGTAAGGAGTTATATTTTGGAAAGTTGCGTACGATTCTTGGCCAGAGCCGAAAAGGATAGTTTTGGCTGTTCCTTGAACAAGAGACAGCATTAAGCGGGATGAAGTGGAGTTTTATAGCCTATCAAACAGTTCGTGGTAACGGACTGTAAGTAAGGAGCGACCCAGCTCAATGGTAACCGAAACTGTGGAAAACGGAATTTTGATACCAATAGATACATCAAAAGAATCAGATTTTAATGCTGATTTCGAATATATAAGTTTCATCAAGTTTAATCCTACCAATCAAAAGTTACGCGCCTGAGAAAATTTGGCTGATTTTCGAAAAAAGGGGGAAAGACCCCCTAAAACTTATAGAACCTTAATGAAAATCACACCATCATATTCAGCGTATCAGAGAACCCTGTTGCAGAGGTTTCAAGCTCCTATCTACAAAAATGTGGAATTTGCATTTTTTGCCAGAAGAAAGATCACGGATGCGTGTTCATTTGTTTTTTGTTTTTTTTGCCCAGGGGTGATCGTATCGACCCAGTGGTCCTAGAATGTCGTGGGAGGGCTCATTTGAAGGGAAATTAAAAGTTATAGTGCCTTTTTTAAGTGACCAAAAAAAATGGAGGGCAACTAGGCCTCCTCCCACGCTTATTTGTTTCCAAAAGTCACCTGATCAAAATTTTGAGATAGCCATTTTGTTCAGCATGGTCGAAAATATGATAACTATGTCTTTTAGGATGATTTAATCCCCGGAAGTCCCCGGGGGAGGGCTGAAAGTTATGAACTTTACCCAATGTTAACATATAGTATTGGTTATTGGGAAGTATACAGACGTTTTCAGGGGGATTTTTTCTGGTAGTGGGGGGGGGGGTGAGGATTGGGTCTTCCTTCATCTTTCCATGAAGGAAGTTTTCATGGGGGAAGGGACATTGCGATGAAGGGGGCATCGGATTTCCCAGCATTATTTAAGAAAAGATCAGAAATTATTTATAAAAAACAAGTTTTTCAACTGAAAGTAAGGAGCACCATCAAAACTTAAAACGACAGAAAACATTACGTATATGATTGGGTTGACCCCCAGTAGTAATGTATCTATATATTTGACGAGTGATTTCATTTGACGAGTGATTTCAGGGCTGTTATAGTCCATATACACCATATACAGTGCAGTTTGACGTGCACATTGTAAAAAGCGACCAATCCTTTTATATTATAGACCTATAAAGTGGTCAAACACGTTTTGAGAGTATAATTGAGATTATATAACGCAAGCAGAATTGCTTGTGAAAAACCCAAATGAATGACTTGAAATAAAAATTTTTACGAGAAATGTCTGAAAAGTGTTTTTGGGGAGATGGGGCGATGACAGAGTGGATGTCTTAGACTAGTTATAGTGCTGTACTGTGGCACGAATTGCTTGTGAAAAACCCAAATGAATGACTTGAAATAAAAAATTTAACGAGAAATCTCTGAAGTGTTTTTGGGGAGAAGGGGCGATGACACAAGCGTGTCTTAGAGTAGTTATAGTGCTGTACTGTGGCACGAATTGCTTGTGAAAAACCCAAATGAATGACTTGAAAAAAAAAAATTAATGAGAAATGTCTGAAGTGTTTTTGGGGAGATGGGGCGATGACAGAAGCGTGTCTTAGAGCAGTTATAGTGCTGTGCTGTGGCAGGAATTGCTTGCAAAAAACCCAAATGAATGACTTGAAATAAAAATTTTTACGAGAAATGTCTGAAAAGTGTTTTTGGGGAGATGGGGCGATGACAGAGTGGATGTCTTAGACTAGTTATAGTGCTATACTCTGGCATGAATTGCTTTCGAAAACCCGGATGAATTACTTGAAAATAAAGTTTTAACAAGAAATGTCTGAAAAGTGTTTTTGGGGAGACGGGGCGATGACAGAAGCGTGTCTTAGAGTAGTTATAGTTCTGTACTGTGGCATGAATTGCTGGTGAAAAACCCAAGTGAATGACTTGAAATAAAATTTTTAACGACAAATGTCTGAAAATTGTTTTTGGGGGGATGGGGCGATGACAGAGTGGATGTCTTAGACATCCCCCAAAAAACAATTTTCAGACATTTCTCGTTAGAAATTTTATTTCAAGTCATTCATTTGAGTTTTTCACAAGCAATTCGTGCCACAGTACAGAACTATAACTGCTCTACGACACGCTTCTGTCATCGCCCCAACTCCCCAAAAACACTTTTCAGACATTTCTTGTTAAAACTTTATTTTCAAGTCATTCATTTGGGTTTTTCACAAGCAATTCGTGCCACAGTACAGAACTATAACTACTCTAAGACACGCTTCTGTCATCGCCCCATCTCCCCAAAAACACTTTTCAGACATTTCTTGTTAAACCTTTATTTCCAAGTAATTCATCCGGGTTTTCGAAAGCAATTCATGCCAGAGTACAGCACTATAACGAGTCTAAGACATCCACTCTGTCATCGCCCCATCTCCCCAAAAACACTTTTCAGACATTTCTTGTTAAAAATTTTATTTCAAGTCATTCATTTGGGTTTTTCACAAGCAATTCGTGCCACAGTACAGCACTATAACTACTCTAACACACGCTTGTGTCATCGCCCCATCTCCCCAAAAACACTTTTCAGACATTTCTTGTTAAACCTTTATTTTCAAGTAATTCATCCGGGTTTTCGAAAGCAATTCATGCCAGAGTACAGCACTATAACGAGTCTAAGACATCCACTCTGTCATCGCCCCATCTCCCCAGAAACACTTTTCAGACATTTCTTGTTAAAAATTTTATTTCAAGTCATTCATTTGGGTTTTTCACAAGCAATTCGTGCCACAGTACAGAACTATAACTACTCTAAGACACGCTTCTGTCATCGCCCCATCTCCCCAAAAACACTTTTCAGACATTTCTCGTTAAAATTTTTATTTCAAGTCATTCATTTGGGTTTTTCACAAGCAATTCGTGCCACAGTACAAGACTATAACTACTCTAAGACACGCTTCTGTCATCGCCCCATCTCCCCAAAAACACTTTTCAGACATTTCTTGTTAAAACTTTATTTTCAGGTAATTCATCCGGGTTTTCGAAAGCAATATATAAAACGAGCCAACATAGAGCTACGATCGCAATGAATGCTACTTGTTATCAGAAAAAAATGTCAATTGCCAAAAAAAAAATGTATATTCTTGTGCAATTCCTTGTGTAATTGATATCAATAGCAATAACCAGTCTGGTTGCGTTATATAATCTCAATTATACTCTCAAAACGTATTTGACCACTTTATAGGTAAAGGTTTGCTCGCTTTTTACAATGTGCACGTCAAACCACACTGTATATTCTTGTGAAATTCCTTGTGCATTTTCAATCAATAGCAAAAACCAGTCTGCTTGCGTTATATAATCTCAATTATACTCTCAAAACGTGTTTGACCACTTTATAGGTCTATAATATAAAAGGATTGGTCGCTTTTTACAATGTGCACGTCAAACTGCACTGTATATGGTGTATATGGCCTATAACACCCCTGAAATCACTCGTCAAATGAAATCACTCGTCAAATATATAGATACATTACTACTACCCCCTAGTCAATACCTCGCTCTTTAAGCCAAGGATTATTTAGTACTTTCATAAGAGCTATTTATTCTAATTAACGACATTTGTGATTAAGAGGTCATTTTTAAAGAATTGGAACAAAGTTCGAACTTTAGCTTAAAGAGCAAGGTATTGACTAGGGGGCGAACCCTCTAATATACGTATTAAAAATATATGAATATAGAAGTTCGTTACGTAAGTTAATTCTTAAGTTACGTATATTTATTGCTAATAAAAACGTTCGTAAATAAAATTAAACAGGTTTCGAGAAAGCCATTTAACCAAATAAAAGTAAACTTAATATTCAAATTTTGTTTCAATTATTCATGTACGGTGAGCCAAAATCAAAACCTGCATTAATTCAAAAACGTTCAAAAATTAAATAAAAAAAACAACTTTTTTTTAACTGAAAGTAAGGAACGACGTTAAAACTTAAAACGAACAGAAATTATTCCGTATATGAAAGGGGCTTTCCCCTCCTCAACGCCTCACTCTTTACGCTAAAATTTGACTTTCTCACAACTCTATTTTTTTTAAACAATGAAAAATTTTAGCGTAAAGAGCGAGGCGTTGAGGAGGGGACAGCCCCTTTCATATACGGAATAATTTCTGTTCGTTTTAAGTTTTAACGTCGTTCCTTACTTTCAGTTAAAAAAAACTTGTTTTTTTTCTTTAATCTTATGTCAGAGACGGCTATCTAGAGTTTTTTCTTCCAGGCTTTTGTGTATTCGAGCTGTGTCTCTTTTCCAGTGGAAAACTCCATTCAAGGAAGCAGCGGACTGTTTCAAGTGGAAGTTAGGTCTACAGTGGTCAAAATGTAAATAGGCTTAGTAGGTGCAACGGTTCCTGGTCTCCTTACCAATATGTAGTTTTTAACACTACATAGAAAAATTCACAGATTTAATAAGGTGCAGATCTAAGATTTACAAACCATTTCTGTTTGTGATTCTGTTGAGTTTGTGATTTCATTTACTGTGTTTAGTACTGAGGTAGATGAAGGGTATCATATGTGCCTCCTAATTGTTTATAGTTCTTTTATTGCTAGAGAAACTCTAAATTTCCCTGTTCTTTTTGTTTAGTAGTGATAGCACAAAGTTGTCCCACGGCAAGAAAAATCAATTTTGTAACTAAGAAAGAAACAATTTTACTTTCAACTCTGAAGGGTACTGCTCGAGGAGCTGATGAATACATATTGGATCAGCTGTATTTGTAAAAATAATCATTTATAAGATGCACCATTTTGAGAATTTTTAAGGGCACACAGCTTTTTTGATGTGGTATACCCACCCAAAAAAGGGTTGGATAGCGACTCTGCTAATAAACGATCTAAGCCTCGATCCATTACAAAAGCAAACTGCAGGGAACAATTGAGCCCGTAGCCCCTCTGTCTCCCAGTAGGTGGGCACGTAAGTAGAATCAGGAAAAGATCGTAGTCCCCCGGTCTTCCATCAGGTGGGAAGATGAGTAGAATCAGGAGAGGATTCTCAATCTATAATAAGCTAGGCATAAAGTGCGCTCTCTAAAGTACGTACCTCAAGCATCCCTTACCCCTCCTGTAAAAATTGTTTTGCAGAAATATTGGCATGCTGCAACTTGTTTGAAGTGAAATCACTCAAGGAATTGAAATTTTTCAATTTGCTGAATTAGAGAACCAAACAAAACGAGAGAACTTCCAATGCTGATCCACCCCTCCCACCACAAACCCTTACCACACAGGTAGGCAAATTCCATCTTCTTTAAAAAAATGTATGGAAGGATTTTCAATCTCTATGATAGGTGGACCAAAGTGAGGCCACAACGAAGGCCTAGAAAGGGCCATCGGACCGGTCAAAGACCAACTCTCATTTTTTTCCAAGACTATTTGGCTGTAAATTCATGGGGCAAGCCGCGGGTATAATGGAACATGAAAATAATGATTTGATAGTCATGTTTCCCTTCTCCGACCTTTAATTTGCTCGAAACTTATGAAAAAGGTAATTTTACGCCAAGGCGCAAAAGAAGATCGTTTTTCAAAGGCTTTCATTTGATCTGAGCCACAACTACCTTTCACACTTAAACATACCCATTCTATATTTATCTCAGGGCTCAAGAAGAGTTTGAAAATTTGTGCATTGAAACATATTTTTTAGGCATCTGCCCCCCACGGGCGCCCATAAGAGGGGAGAGGGGGTGCCAGCCCCCTGGCCGCCAATGACACTGCTTTATACATATATATTTTTTTTTAATTTTTATTATACAACTAGACCCTGGCACCGTGCCAATAAGGGAAGGTTGGCGGCGGTGGGGCACATCACAGCTGGATTGGCAGGAAAATCTTTTCCCTTAGCTTTCACACTATCAAACATCCAGAAGGGATTTGGAAGGTGCATCCCCCTTCTAATCTAGATTGTTTTTGTAATGAAGATCTGTGCTCTTAAATACAAGACCAACCAAATCTTTTTTAGCCCATGAAGCTGGTGGCAAATTGCCGTGCTCATTAGAGGTTCTAACTCCAACCCCATCCCTACTTGCACTGCCATCCTCTCGCCCAATGTTTTCAGTAAACCCTGTGATTTTGTAGCCACTGTGAAATAGGATAATCACACCTGAACAAGTACAACCACATCCCTGCACCACCAAGAAAACTAAATATTTCAAGGAAAAAACGAGGGCAGAACAAAAGTGCTCACTGATACATCAGTGAAAGCCAAGATTGAAGCTGCCATTGCTACAAGGAAGGCAAAGAAGAGGTGGAAAAGAAAAAAATTGAAGCAACAAAAGCAAGAAAAACACAGAAGCAGGCTGTGAAGAGATTTGGTGAAAAGACAGCACTGAGAGTGAAACTGAAACTGGAAAGGTTCAGACAGTGACTGTTGATGGCAACTCAAGACAGTTCTCTTAGGTAAGATATTGAAAAGAAATGTGAACTTAGTTTTGATTTGGGCTGCAGTTGGCAACTTTGTAAAAGTCATCTACGAGGGCCATTAGGGAAAAGATAGAACAGACTGCAGAGGTCAGTGTGACTACTATGAGTGGTGGGAGAGATAATGCGTGAAAGTGGCTGGAACAGCCAGATCATATCTACTACACGAAGGAGGACTTAGAATAAAAAAAAAAAAAAAAAAAAAAGTACTTGGACAGTTTGTGATCGTGGAGAAATGTTTTGACTAAAATGTATCTTCCCTAAACAAGTATAGCAGGCTCTTAATCTTGGTCCTGATGCAGATAGTTTGGATTGGCTGACCACAATCTTATAGCCAAGTCTGTTTAAATATGATTACTCTTTTTCACAACACATGTCAGTGACTGAATCTGTCCATGATTGAGATACTTCAATTTTAAGATCATTTGTTCAAGATTGGGTAGTAGCCTATTTTCCAAGATTAGAGTCAAGCTAAAAATGTGCAGTTACAACTAGGTCTCTACTATTAACTGTCTGTGCATTCAAAATAGTTACCATTGCATATGGGGGAAATATTCAAACTAATGAAATACTAGTTAAATTTAGACAGATTTAGTAGAGAAAAAATAATTTTCCAGGTGGTATAATAGACATGACTATTGAGATGGTGATTAGGGAGACCTGCATTTGTATCTGCAAGGGCCCTGGGCTCTTGCAATTCCAATGTTTTTAGCACAAGGTATATTGGGCCTTAAAAAAAGGAATCACGAAGAGATTTTCAATCTGTATGATTAGAGAACCAAAATAGAAAGTTTCAGCTCTAACAGCCACTAGCCCCTAACCTGCTAGAACTTTGGATGAAAAGGCATGTCATAACTAATCTGAATCGGAAATGTACGATGATTTTAAATGTATGATTTCAGGTACACCATGGAAGTAAACCCTTCGAAAAGACCTCTTCGCCGCAACGAAGGCCTAGAAAGGGCCATCGGACTGTCAAAGACCAACTCTCATTTTTTCAAGACTATTTGGCTGGAAATTCTTGGGGCAAGCAACCGGGTTCAATGGAACATGAAAATAATGATTTTGATAGTCATGTTTCCCTTCTCCGACCTTTAATTTGCTCGAAACTTATGAAGAAGGTAATTTTGGGCCAAGGCGCAAGAGCAGATCGTTTCTCAAAGGCGTCCACTGGATCTGAGCCACAGCTACCTTTCGCACTTAAATATACCCTTTCTATATTTAACTGAGGGCTCAAGGAGAGTTTGAAAATTTGTGCACGGAAACATACTTTTTAGGCATCTGCCCCCCCCACCCATGGGCACCTATAAGCGGGGGGGCAGAGGGGCACCAGCCCTCATGGCCGAATGACGCTGCCTTATATGTATTTTTTTAGATTTTTATTATACAACTAGACCCTGGCGCCGTGCCAATAAGGGAAGGTCGGTGGCGATGGGGGAAATAAATAGCAGCAGCGGCGCGCCGCTGGCACAATCAGAGATTGTTTTGATCAGTCTTTCTCAAATGTCAGCTTTATTTTACATCAGATTCCGGCCTATTAACGAGTTAGAAACTTTGCGAGTCGCTGCCTGGACGCTGGTCTTCTTCGTTATTCATCAAGAGAAGTAGAAATCTGGTAGAAACGAAATGTTTGTGGCATTTCAGAACCCTTGCATTAACAAAGTTAATTATCAAAATTAGTAGTTTTTTTTTTGGTTGAGCAACCGTCACCATCGAGAAGAACTGTCACCATTTACATCACAGCTGGGTTGGCAGGAAAATCTTTTCCCTTAGATTTCATACTATCAAACATCCAGAAGGGATTTGGAAGGTATATCCCCCTTCTAAACTCGATAGTTTTGGTAATTAAGATCTTTGCTCTTAAATATAGACCAACCAAATATTTTTTACCCCATGAAGCTGGTGGCAAATTACCGTGCTCATTAGAGGTTCTAACTCCAACCCCATCCCTACCTGCACTGCCATCCTTTCACTCTATGTTTTCAGTAAGCCCTGTGATTTTGCAGCCACTGTGAAATAGGATAGTCACACCCGAACAAGTACAACCACATCCCAGCACCACCAAGAAAACAAAATGTGTCAAGGAAAGAAGAGGGAAGAACAAAAGTGCTCGCTGATACAACAGTGAAAGCCAAGATTGAATCTGCCATTGTTACAAGGAAGGCAAAGAAGAGGTGGAAACGAAAAAATTGAAGCAACAAAAGCAAGAAAAACAAAGAAGCAGGCTGTGAAGAGATTTGGTGAAAAGACAGCACTGAGGGTGAAAATGAAACTGGAAAGGTTAAGACAGTGACTGCTGATGGCAACTCAGACAGCTCTCTTGGGTAAGATATTAAAAAGAAATGTGAACTTAGTTTTGATTTGGGCTGCAGTTGGCAACTTCGTAAAAGTCATCTATGAGGCCGATTAGGGAGAAGATAGAACCTACTGCAGAGATCAGTGTGACTACTATGAGTGGTGGGAGAGATAATGTGTAAAAGTGGCTGGAACAACCAGATCATATCTGAAAGAAGACTTAGAATAATAAAAACCATGGACAGTTTGTGATCTTGGACACATGTTTTGACTAAAATGTATCTTCCCTGAACAAGGATAGTAGGCTCTTAATCTTGGTCCTGATGCAGATAGTTGGGATTGGCTGACTACAATCTTATAGCCAAGTCTGTTTAAATATGATTAGTCTTTTCACAACACATGTCAGTGACTGAATCTGTCCATGATTGAGATACTTCAATTTTAAGATCCTTTGTTCAAGATTGGACAGAAGCTTATTTTCCAAGATTAGAGTCAAGCTAAAAATTTGCAATTACAACTAGGGGAAATATTCAAACCAATGAAATACTTATCAAGAAAATTTAGACTGATTTAATAGAGAAAAATTAATTTTCCAGGTGGTATAATAGATATAACTATTGAGATGGTGATTAGGGAGACCTGCATTTGTATTTTCCTTCCCATTTATTTCTGTCGATGTCTGAAATAGATCTCCGTTCTATAATTAGACACCTTTTAGTCTGATCCTAGTAATTACACCTCCAGTGGTTTTATGACAAATAATGAAACAAATTAATTGTCCTCGATTTTAAATTCAGAATTTAACAGTTAGGAACTTGATAATTTTCAGAACCTACCGTATCAAATAACTCATCTATGTCACGGTATCAAAACCTCAGTATTTATAAACACCTGCCTATGCCAAGGACTCAAGAAATATTAATTTTTTGCTATACCAAGGTGTCTTGAAATAGAGAGATCCTTAAATCCCAAGTTCCTACATGAAATTTAATCTAGTGTCTGTTCAAAAGAGTATTCAATGGATTTGCTACAAGAACTAGTGCTGAATAAAGTGCTGTGCACCCTGGGAGCACAAGGAATTCATGCAAATTACTTCTGTGTGCACTTGTTTGTTTAATTTTGAAACCAGCACTTGATTTCTCAACGACATCCTTAACCACACAAGAAAAGAAAAGCTCCAATATTGTGGTTGACGCAGTAAAGAACTGGCGGCGGCGCTATGACACTTCAATGGCAGCTGACCGGGCCTCTCGTCGGCGGCGACCGAGCATAAGGCGTTCGGCTTTCGAGCCCCCTGGGAGCACAAGGAATTCATGAAAATTATTTGTGTGCGGACTTGTTTGTTTAATTTTGAAATTGCACTTGATTTCTAAGCAGGAAAATCGAAATCCTTAACTACACGAAAAAAGAAAAGCTCCAACATTGTGGTTGACGCAATATAGAATTGGCTCAAATTAATTCAAAGTAAGCGGAATGCCACCTCCAGCCTGGCGGTAGCGGCGGTACGAAACAACGGCGGGAGTTGACCGGGCCTCTCGTCGGCGGCGTTTGATGCATGCGCCGGCGCGGCACCGGGGTCGATATCCAACATTGGAAGTGCCGATTAGACCAGGTAAGTCCCCCTTAAAATTCAGTTTATGGGCGCCCATGCCCCTCCCCCATCCCGAACACAAATACCAACCGACGACCCTTCATAATATCTGGTGCGTAATTATACATCACTAAACATAATTTTAGGAAAAACATTTATTTTGTATGGACCAGGCTACATAACTTTTCCGATACGAATGCACAACTGGCGGCATTACTTCCTCTGCAACTGGGAAGCTCAATACGTAGTGTTTTTATAGTTTTAAATTGATTAGCTATCTCAGAATTTTTATCAATATCAACTTGGTTTTCTCTGGGGCAAAAACCGTAGTTTGGTGCCGCATTTTGCTAGAAAGGCCACTTTCTAATGGTACAATCTTTTTGGTCACTAAAAAGGGCATTAGAACTTATTATTTTCTTTCGTGTGTGCCCTCTCCCGATCTTCTAAGACCACCTGTTCGATACAATCCTTCCTGGGAAAACTACAAACAAATAAACACGCATCTGTAATCTTTCTTTTGGGGAAAATATGCGAAGTTCCACGTTTTTGCAGATAAGAGCTTTAAACCTCAATAATAGGATCCTCTAACATGCTGAATCTAATGGTGTGATTTTCATTAAGAGCAGTTGCCTTTTGTTGAGGAGGGGTCCAATTATTTCGAAAATCAGGCAAACTTTATCGTAGCTTTTGATGGGTAACATTAAACTTAATGTATTTTATTTATTTAGAATCAGCATAAAAGTCCAACTGTTTTGATGTATCCGTGTTATCAAAATTCTGTTTTTGGAGTTTCGCTTACTATTTGGCTGAGTCGCTCCTTTCTTACATTTCGTTACCACGAAGTGTTTGATGATATCTGCTCGCTTGAGTTTTAAAGTCACTCTTTAACTTACATTGAAAACTTTTTTTCGTATATTTTTTAGGCTCGTTCGCTTTTTCATTGATATAACTTTCTTATCTATTGATAGTAGCATTACATGCTAATAAACATGATTAATAATAACAATATATTTTACTAAATAGTAGAAACACGATACAAGCAAAATGTGCGCAACGTGCATTTTATCTGTTTCGATTTACAACTTTCATACTGAAATCTTTGATGATTTATAATGATTAAAATTTAATCATTTATAACTAGTCCCTAATATATCTTTTAACGATTATAGTTCAAAAGAGGTAAACAATGACTATATAATCAAAGCTCAGGATAGACAGCGGGGGATATTGGAGGGGACATATAATATATATATATATATATATATATATATATATATATATATATATATATATATATATATATATATATATATATATATATATATATATATATATATATATATATTATATATATATATATATATATATATATATATATATATATATATATATATATATATATATATATATATATATATATATATATATATATATATACAATAGTAAATATATTGAACTGCCACTTGTTATTAGTATAACTACTACTTGAACTACTACTATCACTTGTTATTATTATATGTGTATACATGTGTTTGTGTATATATATATATATATATATATATATATATATATATATATATATATATATATATATATATATATATATATATATATATATATATATATATATATTGAGTTATTTTGATGAAATTATTAATATTGGTTGTTGTAGTCGTTCGTCCTCAGAGCTTTGTTTCTTCTTGAACGGTTACTTGTCAAATGATTAAATTGTGTTTTTTTGTTGTTTTTTTTAATAAAGTTTAATCCAATTCAATTGAACCTTGTTGGAATTAAATAAAAAAAAACAAGTTTTTTTAACTGAAAGTAAGGAGCGACATTAAAACTTAAAACGAACAGAAATTATTCCGTATATGAAAGGGACTGTCCCCTCCTCAACGCCTCGCTCTTTACGCTAAAGTTTTTCATTGTTAAAAAAAATAGAGTTGTGAGAGAGTCAAACTTTAGCTTAAAGAGCGAGGCGTTGAGGAGGGGACAGCCCCTTTCATATACGGAATAATTTCTGTTTGTTTTAAGTTTTGATGTCGCTCCTTACTTTCAGTTAAAAAAAACTTGTTTTTTTTATTTAATTTTTGAACGTTTTTGAATAAATGCAGGTTTTGATTTTGGCTCAGCGTACATGGATAATTAAAAGAAAATTTTCATATTAATTTACTTTTATTTGGTTAAATGGTTTTCTCGAAACTTGTTTAATTTATTTACGAACGTTTTTATTAGTAATAAATATTTGTAACTTACGAATTAACTTACGTAACGAACTTCTATATTCATATATTTTTAATACGTATATTAGGGGGTTCGCCCCCTAGTCAATACCTTGCTCTTTAAGCGAAAGTTCGAATTTTGTTCCAATTCTTTAAAAATGACCGCTTAATCACAAAGGCCGTTAATTAGAATAAATAGCTCTTATGAAAGTACTAAAAAATCTTTGGCTTAAAGAGCGAGGTATTGACTAGGGGGTGAACCCAATCATATATGTAATATTTTCTGTTCGTTTTAAGTTTTGATGTTGCTGCTGATGCAGTTGAAAAACTTGTTTTTTATATTTAATTTCTGATCTTTTTTTAAATAATGCTGGGAAGTCCGGCGTCCCCTTCATAGCAACGTCCCTTCCCCCATAATAACTTCCTTCATGGAAAGATCCTCCCACATAACCCCCGACCCACCCACCCCCACTACCAGGAAAAATCTCCCCTGAAAACGTCTGTATACTTCCCAATAACCAATATTATACGTTAACATTGGGTAAAGTTCATAACTTTCAGCCCTCCCCCCGGGAACTTCGGGGGATTAAGTCATCCTAAAAGACATAATTGTAATATTTTCGAACATGCTGAACAAAATGGCTATCTCAAAATTTTGATCAGGTGACTTTGGGAAAAAAATGAGGGAGGGGAGGCCTAGTTGCCCTCCATTTTTTTGGTCACTTAAAAAGGGCACTAGAACTTTTAATTTCCATTCCAATGAGCCCTCCCACGATATTCTAGGACCACTGGGTCGATACGATCACCCCTGAGAAAAAAAAAATAATAAACAAAAAAACACGCACCCGTGATCTTTCTTGTGGCAAAAAATGCAAAATTCCACATTTTTGTAGATAGGAGCTTGAAACCTCTACAGTGGGGTTCTCTGATACGCAGAATATGACGGTGTGATTTTCATTAAGGTTCTATAACTTTTAGGGGGTCTTTCCCCCTTTTTTCGAAAATCAGCCAAATTTTCTCAGGCGCGTAACTTTTGATGTGTAGGATTAAACTTGATGAAACTTATATATTTGAAATCAGCATTAAAATATGATTCTTTTGATGTATCTATTTGTATCAAAATACCGTTTTCTAGAGTTTCGGTTACCATTGAGCCGGGTCGCTCCTTACTTACAGTTCGTTACCACGAACTGTTTGACTGTTTGATTCATATGAATGTTTCATTTAGAGTCTCTATAATGCAATATCAGCAGGCTAAACCGCCAAACTAAGAAATCCTTAAAAAATAAAAATTGTTGGAAATCAAATACGACTTGTGAAATACGCACTTAATTAAATTTGGGCTCCTTTATTTCAAAATTACTCCCTGATTTGTAATCAAAAAGCTAAAAAGAAAACCTTAAAACCTTAAAAATTTTCAAGGGAAGATGGGCCCAAGAGCCCTACCTAAGATCCTTGAATTAAGCAGCTTAAAAATCTTTGCACGACTCTGATTCCAACGATGCTTGACATGTCCACCATTCCTTAAATATGTACTTAGTGTGTCATTATTTTGGGTGTCTATATGGCACACCCTGCCCAAATTTGTAATCAGCAAACTCAGAAACCGTAAATGACATGTGAAAACAAATAATATTCGTCAAATATGTGCTAAAAACAGAAGTATTTTTCATTCAGGGACTCATCGTGACGAAATCAAACATTATATTTCAAATATACACTTAGCTCGTTCTCATTTGAACAGTCATTCTGCAATCAAACAGTTCGTGGTAACGAAATGTAGGTAAGGAGCGATACGGCTCAATAATAACCCAAGCTCTAAAAAAAACAGAATTGTGATAACAATAGATACATCAAATTGTATCTAATTGGCTTTTTGTGCTGATTTCAAATATATAAAGCTAATTAAGTTTAATGTTACCCATCAAAAGCTACGACCTTGAGAAAGTTTGCCTGATTTTCGATAGAAGGCGGGGGAGGTAAAAAACCCAAAAAGCCAAAAGCTCTTAATCAAAATCATACCATCAAATTCAGAATATCAGAGAACCATAATGTAGTGGTTTCAAGCCGCTATGTGAAAAAATATATGGGATTTTGCATTTCTTTGCCACCAAACAAATGGTCATAGAGGATCGGGAGAGGGCTCATTTGATCAAAAATACAAATTTCTAGTGCCCTTTTCAATTGACCAAAAAGATTGGAGACTAACTAGCCCCCTTCCCTCGCTTTTCTCTCCCAAAGTCATATAAGTGCAATTTTGAGGTAGCTTCATTAAAATTCAACGGAACTTCTGTTTGCACAGCCTTTCTTAAAAAAAAAAAAAAATATGAGAAAAATGTCAGACTTTAGCGTAAAGAGTGAAAGTCGAGAAAGGGCAGCCCCCTCAAAAGCGGAATAATGAAAACGGTCAGAAATTAAATAAAAACAGTTTTCTCAACTGAAAGTAAGGAGCACCATTAAAACTTAAAAATAACAGAATTCCGCATATGAGGGGAGCTGCCCTTCGTATGCAAGAATATATATTCTTTTCTGACCTCATCATATAGAATAGATGTTCAAGAAAACTTGAGAAATAGTGTATTTTATTACAATGACAGAGGTTTAGCTAAGTTTTTAGTTCACGTGGACAGTGTCTGTTTTTGTGCCCCTGATTATCACTGCCTCAATATAAACAGATCATAATAATGAAAAAAAAGTTTGGTGCCTCTTCAGAGGCTGCTCCCGGGCACAGCCGCCCCTCCTTGCCTCCTAGATGTGCCAATGTATAATGACCTGTACTTTTAAGGACCAAAACTGATTGGGGGCAAATTGAACTCCATATACCACCCCATGCACCGCGAAGCATCCCTGCAGCCTAATATGGCATCAGATCAAAATTTAAAGAAAGTTATTTTAATCAAAACTGTCATAAAGTCCAAGGGTTTTGCCCCCAGGGGTGATGGAAAAAGTTTAGTCTCGCGGTTGAAGGCCCCATACTATGCAAATACCCTATGTAAAACAGAGGCATCATAGAAACATTTTAATAGAAAGGTGGATATGTAACCTTCGTTGAACTTAGAATTGCACATCAATTTTCAATCTTATATTATTGAGGAGCCCAAGGGCTCCTTAAAGGAGCCCAACGATTTTTGAAGTTGCATTTTAAATCCGAAGCCACATATCTCATGGAGAGGTTTAAAATCAAAATAGATTAAGTACATATTTTACCAATGATGAACACATTCCACCGTAGTAAAATAAAAAATCATGCAACGATTTGTACTTGCATCATTGCGGAACCCTTGGGTCCGGGCCATCTCCATCAATGTTTTCCACTTCAAACATATAAAAATGACAAGGTCGTATCCAGGGGGGGGGTTAGAGGGTTTTAACCCCCCCCCCCCCCCCCCCCGAAATGTTTGTCTGACTCGTAAACACGTTTCAAAAATGAACATAAACAAATTTGGTATGCGTTTTTTTTAGGTTTTCTGTGTAAACCCCCAAAAAAATTTTTTTGGGGTAAAACCCCCTACGAAAAAAAAATCCTGGGTACGGCCTTGAAAAATAACATCTTTCAGTACAGTGTCGTTTAGGGATTGCTTATGGGATGATCTTTAACGACTAATGCTAGCTATAGAAAACAATTTAGAATTACACTGGGAGTGTTTTAAATCGAAAATATTTTACCGTACACCTCACAAATTTTGCTTGATTTCCAACAAATTTGGATTCAGAGATATTCCGTACTTTTTCATTGTGATTCTGGGGCCAATATTGTCTTATAACACTTTAAAACCAAAACATGTTAAAAATATGCTTAACAGCAAGTGTTTTTTTTTTTCATCAGAGCCGATTTTTTTCATCAGAGCGGGTCTATAAGGACATTTCAGCTTGCTGATTACAAATCTGAGGCTACTGACATATATTCTGCTTACAAATCTGAGGAAATACATATTCTTGCATACGAAGACAGCTTGAGATTTAGCATACCTGAGTTTCTAGGCGCTGCCATGCAGTTTCAATATTACGCCAAACATCAGAGGTAATAGCTACCGTATCGTGCCTTGTCTCAACAGTACTTCGAAGTCGATCGTAAATTACAAGATTCTCATCAACTTCTGCTTTGTGTCGGAGGTACTCCTAAAAAATGAAAATAAAAGTACACAAAATTTTCTTTACTCTTTATTAAACATACATATTCCTGGCCATATATAAAGGCCTGAGGCTGCAAATTAGTCTAGGATGATATAAGAAGAACGATTATTTTAGATCTTTGGGAGTCTTTTGAGAGAAATCCCAACCAGAATGTTCAAACAGGGTGGGTTTTAGGAAGTTTTTTTTTCAAATATGTCAGCCTCTGGTGGCTCAGCGAATGAAGGGGGCTGCATTCTCCCTATGTCTCAAATGCCTTCCACTAAATTTACTTTATACTTTATTGCAAGCTTAACGGGTTAAAAAAAAAGAGTAAACAAACTTCCCGGTTCAGAGGCAGTGGTGTAACACTGCCTAAGTAAGAGCCATGTGCTTTCCATGTACTTTTCTAAATTTTCCTTAGAAATTTTGTATGGAAGGGGGACCGTAGAAACTTGGAAGAGGGCTAATTATATTGAATATTGGAATTATATTACTAAGATTCGAAAGCAGTCGGAGGGCAACCAGCCCCCTCCCGCGGTGTTTTTGTTACCTGGTCCCTTGTAGCCCTCAAAACCATCTAATCACAATACTGAGATGATAATATTATTCAGAATGGTTGAAACACCCAATAAATATGCCTCCGGGGATTAAATAAACCCCTTATTATCTAGGGCAAGGGACATAAATTAAGAAAATTATCGATTGTTTGTAGACAGGTTTTATAATGGAAAAAGGAGGCCATATTTTAGCTTGGTTGTTAAGTGAATCCATACTTTTAGGGTTTGTTTTTTCGGTCTAAAGAATCAAAATTTTGCTTTAGAAGGGAAGAGGAATAGGGGTCCAAAAATGAGACAAAGCTTTTTGTCCCTAACCGGTTTCATATGTCCATTTTGTTTAGAAGCGTCGAAAGGTCTAATAATTATGTCTCTGGGATCAACATCATCACCAAATCTCCACTGGCGATGGCATAAAATACGAAATTATCAATTGGTCACAGATGGGTCTTAGTAGAAAAGGCGGCCACGATTCCTCTTCTTTTTCCGATCACATATAAGCTCTTGGGGATAGTTCCCTAGGTCATGACTTACAAAGTTTCCCAAGGGCCGAATTTGGAAATGGCGTGTGTACCTGGGTCAATCAAAAGACGTTATCCACACCCGTGTTTATAAATTCGATCAAATAATTCAAACTTTGTTCAAAATTTAAACTACAATCCAACATTTTAATTTTCAAGCAGAAAAAACTAAAAATCCTTTAGAAGTGTTATTTAATTAATGCCAATTAAAAAAACAGAAATCATTATTTTTAAATGTTTTCTGAAATAGAAATTTGTCCGAAAAATATAGAGAGCCATATTAAAACGACGGGTCACCATCCCCCCCCCCCATGAAAATTCCCCGGCAGAAATTCTCCACCCCCTCGAAAATTATCCCCCGGATAATTCCCACCCTCTCAAAATGATCCCCCGGATAATTCCCTCCCATGGGAAATTTCCCCCACACACAAAATTGAGCAACCACAGAGAAAGTAAAAAAAAAGTAACAAAAAATGTCGATCTGATGTCCTAAGGGATAACAAAAGGACCAGGAATAAAAAAGTTGATACATGGGCTAGTTGGTCTCCAATCACTTTCAGGTTTAAAAAAAGGACTAAACTCTTAATTTTCGATCGAATGAGCATCCTTCGAAGTTTCTACGACCACGAAGGGGAGGTTGCGGGTGAGGAAGGGGCAGTCCCCCTCATATACGGAATAAATCCTGCTCCATTTGAGGTTTAATCCTACTCTTTACTTTCATAATAAAAGCATAAACCAGAAATATTCCCGGAAATCAAGAGGGATTATATATCAACTAACCCTGAACTAACCCTTAGAACTAACCCTGTATTTATCTGAATGCTGAATGGGAGTTATGATGTTTTGCCATGAAAATGCACGCTTTGAGGCATCCACCCCTCCCTAACTACAAAACAATCAGAGAACCCTACTGTAGAGATTTTAAGCTCTCATCTACAAATATTTGGAATTGTGCAGTTTTTGGCAAAAAACGATCATGGATGTAGCCATTTGGTTAATCATAATTGAAAGGTCCAATAAATATGTCTCTGGGGATGACATGACCCCCACAGCTCCTCGGGAAAGGGCTGTTAAGATTTGCAATTTGTCCATTGTTTACAGATAGTATTCGTTATTGGGAAACATGCGGACATTTTTTGCGCGGGAGTTTTCTGCGCGGGGGGGGGCTTTACTAGGGGAAAACTAACAGTGGGGGGAAACTTTCTGGGAGGAATTTCCCTAAATTCAAATACAGTTTTATTTTTATTTGTCTTCCTTTCTCTTTGGATGCACAATTTTACGAGAGTGTTATGGGAGAATTGCCCGGAAGAAATTTTCAGCGGGTATCAAATTATCTGGCAGGATTTTCCCGTGAAAAATGAGGGTAATGTCCACAAGGGTGTTACAGGGTGGACACCAACCTTAGTTTCTGACGTTTATTTTAATGCTTTATTTAACTGAAGTGATTTGCTTCACAATAGGGCGATGTATTATTAAAGTAAGGTGGTAGATAATTCTGTGGGGGACGGATGGGGTTGATGTGCCTAAAAGAGTACGTTGTTTAATATTCGGAAGAAAAAATGCTCTAAAAATGATAATAATCCCTGAAAACAAGAAGCCCTTCAATTATTACACAAAAATCCACCGACCCTCCTCCATAATGCTTGATGCAAAACTATACAACACTGTACGTAATTTATCAAGCCTCAAATCAATAAACTTATTTAAACAAAGCTTAAAGTAAATGTATATTTTAACCGTTTATTTTGTATGGACTACGTGCATCTTTTGGATCGACTGCTCCATCGCACAGTATTACTGTCACTGAAACTGGGAAGCTCGACGGACAGTTTTTTAATAATTTTAAATCAATTGCCCTCAGAGTTTTCACTCGATGGCTTTATAGTAGCTTTTGGGCCAAAATTGTCGTTTCACGCCAAAAATGGCAGAAAATACCACTCTAGTATGGCACAATCTTTTGTTGTTACTTAAACAGGTGAGTATGACCTTCAATTTCCTTTCTAATGAGCATCCAGAATTATCCTGGGGAATACGGGGGAAACATTTATCCGGGGGAGGGGGAGATTTTCCGCCGAAGAATTTTCTGGTGGAAAATTTTCAGCGGGAGGGAATTTTTCACGGGAAATTTTTCGGGGAGAATTTTCCGAGGGGAGACTCCCTAGCCCCATTGAAACCTAACATGATAAAGTCGCATAACAGACTAAAATTTCAAACTAACACAAATTACTACCAATGAATAATTAAAACCTAAAACGAGCAGAAATTAAAATTAATAATCACATCAGGCATAAAATAATGAAAATTATGAATAAATGAATCCTAAGACAAGCAAAAATTAAAATGAATAATCAAGTCTTATTTAAAAACGAAGTCAAATTAACAAAAACAGGAGTTGGATAACCGCCACCTAAACCTTCTAAAATCCAGAGTGCTATTTGCGCGATTTTGAATTCAATGAAACAAAATTATTTTAAACGTTTAAACAACTCCTGTTTTCTCTTTTGTGGTCATAACACCAAAAATGAAAAATTACTCAGACTTCCAGGAAGTAATATCATGGTGGAAAGTATTAGCTGCTACTGGAGACCCTTAGACCAACGTCTCATAGATATATGGTGGAAATAGGCAATTTTATTTTAAAGGGTTTACAGGCTCGAAAATAGAGTTTTCATTTATTTGTAACTGCTTATTTCTTATGCTTTTTTGTATCACTTTTGTAATCTTGATTATTATGACGATATCTTTTCTTTTTTTTTTTTGATTTTTTGACAAATAAATGCTCAAAATACTAATCATTTCCAATAAAACGTAAATGAAACTCAAGCGGTTTAGAAGATTGAGAGGGGGAAGTATTGATCTTCTTTGTAAACCTCGATGAGCCTTGTAATATTATTTTGTCGTTATTTTTTCGTTGATGTTATGAAAAATAAAACATTCTCCTCGAAATACAAATTGTTTTCAGTAAAACGTAAAAGACAATCTGGCCATTACAAGGGTTAGCCTTAGTACTGTTTGTAGTGATTTCTGCTCTTTTTGTTTGACTTCAAAGTTCATTTTAATTTCTGTTTGTTTTAGGATTAATTTATCTATCTATGGCCAGTATCTGTTTTCCTTCTGTTTGATCTGATTATTCAGCAAAATTCCAACTCATTTTCAGCTTGAATTATTTTGTCAAACTATTTCTGATCCTGTTTATCCGTTTCATAGTTTGTTTTTAGATATTACCATTACTCTTAATATTTTACTTGCTAAATATCTTGTTTACTCTTAAATATATTGTTTAAAATATTCTTTGAAAACTTTTTTTTAGTATAAATACTCCACATTACTGCATGCTGTACAAAATTGGTACCGCATCTACAGCTTTAAAAGCGCTGATTTGGGGAACGACAGCCCCCCTAATATATAGGATATTTTCTACTCATTTTAAGTTTTAACACCACTCTTTAATTTCACCTGAAAAATTAAGTTTTTTTATTTATTCTCGTTGAATATTATATGAGAATGTGCGAATATTTTGAACAACTAAAGTAATCTTAAAACTAAATTTATTATTTAAATTTGCAAAAGGTTTTGAATGATCAAGGCAGTGGGCCCTTCGGTATATCCTGGACTAAAAAGTCTTCAAAAATAAAACTACTATTTTGGCAGTAGAATTAAGTTTTACTATTCTAGAAACTTAAGTTAATTATTCAGTTTTAGATATAACAGCATATAACGAGTAACAGCATAGTTCCCACGAGGGTGCTTGTTATCAGTGTTCAGTGGCAGATTTGGATTACTTCACGGATTTTCGAAGCCCATATTCCCCTGTTGCCGCTTCTATCACCCAAGTTTGATATTTAGCCATTATTGAGGCGTACCTGTCCTGGTTATATTTTTAGCCGTGCTAGTAATTAACGGCCAAAGCCAACAGTACGTTAAAATTAGAGTGAGTAAACAAATAATTGATCTATTTGAAGTGGGCGAAGTCTCTTTACTTTAATTGGTATGGGTCGTAATCGCAAACGTAATCGTCCCGCTGAGGACTCAGAAAACCCGTTGAATTCTACATCTACTAGTACCGCAAGTTCTATCACCCAAATTACCGTGGAAACTTTATCACAGAATTTTAATAAAGTACTTGAAGCTGTCCAAGAAAATGGTAGAAAACTAGACATGGTGAACGATAAGTTAAAAACACTAGACGATCGTGTTTCCAAATTAGAGGTGACCCAGTCTGACCAGTGTTCTCAAGTTGCTATTCATGATAGTAGAATTGAAGTTCTAACAAATGAGAACTCATCCTTGAAATCACAATTATCAGTTCTTGTTGATGAGGCTAAGGCCCAGGGAAATGCAGTTTTGGAAATGTCGGATAGGCTTGTTAAACTGGAAATTGAACAGAGGGGTAAAAACATAATTGTTTGGAATGCAGGTTGCGAAAGTGAAAATGTTGCTGTTGCTTTGTTCCAGGATATTGTTAAAGTGGGTTTAGAACAGCCTACAGTACCACCATTCAAAGTTATTCAGTGTAAGAAGGATGCCAAATTTTTCAAAGTTGAACTAAGTGATAAGGAAACAAAAATTGGTCTATTACGCAGTGCAAAAAAACTAAAGAATAAGAATATTGGCCCATTCAAGGAATTGTTTCTTAGTGATGATGCTACCCCTGAGTTACGTCGGGCTAGAAAAATTTTATTTAATAAGCGAGCCCAGTTACGAGATGCAGGTTTTGATGCATGGGTTTCTAAATCTTTCCCACCTTGTGTTCAATTTAAACGCCCTGATGGATCGACCGCTAAGTATTTTCAGAATGATGTAATTACTGAACTTGCTAGACCGGTTATTAGCCATGACTATGGAGGGCGTAGTCAAAAAGGTCGATTCGGAAAGCAGAAGTGAATGTTTTGCTTGTTTGTTGTTAATCAAGGAAAATTATATTTGTTTTTATAGTTTGTGATGTAAGGTTAAGTAATTTAATTGGCTGTTAGAGTTTAGATTGGATACCCTCTGTGTGATTATGTTGTGCTCTTTGGTGATTAATAATGATTGTTTTCTTCGCTTGCCTTTATTTAGAATTTATACCTTATTTCTTTTGGTGTTTTATCTTTTCATTTTTTCTTTTGATTATTTTTGTTTCATTTTTTGTTGTGAGTATTGAGAGAGTATCTTTAATTGTGATTGGTACATGCCCTATTCGTCACCACAGGCCATTTGGATCTTTAATAGATAGTGGTTAGAGATCTTGTTCTACCCCTGGGGGCTCGTAGTATAATTGATTTGGAAAATAAGAAGGTTAATTTTTATAATTATTTTAATGAATGTATTAATAGAAATTTGGACTTTGTGGTTCCAGCTTTTAACCCCCCTGAGGATTCTAAATTTGTTTTTAGTTATGATTTTCATGATGTTGAGTATCGGCATGGTGGATCGGAAGATTTTGGGATTTTTCTTTTGAATTGTCAGGGCCTAAATACAACATTTGATTTTTTTTAGCGAATCTAGGTAAACTTAATCTTTTCCATGTGTTTGCTTTGACGGAGACCTGGTTGAAGGACCACAATTCTGCTCTTTTAGATATACCTGGATATACTTTGTTTACTCGGAACCAGGAGTTACGTCAACACGGGGGTCTTGCGGCTTATGTTCGTGAAGATCTCCATGTTAGAGTCCGAGATGATCTAAGTGAATATAAGGAAATGGTGTGTGAAACACTAGTATTACAAGCTAAATTGAATAATGTTGATACATATTTAGTAATTGTATATAGGCCTCCTTCTGGTTCTATTCATGAATTTTTTGAGAATCTTCATGAACAGCTGGCAAAAGTACAAATTAGAAATAACTCTTGTTTTGTTCTAGGTGACTTTAATATTAACATGCTGGATATGGAGTCTTCTGTGACTTCTCAGTTATTAAATTTGTGTATGTCTTATGGGCTGTTCCCAACGATTAACATCCCAACTAGAGTTTCTAGGACGTCTGCAAAATTTTTGGATAATATTTTTTCCAATTCACCTTTTAGATCGCCAAGAGTTCTTATAAATGTGGAATCTGACCACTTTGGTGTTTTTGCAGATTTTGAGGCATCTATCCCTAAGCGAGAAACTCCTGAACGGAGTAAAAGAGTTGTAGTTTTTGATCGTAGTGCCCTATTGAAACTAAAAAATAATATGGTTCATATTGATTGGGTATCTCTGTTTGGAAATGAGAGTGATGTAAATACTAAATTTTCACTCTTTTATAGTAAGCTTTTAGAAATGGTTAAGGAAGTGGGAGCAGTGAAGAATTCGAATGGTCGAAAACATAATAGGAGGAAGCCATGGATAACGCATGACCTTCTTCGAAAAATAAATGTAAGAGATAGACTGTTTAAGTCATAAGGTTTAAGACCGACGGATGAGAATAAAGAGCGATACCGTGCTTTTCGTAATTGTTTGAATAATCTCCTCCGTGAGGCTAAACAAAAATATTTTAGTATGAAGTTCAATGATGTTAAAGGTAACCCGTTGAAAACTTGGCAAATAATCCGTAATGTTATAGGTCAGCGGTCTAATATTCTACCAACTGAAGTGACTGTTAATGAGGTTATAATTGCAGATGGTACTGGGATATGTAATGAGTTTTTAAATCATTTTTGTTCAGTAGGCCTACTTACAGCCGAGATGATTTCCTCGTCTCCAGATGACCCACCCTTTGGATCTACTCTACCATCTCCTGCAAATGTATCGCTAAATCTAAAGATGATTACATTAGATGAGTTAAGGGATATTATCTATAGTATGAAAAATAGTTCGTCCGGTAGTGACCTAGTTAGCCTAAAAATTCTAAAATGCATTTTCCCTTGTATATCTGGTGTTCTGACATCACTGATTAATGATTGCTTCCGTCAAGGAAGGTTTCCAGATTGTTTAAAAAATGCAAGAGTGACACCGGTTTATAAAGGTGGTGATAGAAATGATTTGGGTAATTATCGCCCAATATCAGTCTTGCCAGTTATTTCTCGTCTTATTGAAAAGTGTTTTAGTAATCGGTTGACCTATTTTTTAGAGAAGTTTAAATTGTTGAATAATAATCAGTTCGGTTTCAGAAAAGATAGGAAGACAGAGGATGCATTGATATTTTTGACTAGTATAATTAACATAGCTTTAGATGAAGGATTTAAGGTTGGTGCAGTGTTTCTAGACTTACAGAAGGCTTTTGATACAGTTGACCATGGCCTACTCCTGGAAAAACGCGAGGTCTATGGGATCCGAGGTAAAGCTCTTGACCTTATACGGAGTTTCCTTAGTAACCGGTACCAGTTTGTAGAGATGACTTGTATACAATCAGGCGCCCGCCCAGTGACTAGTGGTGTCCCGCAGGGGTCAGTTCTTGGTCCGATTCTTTTTTTATTGTATATTAATGATATGCCTGATTGTATCCCAAGTTGTTGTTTTAATGTTAGTGATACGGCCAAAAATCCCAGGAATGAGACGGTGTCATTATTTGCTGATGACACAGTTGCTGTTAGTACCGCGAAGACAGAAGAATTACTTCAGACATCGATGAAAGATGCTATTGAAAGGTTATATTCCTGGTTGAGGGTAAATAGATTAAAGATTAATCTGGGTAAGACTAATTTTGTTTTTTTTTTCCCGTTCACCAGATTTTTATCCATGGTTTCAGGATATTGCAACACAGTATGGAGCTTTAAAGCGGGTGTGTTCTTATAAGTACCTGGGGGTTTATATTGATGATGTTTTATCATTCAAGCGCCATGTACATTATGTTTGTAAAACCGTGTCTCGTAACCTGGGTATAATGAGAAAACTTAAGCATTTTTTTCCTCCTTTTGTTATGCGCCTTCTTTATTATTCCCTTATCCATCCATATATATTGTATTGTAGTAGCGTTTGGCTTGGAACATTTCCTTCTATTGCTCGGCCAATACGAGTTCTACAAAACAACGCTGTTCGGCTGTTAGATGGCCTACAACCCCGGGATTCGGTACGAAACGTGTATGAGCGTGTAAAGATACTGCCAGCTTCCGGATTAAGGGAGTTGTATACACTTCTATTCATTTTTAGGATTCAGAGGGGTATAAACCTCCCGTGTTTTGATAGCTTGGCTAACCTGAGATCTTCTGTCCATGATTATGATACTAGGTCATCTGCAGAGATTAAAATTCCACTGGTAGTTTCGGCCCGATCGATGTTTTCTTTGCTTCACAGGGGGATCAGAAGTTGGAACCATCTTGATCAAAATACAAAAAATATAGGTGATATTTCTTCGTTTAAGATAGTAATTAAAGGGATGCTTTTTAGTAAGTATGAATTTTAGGTTTTTTTTTTTTTAATAATGATATTGGTAAATTTTTATGGCTCCTGGGGGTGATGATTATGAATATGATTGCAAATTTAATGAAAATGTTAAGGTTTAAGGTTTGTGGTGCTGTTTGGGGACTGTGATATAGATAGGTTATTATTTTTTTCGTTTTTTTTTATTGTTTTGTTATGTTAGTGTATTTTTGCCACCCCCTTGGACAAGTTTTTACTTCTTGGGGTGGCCACTAAACTTATGTTAAATTGTTTGTTTGTTTAGAATAAATCTCTCTCTCTCTCATATAAATTATCATATTCGTGCAAGTATATAATGATAATGCTTCTTTTATTCAAAATGTATTAAACGAAATCACATGTCAGGCGGCCGGATGGACATGGAAAATTTCCAATCTTCTCCCAAAAATCATTATTAATTTAACGATAATTCAAACTCTTTCGTTTAAATTTGCGTGCTCAGCATCGCTTCCATAAATGGTTCCTTGCAGGCATATAATCAAGCGTCTTTTAACCAGTCCCAATACCCAATTCTACCGAGATCTCAGCTTTTTTACAAATGTGCCTGCTTTCCTCTCCTACAAAGATTAGTCTCCCTCCCGCCAAATAAAATTCTGAGCTCATACCAAACCATACCAATTCCAAATGCTTTTTATTTCCCCTAAAATAAGGAAATTGTCAATAAACCCCAATACTAGCTCATAAATATGTGATAAATCTGAGGAAATTTCTTTTAATACGACAAAAAAAAAAGAAAAAAAAAACAACAACAAATCGTCACTACGTGACAATAGTTTCGTGATTGCTGCTATTGCCAAGTGCTTAAAGGTTTGAGGCTTTGGCAGAATATCAACCATGCATTTCGCAAAATATATTTGCATGCGTGGGTTTATTCTGACAGCTCAAAAGGAAAATTCACGTCTAATTATGAGTCTAATATAGCATTAAACCCGATATTATTAAATATTGTTCGAAACTCAATGACTCTAGTATCAAGGGGGTGGGAGTGGCAGTGTTTTGGAAAAAAAAATTAATTTCAGTGACCATTCGTATAAAAAAGGAAACTCGATCGCCTGGAATCCATTTAGAATCTTCATCTCTGTACTAATTGAAAAATATTTCTTATGGATTGATTCATCAACTGAAGTATCTTGACTTCCACACAATTGGCACAGTTTACCTACCCCACAGGCTCTTAGGGGTCGAATAATTCGTGCTAACGAAAACTATAAGTAAAGAGTAATCGAACTACAAGTAAAAGAGTAACCGGCTAAATAGTTACCAAAACTCTAAAAAATAGAATTTTTATAATAATAGATACGTCAAATGAATGTGTATGGTTGCCAATAGTACACCTCAGTAATATCTCTAGAACGACTGGGGTATGAAGTTGAAACTTTCGAGGCCACTACTATTACTACTTCTACTCCTACAATTTAAATAAACCAAAGGTTGTCAAAGTGCATAGATAAAATTCTTTGGGAATGATATTAAGTTTTATTTTTAGGTCAACTTGAAGAGGTATAAAATTATGTTAAACAATACTATTTAAGTCCAGATTAAAAACTGTTGAAAAAGTTTCTCCAACATACAAATAGCAAGCCAAACTATGGATTCTTATAAAAAAAAAAAGAAAAAAAAATATTTGTTTTCCGTGAAAAAGACTATGTCAATAAAAAACAAACGTAAATTAATTTTAAAAACTTTTCCACAAAACAAATTTTTCAAAGAAAAGTAAAGAACTCCATTAAGCAAAAAATAATCAGAAATAAATTCAAGTAATCTTCCAAGCGTAAAACTACGACAAATCGCCAACAATAAATGAATGAAACCCGAAACGAACAGAAATTACAATAAATAGTCCAGTCAAACTCAAAACGAGCAAAAATTAACATGAGTAGGACTGACAACCCCCGTGTCTTCTCAAGACCAAAACACAATTTGTACTTTTTAAATGTTTGAAACAAAATACATCTAAAATGTTTTCACTTTTTTCTTGAATAAATAAAAAATGATCAAAACTTTAAGGAATAAATATCAGCATCTGTAAATCAAAATGATGATCCATGGTCATTTGTTCTTTTTTTTAACAAATTAGGTGTCAAAACAAATTAGGACTTTTTTTTTAGCGTCACAAATCATTATAACTATTTCACTTTGCAGCTTCTGTCTTCATTGAAGTCCCTCTGTCTCTGTCTGCGTGCCAGGTAAGTTTAATTTGATTAGAAAACAAAACGTGTTGGCCATATTCAAGTGTCAAACATAGATATGACCGATCTTCAAAATATTCTTTTCTCATTAAGCGGCGTTCACATGCGTGTCTAGCTAGAATCCCATGTCTAGACACGTGTCTAGCCAGACTTCAATGCCTAGGCAACAACCGTTCACAAGTAAAATTCGGTGCTTAGCTAGACACGCTAGACAAGGTGCTTGGCTAGACTTTGAGTTCTAGACTCTAGAACTCAATATCTAGGATTTTAGACTACAGCCAATCAGGATGTGTCAATTACCACTTTTTTCATCATATATGTTTATATTTCTAAACTAAAATTTAATTTTTGTTTTCTCATTAATTGTTTTTTTTTATTTTAGGCAAATATGCAACACCAGACATAATAGTGAAGCACACTAGGACAATTGCTTGGCTTATCTCATCCATTATCTTGTGACAGTAAAAATAGGGATTACAATTTTGAAAGTTTTGCCCGCATAAGATCTCTTGATTGGCTTGAAATGTCAAAGTGTCTAGACATGGAATTCTAGCTAGACACGAATGTGAACGCCGCTTCAAGGTCTACCTGGCACCGTCCAAATTCTCTAAAACTACAAACCTATAACAGAAGGAAAAATTGGGCCCACTATCAAGGTGCATCCAGGATTTTCGTTTGGGGTGGGGGGTAAAAACTTTTAAAAAAACATCAAAAAAATAGTTTACTTGCATTTTGTTGGGTTTTTAGGAGACAGACAAAAATCTCGGGGGAGGGGATTCAAACTCCATGACCCCCCAATGGATATATCCTTGCCCACTATTGGTATAAGAAACCGATACAAACAAAACTATTTCGAATCTCCTTACTGCATAGGGGTCCAGAGCCGTTCCTAGGGTTGGAGGCACCTGGGGAAAATTAATGACAGCACCCTCTCCCGACTCAAATATAAGCAAAAACAGCCGAGTCAAAGTGGAAAATCTGATCAAAGTGGGTAATCCACCAACCCCCGCAGCTGCGGCACTCGGGGAAGCTAACCTGCGGACCCTTCGAACAGCTCTGGGTCCACCTGGCAAAAAAACTAATGAAAGCCCTTTTCTAGTTGATTGGACAAAATTGTCCGTTTTTGTGCGTCGCGAATTTTTTCGTCTTTTGGTCCGGAATGATCTCAAACGTTCTTAATCAATTAACTGGATTGAACAAAATAATGGATCGGATCAGAAACTGATAAAAAAATTTAGCCAATTGGTAACAGACAACAATATACTATTTTAATTGAATACACCCTGCAAGTGTTAACCTATCTCCTCGGAGGGGTAGTTTTCTGTAAAGGAATTTTCCTCAAATTGCCTTTTTTTAAGACTGCAGCAACACGCAACGGGTAAGCTAGTTCGGTTATAGAAATATATAGGAATTATCAACTACCAAGAAAAATCACAAAACATATCATTATAAATAAAAGAGTGACTCACATTAAAGTCGAAAGGAAATCCTTTGCTGCCTTGTAACTCTTGAAGATATGTGTTTTTGACATTTAACCAGCTGGTCAATTTCTGATAATCCTTTTCAATAGCAGAAACCGAGTCCACATTGCTGTTCGTCTTAAAAAGATGATAATTTCAATAAAGTGGATAGAAACTATCTAGAAGTGTCAAAATACTGATTGGGTGAAATTAACACTAAGGAGTTTCCAAATTTCTGTTAATTGATGTACATCTCCAAGTGTCATTTTTTCCGCGGCACGCTGTACGATTTGACATGCCAAATCTCTTAACGTCCCACATAGCGTCCCACACTTCCACCAAGCGCGGCATACCTGGTGGACACGATTTTGAAAGCAGCCGATAGATTACCACAAAATATTACAGGGACTTTTATTATTAGTAATCTTCATTGAATTACCTCGCCCTCCCTATATGTTATTGTCCTCCCGTCTGTTGTTGCAGGGAAGAGGCGAAAAACCCTCAAGATTAAAAGGTGCAAGAAATGAATGTAAAAAAGGGAAATATATCCTGAAATGAGATCGAGACAGATTTTTAATCATTTCAGCAAGTTCAGTTCCATTTTTGGCTTTTAAACCTACTCCCCCACAAACAAGGATCAAAACTACATCAAAACAAAGGAATAGGAAGTTTTATTTTAGTTATTTATAAAATGTCTTACTAATCTTTTAACACCTGACTCGTGACACTTGCTAAAAGAGTTATTGAATTATAATTTGAATGCAATTATTTAAGTTGTGATTCTGAAAGAGAGCAATTTGATTCACACAACATGATTATTTTTCGCAGCCAAAAAAATCTTTAGAAGTAAAAAATAAGATTACCAATTTTCCAGCTTTTCAAGTTATAAGTTGGAAACAATGAAGTTGATGCAATTTATGGGTACCGGTGGGCCTTAATTTGTTATTATTATTTTTTCTTTTAAGCTTTCCAAATAAGAAACATTTCGAAAAGAATTAAAATCCATTTCAAACCCAAGACAAAAACAAATGAAGAGATATGCCAGTTCAAACTTAAAACGAGCAGATTTTGCTATTGATGATTAAATGAAACCAATAGCGAACAGAAAATCAAACATTAAGACAACAGATACTGCTCTAGATGAATAAACGAATCCTAAAACGAGCAGAAACTAAATGGGTAATCACATACAATTTAAACGCACAGAAATTATCCTGAACAGGAGCACGGCTAGCTGGTTCTATCAAACAGTTCGTGGTAACGAAATGTAAGTAAGGAGCGACCCGTCTCAATGGTAACCGAAACTCTAGAAAACGGTATTTTGATACAAATAGATATATCAAAAGAATCAGATTTTAATGATGATTTCAAATAAATAAGTTTCATCAAGTTTAATCCTACCCATCAAACGTTAGGCGCCTGAGAAAATTTGGCTGATTTTCGAAAAAAAGGAGGAAAGACCCCCTAAAAGTTATAGAACCTTAATGAAAATCACACCATCATATTCCGCGTATCAGAGAACCCTACTGTAGAGGTTTCAAGCTCCCATCTACAAAAATGTGGAATTTTGCATTTTTTTTGCCAGAAGAAAGATCACTGGTGCGTGTTTATTTGTTTGTTTGTTTTTTGTTTTTGTTTTTTATTCCCCAGGGGTGATCGTATCGACCCAGTTGTCCTAGAATATCGTGGGAGGGCTCATTGGAATGTAAATTAAAAGTTCTAGTGCCCTTTTTAGGTGACCAAAAAATGGAGGGCAACTAGGCCCCCTCCCACGCTCATTTTTTTCCCAAAGTCACCTGATCAAAATTTTGAGATAGCCATTTTGTTCAGCATGTTCGAAAATATAATAAGTATGTCTTTTAGGATGACTTAATCCCCCGAAGTTCCCGAGGGGAGGGCTGAAAGTTATGAACTTTACCCAATGTTAACATATAGTATTGGTTACTTGGAAGTATACAGACGTTTTCAGGGGAGATTTTTCCTGGTAGTAGGGGGGGGGGGTGGGTCGGGGGTTATGTGGGAGGATCTTTCCATGAAGGAAGTTTTCATGGGGGAAGGGACATTGCTATGAAGGGGACGCCGGACTTCCCAGCATTATTTAAAAAAAGATCAGAAATTTAATATAAAAAAAACAAGTATTTCAACTGCAATAGCAGCAACATCGAAACTTTAAACGAACAGAACCCCCTAATATACGTATTAAAAATATATGAATATAGAAGTTCGTTACGTAAGTTAATTCGTAAGTTACGTATATTTATTACTAATAAAAACGTTCGTAAATAAAATTAAACAAGTTTCGAGAAAGCCATTTAACTAAATAAAAGTAAATTAATATGAAAATTTCGTTTTAATTATTCATGTACGGTGAGCCAAGATCAAAACCTGCATTTATTCAAAAACGTTCAAAAATTAAATAAAAAAAACAAGTTTTTTAAACTGAAAGTGATTGATTGATTGATTGATTGATTGATTGAAAGTAAGAAACGACATTAAAACTTAAAACGAACAGAAATTATTCCGTATATGAAAGGGACTGTCCCCTCCTCAACGCCTCGCTCTTTACGGTAAAGTTTGACTCTGTCTCACAACTTTATTTTTTAAAACAATAAAAAACTTTAGCGTAAAGAGCGAGGCGTTGAGGAGGGGACAGTCCCTTTCATATACGGAATAATTTCTGTTCGCTTTAAGTTTTAATGTCGCTCCTTACTTTCAGTTTAAAAAACTTGTTTTGTTTTTTATTTAATCAGAGGCAATGCTATAGCGTTGCCTATAGTAAAGAACCATAAGGCTTCAATGTTTAATTATTTATTTATTTATTATTTTTTTCCAAGAGGCACTTCACATAGAAGGGGCCGTATAAACTTCGGAGGGGGTTCATTCGAATGGAAATCGGAAATTCTAGTGCCTTTTGAAAAGTCAAAAGTGATGGGAGGGCAACAACCTCCACATCTTTTTTTTCCACAAATGCTTCCCCAAATGATAGAAATTTTGAGATAGCCAGTTTGTTCAAAACAGTCCGGAAGGTCAAATGAGTAAGATTCCGGATTTGAACCCCCTAGCCTCCGGGGCTATGATTGTATGTTATGCAAGTTGCTCATTGTTAACAAATAAGATTTTAATGGAAGGGGTGATCGTGTAAACTTTGGAAGGGGCTCATTCAATTGGAAATCAAAAGTTCTAGTTCCCTTTTAAGAGCCAAATAAAGTAGATAGGACTATATTTATGTACCATATCCATTCTTGGAGCACCAAAAAGCTGCTGCTAGTTTGAAAAATAGATTTTCTACACGATGTAATGGTATGTTGACCTCTCTGTTAAAAGATTTAGCCGCTGAAATTTCTCCGCCGCTTTTACATATTTTTAATTCTCTCATAAGAAATGCATTTTTTCCAGTTTGTCTTAAAGTAGCTAAGGTTTTACCTTTATTTAAAAAGGGTGACAAAGATGATCCAAACAATTATAGGCCTATTACAATTTTATCGCCTGTTTCTAAAGCTTTTGAGAAGATAGTAAATGGTAGGTTTACTTCATTTCCGATAAAGAACTATTCTTTTTCTCCCAATCAGTTTGGTTTCTTGAGTGCTATGTCAACAGAGCAAGCAGTAGCTGCTTTACATAATTTTTTATCAGAGGCTATGGATGATAATTATCTGGTGGCAACAATTTTTTTTTCTTGGCGTAAAAAAGCTTTTGATACAATAGACCATGCAATTTTTCTTGATAAGTTGGAAAATATAGGAATTCGTGGAATAGCTCTTGATTTAGTGAAATCGCATTTACCTGAAAGAAGTTGTGAGTCCAAGTTGGTGAGGAATCATCTCATATTTTTCCACTAGAAAATATAGGGGTACCTCAGGGGTCTGCATTGGGGCCGATGCTTTTTTTAATTTATATAAATGATCTTCCAAATTGCATGCCTTCAGAAGAAGAATTACTGATATTATTTGCAGATGATACAGTAATTAGTTTGAAGGCGGACAATGGGGAGAACCTACGATTATCCCTCGAAACTGTTGCCCTGAGTGTAAATTCTTGGTTTTTTGACAATCGACTAGTGTTGGGCGATATTAGATATCGATATACCAGATAAAATATCAATATTGAATATCGAGACCTAAATATCGATATCGAAAACGATATTATTTCGGCTTTTTGTGGTATCTACCGGTAAACGTCCAGCAGAAAAGATCCAACATAAAAAATTGTTTCGCAAATGGCCGAGAGGAAGAACAATATTCAATCCACTAACTCATTTATGCTGATACACAGCATTTACACCTGTATCCATAAGTTGGCATAGCCTGTTCTCAAACTACGTTTAGTGAGGGTGGACTCTCAAATGTTGCTGAGAACCTCCGAAAGGGTTGGCTAGATAAAATATCTTCTAAGTTTATTAGCCTTGCTCAGATCACATTTGTCGCGATTGCCACATACCTCAATCTGCTTTTCTAGAATTTGTATATTACCCCTGACGAGCATCTGCAAGTTGAGAGTAAGATAGCAAGAAACGTGGATTGGGCCTTACTGAAATCTGTATCAACAGATGCAGGTGTCGAATCAAGTCCCTGTGATTAAGCCATTACAGAATCAAGCCATTTTAGGGGGGATCACATAACGGAGTTTCAGCAGTCAATGCAAGGCAAGCTTGGCAAGCTTCTGCAACGGCTTTCCAGATTTTCAGTAGGGAGTCTTTAGTTCCAAGAAATCGGATCCATTCAAGTCGTGGATACGGATTGGATACAGCAAGTCGTGGATGCGGCCATTCAAGTCGTATGATACGGGTCTCAGAAATACCTATATGACCTTGTCATAAAATTAATGTCCATGCCCGCCACCAATGTCTTTTCTAAAAGTGGATTCTAACCCTGATCAATTAATCAAATAGTTCGTGGTAACAAATTGTGAGTAAGTAGTAACTCAGCCCAGTAACAACCGAAGCTTTAAAACACGGAATTTTGATAACAATAGATACATCAAATGATTTGGCTTTTTATGTCGACTCCAGATATATAAAATTCATCAAGTTTCATCTGCTCATCAAAAGCTCCGAGCCTGAGAAAATTTGTATAGAATTTTCTTAGACAGGGTGACACCACCACTAAAAAGTCAAAGCATCTTAATAAAAATCGCACCATCAGATTCGGCATATAAGAAAATCATACTTTAAGGGTTTCTAGCTTTCGTCTGCAAAAATGTGAAATTTTGTCATTTTCGCCAGATGAAAAATCACGGATAGGTGTTTCATAGTTCTTTTTTTGCAAGGGTGATCAGACCAATGGTCATATAAGATCGAGAAAGGGCTTGCTCGAACGGAAATAACAGTTCTAGATCCCCACTTTGTAACCAAAACGATCGTAGGGCAACTAGGGTCCCGCTCCCCCCATGTTCCCTTTTCCCAAAGTCTTCCGATCAAAAATTTGAGATATCCATTTTGATCAGCATAGTTGAAAGGTCAAGTAATCATGCCTCTGGGGATGACCCGACCCTGCAAGTCCCAGGGGAAAGTGTTATAAATTTTGAAATTTGTCCTGCGTTTACATATAGTATTTATTATTGGGAAGTAAAAAGAAATTTTTTGGGGAGAGTGATTTTTCTGTGGGGAAAATTTTCTGCAGGGGGGGGGGGGGATTTCCAACAGGAGAATTTACCATGGGGAGTTAAGTTTCCAGGGATGCACTTTCAAAGGGAAACTATACTCGGGGGAATTTACCGGAATTCTTATACGAAATTCCTTTTATTGTGCTTACTTTCTTTTGCCAAATTAACATTTGAAGATATTCCGGGTAAATAACACAGGTAAAATTTTCAAAGGAGTTGAAGTTGTCTGGTAGAAATTGCCGTGGTGGTGGGGGGGGGTTGATTTTCTACAGGAGAGATTCTCCATGGGGGAACTTCGTGCAGGAGAAACCTTCAGTTGAGACATTGGGAGGATAGAATTTCCAGGAAAAATTTTGCGCGGAGGGAGGATTTCCGGCATGATTTGAAAATTGATTAGAAATTAAAAGGAAAACAAGTCTTTTCTTCAAACGAAAATAGGCTAAAAATAATTTTCCTAATGGAAATGTCCGCAAGAAGTTTTTTTTTTATGGGGAATTGTTAGCAGAGATAGAATTGTCTGGGGGAAGGAGGGTCTTAAGCTGGAGAAACTTTCCAAGGATGAATTTTCTTTGGGGAGATTGTCCACGGAGAGAAAGGGTACATTTTCCGGCGTTATTCGAAAAACGATCAGAAATTAAATAAAAAAAAATTCAACTAAAAGTAATGAGCAGCATTAAAACAAACAGAAACTATCCGGTATATGAGGGTGGATCCCCCTCCTCAATACCTCACTCTTTACGCTAATTTTAACCTTTTGTCCCAATTATTTAAAAAAAGACTCCTGAAACACAAGAGCCGTTTAATTAGTCAAGAGATTTTTGAAATACAAAAAGAAACTTTGGCGTGAAGAGCGAGGTATTGAGGAGGGGTTTTTCTCTTATATACGGGAAAATTTAAGCTCTTTCAAGTTTTAATGTTGCTCCTTACTTTCAGTTAATTTTTTTATTTTTTTTATTTAATCAATGAAAGGCTGAACTCTCAGGGAGAAATATTGACATGTTGCTGATTTGAAGAGCCAAAAATACCCAGTAGCTTATTTTTCTTTATCCTGAGCCCAAGTAATTCTATATCAGAGTTTTTGTAATGTTCATTCATGTAATGGTCTTTCATTATAATGTTCACTCATTGTAAAGACTTTGTAAAAAGTATTTTTATTTCATTCAAAATTTGGAAAAAAAGTGCAGAATACTCTTTAATTGCAAATTTCGGTATTGAATTTACCAAACCCTAAAGTTAATCTGAGCTAAAAACTTATCAGAAATATGAAAATCGATTTATCGATTATAGAATATCGAAAGTAAAACTATCTATGTATCGTTTAATGAAAATATCGCCCAACACTACAATCGACTAATACCTAACCTAGAGAAGTCAGAATTTATTGTTTTTGGCAGGTTCGAAGGCAGGGAGGCGTGTGTAATTTCAAACTATTAATATTGGAATTTCCTCCAAAAAAAAAGGTATATATATTCAGATATTTAGGTATTTACATAGATTCAACTTTGTCGTTTAAAGCACATATTAGTAAACTCGTGGCCACAATCTCCAAGAATCTTGGTTGATTGTATCGATTGAAGTTTATGTGTCCGAGCAAGATCGTGAGGTCTTTATGTTTTTCATTAGTTGAATGTTATTTTCAATATTGCCCAAGCGTCTGGATGTTGACTTTCCCTTCGTATTTACGAGGACTCCAAATTATTCAAAAATAAATCAATAAGAATCCTAGGCCATTTTTTAACACACCCTAGAAAGACAGAAAAATTATATGAAACTAAAACATCTTTTTTATTTCTGGGTATTCTTGATTTGAAACACATTTTTCACCTTAATTTGTTCATACAGTTTTTAAATGTCCAACGTAGTGATAATTTTTTCCATACCATGAAACTTTTGGTTGAAAATAAGCATAGCCACTTATCAAGAGCAAGGAATAAATACCTTTTCCGTTTGTTAAAAATGAGAGATGAAGACTAAGTCTGAGATATGTACTTCCCCAGATTGTCAACAAATATAAGCTGTTTGATATAGCAAGTGAACCACCATCACTGTATATATATGTATATATGTATATATATACATAAATATAAATTAAAAGACATAGTTCTTTCCGCCTAAAGTAGCAGGTATTGAATGCATTATCGATTTATTTATAATTTCTTTTGTAAATTCCTTCCCGATCTCCTTGACTCAATGTTTTCCATGTTTTTCCTTCTTCTTCTCTTTATTTCTTCTTCTCTTTCTTTCTTTCTTCCTCTGTGCTCCGTGAGAGTTATTGAAGTGCCTTTTTTTTTCCTTTATTATTAAAGGAGACTTACGAGTTCCATCTCTGTCCCCTTTGTACTAATTTTGTGTAGCGTTTTTGGTTAATATTAATTAAAAAAACTTTTTCCACAAAATAAGTTTTTCAAAGAAAAGTAAAGAACTCCGTTAATCAAAAAATGAGCAAAAATAAAATCAAATAATCTACCAAGCGTGAAACTACCAAAAATCAGCATAGATAAATAAATGAAACCTAAAACGAACATAAATTACAATAATTAACCGAGTCAAACTCAAAACGAGCAGAAATTAACAAAGTTGGGCGCAAAACCCCTATGCCTTCCCAAGGCCAGAACAAAATTTGCACTTTACTGAAAAAATATAAATGTTTTTACTTTTATAACTTTAATAAATCAAAAAATATTAACATTTTGATTAGCAAGTTCGAAAATTTAGCTGTGCTGTATTCTATGCCAAGAACACTGTGACGTAATCTATTGGATAAACAAACTAACTATTGGATAAGCTAACTAACCGCTGGCAGAGGTGATTTATTGCAAGGCACTTTTGGAAAACGTGGGGATTTAATTGCCCCCCTTGCCAGTAAGTTTTCGTGTTTTTTTTTTAACATAATTTTCTGAAGGTGTTGAAGGAAAATATAAAGGATGGCTGAATGATGGCCGTCTAGCCCAATAATTTTGAGACCGTCTAGCCCAATAATTTTGAAAGGGGCAATTAAAGATTATTTTATTATTTTGTGCCTGTTGAGGACATTATTTAGAACATAATCAATAAGTTGCCGAGAGAGATTCGAAGGAAGAAGAATTGGTTAGGCGGCTGAAGGAAAGACAATGGCAGGTAAAGTGTCTGGTTCGGATAAAAGAAAGTTGCAGATTCTAACGGCAGGTGATTCAGAAGTGAAGTTCTCAGGCAACGAAACTACGGAAGAACAATTAATCATACTGACAAACCAAATAAACCAACTGAAGGTTAAAACAAAACAGTGGACTGACAAAATCGAAAAGGACTTGGACTTAAAAATCAGCCAAGAAGTTGAAACAGCTGTCACCAAACTGGGTGCTGTAAATCAGAGAACAGAACCGAGTGAGTCCACCATCGAAACCATCAAAACGGAGATTTACATTAATCTGTAGCTCGATCTTGAGAAAATGGTGAAAGACAAGTTCTGTGAACTTGATCGGCGTTTAAAATCCCTTGAGAAGTCCGTTTCCGATATCGATCTAGCTACTAAGGCTGTGAAAGCGTCAGTCAGTGAAATTAAAGGGGCAATAGACAATCACAATGAGACCCTTGCACAAGCGTCACTAGGTAACCAACTGATATTTTTCAGCCTCGAAGAAGACGTCACAACGAACACTGTTATCAAGGAGAACGTAGAAAACAAACTTATGGAACTACGTGTGCCGAAATTTCCGGGCATTCCTTTAGATGCCTCTGATATTGTCTTTGCCCAAAGAATAGGACGCAAAGTGTCAAATCTGCCAAGACCGACTGTAGTGACACTTTCAAACCTTAGAGTTCGGTCGCAGATTTAAAAAAAATAGGAAGCAACTCAAGGGGTCTAGAATGTCTGTCACTGAATGCCTAACAAAACTAAACGTGAGTTATTCGCATACGCAAAAACTGAATCTGGACTGAAAAATGTCTGGACCACTGATGGAAATGTTATGGTTAAAACCGGACCCACAAGTGCCCGTAAAGTGTCAAATAAGGATGAGATTATCATTTTGAAAAGATATCTTGATACTTCGATCGGGGGCATTTAAAACTAAGAAAGCGTATTGATAATAATATTCATGGATGTAATTAATTTGTAATATTGTTGCTTTTCTACCTTAGTGCTACCATTTCTTTTTCTCTTTCTACTTCTCTTTGTCATTTCTTTTTCTCTTTCTACTTCTTATCCTGCTTATGCTTTTCCTGCTCTATTTCTTGCTTATGTCTCTCTTCTTGTTGTGATAGACGGTCGGATTTCTCAGACTCAAAAAAAGAAAAAAAGGGGGGGGAGAAGGAACAGAGATTTTTTTCACGTGAGGGTTGTCCGTTTTTGGTCAAGTCATCATCAGCACACATCATCACGAAATACTACAAACACCGGAACACTCCTGTTGTTACTATTTTCCTCCACTATCATTATTTAGTCTAATTGATGAAAATAAAAACATCGTTGATCTCGATGATGAATGATTTTTCATTCTTAACTGAACAGTCCCTGCTAAAAACCGCATTTATCAATCTGCCAGGATGCGATGACGAGTCAGCTACTGATCCCGTGATAGACAGGATGAATGCCTCGTCCTGCTCATATGCAACACCCCAAGAATATCTTAATGAAATACTTCCTGCAATTTCTACTAATGATAAATTTAATCTTTTCTGCCATAATTTTCAAGGAACTAAACACAAATGGGATGATATTCTTACATTCACTGCTGAAAAGAAAAATCCTTTAAGTTTAGGTGATTTAACTGAAACTTGGTTGTCTTCTCAAGATGACATGTCGCCATACTGTTTGCCCGGTTTTGAAGCCATACATTTTTTCTGGATTTCACTAAAGCTTTCTACACGGTATGCCATTCAATCCTCCTCACAAAATTACATTCACTTGGAATATATGGTGTTGCCCACGAGTGGTTTTCATCGGACCTGACTGATCGTAAGCAGTGTGTAATTGTGGAGGGTAGTGTGTCGCCAGAATTACCGGTAAAATCTGGCGTACCTCAGGGGTCGGTACTTGGACCGCTCTTGTTTATTTTGTACATCAATGACCTGACAACATGTCTTACTACAAATGCACACCCAGTACTATTCGCTGATGACTCAAATTTCTTCATTGCTGCTGAATCATCCGAGTCTACTGCAAAAAAGGCCTAAAAAACACTTGACGAAATATCTGACTGTTGTTTTCGTAACAAAATGCAGGTAAATGCTACAAAAAGCTGCATCATAGTTCTCACTTCTGCTCCTTCAAACTCCTCATTGTCACACAATGTCGCACTGTCAATCAATGGAAATCCCATTCCTCAGACCACAGTCACAAAGTTCCTTGGCGTATTTGTAGATTCCTCTCTTTCGTTCAAACATCACATATCCCAGCTGTCTTCAACAGTCTCACGGCAAACATCAATGTTACATAGAGCAAGCCTGCTTCTAAGTGCTGACATGATGAAAATGCTTTATAATGTTTTGTCTTCCCCTGCTTGAACTACTGCTGTTCTGTCTGGGGCAATATATTCTAATCTCATCTAAAATCATTAAAGAGATCACAAAACCGTGCAGTTAAGGCCACATATTGCCTCCCCAGGCTATACCCCTCAACAGACCTATAGAGAGACACTGGAACAATAGATATAACAGAGATAATCAACGTTAGTAATCAGCGTTTAGCACACTCGGCAATATCGAATAGAATTCCTCAAGGTCTTTCCAGGTACTTCGAACTTTGTAGCACAATTCATCGAGGAAGAGCTCTCCGCTGCAACAAGTACAATTTTATGCTACCGAGAAGAAGGCTTGCAAGGTCTAAACACTCTCCATTTTATAGAAGTATTTCTGTATGGAACTCAATTAATGAATCTATCGAATCCATAAAATCATTTGGCACACTCCAAAAACGATACCTCTCTTACACAGTATTGGATAATGCATGAGTTAATGTCTCAATTTTTGTTTGTATCTTATCCTCTCACTCTCCTTCTTTGACTCCACCTCGTCTCAATTCCTTCCTTTCTAATTCTTTATCCCTCTCTTATGTTATAAGCTCTTCTCTTTTCATTTCATAGTGTGATATAAATTTGTTTACCAATATCGGGTGTGACTCGTAAAAGCATTGCTTTGAGTCGAAATGTTCATGTTAATTGTTTCGTTTGTTCATTTATTTAAAAATAAAAGGTTGATTGATTGATTGATTGATTTGTATTTTTTCAGTAAAGTGCAAATTTTGTTCTGGCCTTGGGAAGGCATAGGGGTTTTGCGCCCAACTTGTGTTAATTTCTGCTCGTTTTGAGTTTGACTCGGTTAATTATTGTAATTTCTGTTCGTTTTGGGTTTCATTGATTTATCTATGCTGATTTGTGGTAGTTTCACGCTTGGTAGATTATTAGATTTATTTTTGCTCATTTTTTGTTTAATGGAGTTCTTTACTTTTCTTTGAAAAACTTATTTTGTGGAAAAAGCTTTTTTAATTAATTTCTGTTCGTTTTATATTGACATAGTCTTTTCAGGGAAAAAGAAAATAATACTTTAAATCTTTTCGTTTTTTTAAGACTTTATAGTTTGGCCTGCTATTTGTATGCTTGAGAAAAATTTTCAGCAATTTTTAACAACATACACCCTTTTAAAAATCTGGACACAAATAGTACTGTTTAATTTAGTTTCATACCTCCTCTAGTTGATCTGAAATGGAAAACTTGATGCTATTCGCAAAAAAATCTGTTTACTTTCTTTGATAGCTTGGATACACTTACACCATTTTGATTTGGTTAAATTTCAAGAGCAGAAATGGAAGAGTTGGCGTGGGAGGGTGGGCGTGGGAGGGTGGGAGTGAAAGGGAGATTAGTTGCCCTCAAATCACTTCGGACTATTAAAAGGGCATCAGCCCTTTCTATTTTCAATGGAATGAGCCCTTTTCGAAGTTCCCACGACAACTCCTTCGAAACGAAGTGCCCTGGTGTAAACAACAACAACAACAAAAAATAATACATTATACCCACTCCAATCTTTACCATAAAAATGTCAAGCCTTCCAATCACTTTCGACTATTAAAAGGGCACTAGGCCTTTCAATTTCCAATCGAATGAGCCCTTTTGGAAACGACAACGCTTTCTATAAGCACCTTATATGCCCCCAGGGCATAAATTACAACCCTTACCCTAAGGTCTGTTAGGGTGGTTGTCATCCTCTAAGACCGAAGTTCCAGAACTTTCAACTGCGTTAAACAACATGGCTATCTCGAAATTTTGATTGGATGTGTTTTGGGAAATGGTGGCCGCGAGAGGGGCGGTAGTCGCTCTCCAATCACTTTCAACTATTAAAAATGGCCCTAGCCCTTTCAATTTCCAATCAAAAGAGCCCTTCTGAAGTTTTACGACAAAACTTTCAATAAAAATCTTACATGTCCCCAGGGCATAACTTACAACCTTTGCCCTGAAAGCGGGGGGGGTGCCATTCTTAAAGACCTAATTTCCAGAACTTTCTACTACGTTGAACAAAATGGCTATCAGAATATTTTGATTGGATGTGTTTGAGGTGAGACGGGGGTTAGTTACCCTCTAATCACTTTCGACTATTACAAAGGGCACCAGCCCTCTCAATTTCGAATTGAATGAGCCCCTTTTAAAGTTTTACGACAACTCTTTCTATAAAAACCTTATATGCCCCCAGGGCGGAACTTATAACCTTTGCCCTTGGGGCTCTGGGGGGTTTGTCATCCTTAAATACATAATTTCCAGAACTTTCAACTACGTTAAACAAAATGGCTATCTCTAGACTTTGATTGAATGTTTTTGGGGAAATGGTGGGCGTAAGAGGGGCGTTAATTACTCTCCACTCACTTTCGACAATTAAAAAGGACAATTTCAATTTCCAATCAAATGAGCCCTGTTTGAAATTTCTATAACAACTTTCTATATAAACTTTATATGCCCCCAGAGCGTAACTTACAACCCTTGCACTGAGGGCTCTGAGGGGGTTATCATCCTAAAAGACCTAATTTCAAGAACTTTCAACTACGTTGAAGAATATGGACATCTCAAAATTTTGATTGGATGTGTTTGGGAAAATACTGGGCGCGAGAGGGGCGTTTGTCATTCTCCAATCACTTTCAACTATTAAAAAAGGCACTAGCCCTTTCAATTTCCAATTGAATGAGCCCTTTTGAAGTTTCTACGCTTTCAATAAAAACCTTATACGCCCCCAGGGTATAACTTACAACCCTTGCCCTGAGGGCTGTGGGGGGGGGCGTTGTCATCCTTAAAGACCTACTTTCCAAAAGTTTCAACTACGTTGAATAAAATCGCTATCTAAAATATTGATTGGATGTGTTTGGAGAAAAGATGGGCGTGAGAGGGAGGCTAGTTGCCTTCAAATCACTTTCGACAATAAAAAAGGCACTAGCCCTTTGAATTTCCAATCGAATAAGCCCTTTTTCAAGTTTCTACGACAAGGATTTCAAAAAAAACATAGATGTCCCCAGGGCATAACTTATAACCCTTGCCCTGAAGACTTTGGGGGGAGTGTCCTGCTCAAAGGTATAACTTCCTGAACTTTTAACTGCGTGGAACAAAATGGCTATCTCAAAATATTTATTGGATGTGCTTGGGGAAATGGTGGGCGTGGAAGGGGTGTTAGTTGCTTTCCAATCACTTTCGACTATTAAAAAGGGCACTAGCCATTTCAATTTCCAATCGAATGAGCCCTTTTTGAAGTTTCTACGACAACACGTTATACGAAAATCTTATATGCCCCCTGGGCATAATTTACAACCCTTGCCCTGAGGGCTGTGGGGGGGGGGGGGGGTTGTCATCCTCAAAGACCTAATTTCCAGAACTTAAAACTACGTTGATAAAATGGCTATCTCAAAATTTCGATTAGATCGGTTTGGGGAAAAGATGGGCGAGAGAGGCGGGTTAGTTGCCCTCCAATCACTTTCAACTATTAAAAAGGGCACTAGCCCTTTGAATTTCCAATCTAATGAGCCTTTTTTAAAGTTTCTACGAAAACGCCTTCTATAAAAAACCTTATATGCCCCCAGGGCATAACTTACAACCCTTGCCCTAACGGCTGTGGGGGACCGTCCTCAAGAACATAATTTCTATCTGGAAATCAACTACGCTGATCAAAATGGCTATCTCAAAATTTTGATTGGATGCGTTTCAGGAAATACTGGGCGTGGAAGGGGTGTTAGTTGCCTTCCAACCACTTTCGACTATTAAAAAGGGCACAAGACACTCCAATTTCCAATTGAATGAGCGCTTTTCGAAGTTTCTACGACAACTTCTTCGATACGAAGTGCCCTGCTCTAAAGGAAAAAAATAATAAATAATACATTGTGCCAACATCGTTCTTATATGCCCCCAGGGCATAACTTAAAACCCTTGCCCTGAGGGTTGTGGGGAAGTGTCCTCCTCTGTTAGTTATGGGTTTCCTTTATTCTTTAGTGTTCATTTCTGGTCATTTTGAGCTTGAATTATCATAGGAATTTATTTCTGCTCGTCTTAAGTTAAATATGGCTCTTTACTTTTCTTTGAAAAACTTCTCTTTTGTAAAGTTTTTTAATTAATTTTGTATATTTTTGATTGCCAAAGTTTCATGTTTTTCGACATTCCCCATTTCAACATCAAGTTTTTTTTTCAACATCAAAGTATCAAAACATTGAAGTGCTTTTTTTTCAACATTGAAGTTTCAAAGCTTCAAACTCCCCTCAACATTCCCTGAAAGTAGTCACAGTTGGATGTAGTAGTAGTTGCAAGCAGTCGCAGTTGCAAGTTTTCGCAGTTGGAAATTGTCATACTCGCAGTCGCGACCAGTCTCATTTGCAGCCGCAATAGTAGCAGCAGTAGTAGCAGTGGCCCTGAAATTTTAAAGTTAATACCCTTACCCCGTTCCTAAAACAGTACAGATACGCCTGTTTGATAACTTGGATAAATATAGTTTCTTTCGATTTAGCTCAACATATTCCTCGACATTTCCCAAATTTCGCCTCAATACCCTTAGCCTTTTCGGACATACCCATGATCAAACATTCCCCGCTTTGTCAATGATAAATCCCGTATGGAAAAAATTAACAAGTTGCATAATTTACATTCCTTGCCCCTGGGGCTGTGAGAGCATAGCATCCACAGAGGCATATCTATAAGACTCTGTGGCTATTTCGAATAAAATAGCTTTTTGAGATCTCTATGAGTGTTAAGGGGAGCCTCTAAAAGGACAAGAGAAGGGAGGGAGCGGTTGCCCTTCGTACCTTTTTTAACCTCCCTCTCACCATGCCTTCAAAGTTTCAACTTAATACCCTTAGCCGTTCCTTAGATGTGGCTGTTGTGATTTGATTTTGTTTGACATCCCATCTCAACATTTTCTACAAGTTTTACCTTAATGTTCTTAGCATTTTGGAGACTCAGGATCAAACAAGCCCCCTTTTCCCAATAACCAACCTCATACATAAACAATGGACAATTTATATAACTTACAAACCTTGACCCCGGAGCTGTGGAGGTTACGTCATCCCCGGAGATATAGTTATTTGACTTTTCGACTATTTTGAACAAGATGGCTGTTCCTAAAATTTAATCAGATATCTTTGGAGGGAAGGCAACTAAAAAGGGAATGGGAGGAGGACTCATTGCCATCTGGCCAACTTTTAACATCCTCCTTAACATGCCCTGAAAGTTTAAACTTAATGCCCTCAGCTGTTCTTATTATATTGCAGAAACTCCGTTTTGATAAACAGAATTCACACCTAGAATATACGCATCCCCCCTTTTCCTAATGATAAATCCTGCATGTAAAAAGAGCAAATTGCATAATTTACAATCCATACCCTGGATGCTGTGGGGGCACTGCATCCTCGGATGCATAGTTATTAGCGCTTTTGACTGTTTTGAACAAAATCGCTATTTCAAAACTTTAATCAGTGATAAGGGAATGGGAACTGGCTGCCCTCGGATAGCTCTTCAACACCCCCCCCCTCAATGTTTGCTGAAATTTTCAACTTAATACCCATAGCTGTTCCTTCGATATTGACGATACGTCCTTCTGACAACTGACAACCAGCACACGCACAGTGTGTTTTATTATGTTCGATATCCCTCTCCAAAGCTGTGGAGGGTTATTCATCCCCATAGACATAATTATTGCTTTTTTACTATTTCAAAATTTTGGTCAAATGCTTTGAAAAGAGGGCGGCTGAACAGGTCATGGTAGGGGGCGGGAGGCCCTCCAGCCCCTTCTCAACATCCCGCTTAACATGTCCCGAAAGTTTCGACTTAACACCCTCAGCCGTTCGTAAAATATTACACATCCTCCTTTTTGATAAACTGGATGCCCATAGTGCCTTTTGATTTAGTATAGCATGCCCCTCGACATTCTTCAGAGTTTCACTTAATGCCCTTAGCCTTTTCGAATACACTCAGAATTAAATCTTCTCCCTTTTCCTAATGATAAATCCTGCATGAAAACAATGAACAAATTGCATAATTTACAGTCCTTGCCGCGAAGCTTGGGAAGGGGGGGGGGGATGGCATCCCTGAAAGTATTACTATTGCACCTTTTAACAGTTTGAACAAAATGACAATTCCAAAATTTTGATCCGCTTTGATCAGAGGTGGCACCTAAAAAGAGCAAGGAGGGGAGGGGGGATGACTGCCCTCCATTCTCTCTTCAACATCTCCTCAGCATACCTTGAAAGTTTCAACTTAATACCCTAAGTTGTTCTTTAGATATTGCTGATATTCCCTTTTTCACAACCATTAAGCATGTAAGTGTGTTCAACGTCCCTCTCCCTCGTACAACAGGTACTAATATAAATCAATAAATAAATCTTAAAACGAGTAAAACTTAAATTGAATACTCAAATAAAACTTAAAACGAACAAAAATCACTACAAATAAGAACTTGGCAACTGTCCCATTCCCACTCCCCTAACTGTAAAAGTCTAAAGCCTCCCGTGCCATTTGCGCTTTGCTGAAAACAATTTATAATACAAATATTTTCTTTTTTTCTTACTACACTGAAAATAAAATAAAATTACATTGAAATAAAATTCTGGATTGCTCAGCTTTCAGCAATTAACATCATTATATATCAAATATTCATTTTAATCTTATTAGTCAATATTCAGTTTAATCAATTAAGACACATTTAGCTTTCAACAATTTTGACGATTTTCTAGAAGAAGTTAATAAAGAAGCAATATTATTTCAGATATTCTCGATAATAATGTTTACCGTTTGAGCATCCTCCTACGACAGCTCCTACCACGTCTTCTATATCCACCACTCGAATAAAACTACCACGACCGCCACCAAGAGCAATCTTACAATCACCAATCCTGACCAATCTCACTCCCGACTACTGCCGCTACAGGTATTACTACTAATGCTGCTATCACGATTACTCCTACCCATGGCTACCATTAACACTACTACTACTACTCATACCACGTGTACTACTTAATAACTGAAAACCAGAAATTTCAAAAATACGTTCAGTGGAAAGGTAGACCTTCTAAATCCTATTGAGATTACTATCATGTAAGGACTTGTACTTGGTACAAATAGATGGGGAAAAATTGGCGGTTCAGGGCTTTTCAACCAACTTCGCACTAATAGATATGTTACATAACTTTCAACACGTCATCTTTCAAGAATCATTAAAGAAATAGTCCAATATCAATAAATACTAACCTAACTTTCAATTGCTGTAAATTTGAGAAAATTTTGTTCAAACACTTCTTTAATTGTTTTTTTCTTTTTATTGTTGTTTTACATATGGAGATTTTAGTCTAGACTCTCAACCCTTTTTTGTCAAATTTCTTCCTTTTTTTCATTCAAAAATAGTTATCATTCAGGTCGAATTATCAAGCAAGTTTTTTCTTTGCACTGTAAAATATTTTTTCTACAACTTTGTTCTAGGTATTTCACAAACAAACTTTTCTCTAAAAAGCAGCTGCTTGAAGAAGAATAAGCAGAAATGTTGCCACGGCACGAGTTTCATACACATAAATAATTATCGTTTTCTCAAGTTCTATATAGTATATTTTACCATCAGTTTTGTCTATTGAAACTGGTATAAAAAAAGAAAGGAAAAGACACTCCAAAGAAATTATAATGTGAAATATTTTAGTATTATTAAAAGCGCATAATGTAATGTAATTATACGGCATTGGACTTTGTAGTCCCTACCAGCGATGCCGGTCTCCCTTTCATGGCCCTTGGGCAAGAGGCGCACATCCTGTGCTTACACACACCCTTCCTGTTTATATGCCTAGATTTCTCCAGGTACCCATAAACCTTATAATTAAATGTCCAGCTTTCGTCCTTTTTCTTTTTAGAAGAAGCGAAGACAATAAGGACTTAGTTAACAAATTTTTAGATTGTTCTTACACTCCTTAAGAAAAGCTAGTTTATTTACTGAGTTTACTGAGTTTGTTGCATTAGTACTTGGTGGAGACAAAAAACTTTATTAACTTACAATAAGTATTAAAGCAAAGAAGTACTTACAGCTGATGGGTCAGGATATTTGTGCAGAAACTGAGCAACATAAGTCATTACAGATTTTTCGTCCGGACGAGGAACATCAACGTCTTCAGCATCAAGAAGACGGGCAATACCAAGATGTGTTTCTGCTGCAATGAAAGCAGACTCGAGACGAGCCTTACTTGAACTGCTATTTAGACCGTTGACATCCACTGTCCCAGGTCTTATGGCATTTACAAGCGCAACAAACGCATTTCCATCTCTCCAACTTGAGCCGAAGTCGCTTACTTGAATTGAATGATCCCTGCAAGCGAAGATATAGATTTATTCAAAAATTATATGAGATCCTCGAAATATGAACAATCAAACAACTGTCACCAATTCTCCATAGAAATAAGAGTTGCTGTCAGCAACTGAAATTGCACCCTCTGTATAATAAAAATAGAAGATAAAATATGATGCAGTCCTGTGGTGGCACAATGGGTTTGATCTCAGCTTTTTATACGGGACCCAGAGTTCCAACTCAGCTTTAGCAACACATTGCTGGGCTGACGTAAGGACTTTGTAGTCAAGAAGCGTCGCTAACCAAATGCGTACATACTTACAACAAAATACAATCTCTCTTGATAATCTTATAAAGTCCAAATCGTTAAGAGATATATAAATTGATTTTTTTTTTTTTTTTTTTTTTTTTTTAAGTTCAGCAATAGAACATCAGAGTTGCAAGATTTATGTTTTACACCGTTAGCGAAATCTGCAATATAACTCGAACATGTATAATGGGTAAATGGGTAAATGGTTAGAAAATTTGAGCAAAATTTCACTATCTAGTCTGACATTTTCCCAGTTTACACCATGACTACTTAGCGTTATTTGTTGTGTTGTTTAGCGACAAATACATATAATGTTCTTTGTTTAGGTTTGTACTTATTAACTTTCCATTCCATAGGCTTTTTCAATTAATGCCAACAAGGCAAGAATATCATTCCATAGGCATATTTTTACTTTCCCCTGATGAAAAACTGAAAAAGTTATGCAAATTTTTACGATGTTTCCCCAAAAAAGAGTCATTATCCATAGGTTGCATTGAACGTCCTGAAACGTATCAAACGGCACATTTCAAATATTTAATATTTTCTAACGAAGCTAAGAACTGGTCCAAATGTGAACTATCTGTAGGAAACTAATCTATGAAGAAAGAAGAGAAAAAAACTGAAGAGAATGAAATATAAGGGATTTTAAAATGGCTTTAAAAGGAGACAAAAAGTGTTAATATCTTTAGAATGACCTAGTCCTAGCACCAAAGCCGTATCCAGGGGAGAGGGGTCTGGTGATTTGACCCCCCCCCCCGAAATGTTTGCCCGACACATAAAAAACGTAACAAATATGCATATGAACAAATTTTTGGTGCGGTTTTCAAAAGTTTTTTGTACCTCCTCCCCCCCTCAACAAAATCCTGAAGACACCTGTAGATACGGCCCAGCCTAGTACACACGCAAGAGGAATCTGAAATGTCAAGATTTCTACATTACTACCCACCAAAAGGCTTGCAATAACAAGCATTATGAAATTTGTCATTAGAAATTAAGGGCTTTTAAATTAAGTCCAAACTAGGTGTGGTTCTAGGTCTGGGCAGGGGGGGTTGTTGCCCCTTAGTTTTTCTGGCATCTGACATTAAATTCCTTTTATTTTATATTTTTACATTCCTGTATTATACCTCACCCCACCCCAGATTATTAGGCCTAAAGCCACTACTGGTCCATAGTCTGTAAATATTTAAAGACAGGAAAAGTTTATAAACGCTTATCAAGTAATTGACTAATTTACAAATGTTGCAAGAAAAAAAAGAATTTGCAAGCCTTTAAAATAGTCCGTCAACAAAAACAGTTATATTTAAAACAGTTAAAAACAATATACGTTCCTATCTCATTTTAGTTGTTGTTTCTACCATAAGGGGAATTTTTGGATTCGTTTCGCAATCCATTCCTATAATGATAGCTTAAACCGGCTTATTTTGGTTAGGAAGTTACATAATACAAGTGACCGGCACAAAACATCAGGAGAGAGAATCATTCAGAAGTTAAATGACATGTGTTTCGTTCGTTCTTGGCAAAGAGGCAATAAAAGCAAGGATAAATAAATACAAAAACCAGTCAATCTACGTGCAAAAACCTTCACTCCCACAAGAATTCATTTTGGAGAATCTATCTACCCACGCAGATTTGAAGTTGTCGCTGCAGAGTATACTTATGATCCACTCAATAGTATTACCTGTTAATGCGTGTAATTTTGCTGTATTTCATACATGCACAATAGAGGCGATCAGGGTTTGACTTTTTTCCAAATAGTGTTTGCTAGCCCTTCCTCAGAATAATTTTCACCCTCGCTCTCTGAGGATGTTTTATTCGTTCTAAGAGGCATTACAATGAGGATAATAAAATGCCCTGTTTATAAAGAGCAGAGCTCTTCCCCGAAAATGTTTAATTATCCAAAAAGCGGTAGACTACCTCTTGGCGACTTAAAGCCTGGAGTAAGCTATTCAAACAAAACAACATAATTGAAATTAAATGCAGATTAACAAAGGGAGAAAACTCGACTGAAACAACATATCTTGGAAATTTTGAAGAACTTAAAAATCTGCAATAGTTTTTCTTCGACTCTAATTTCATACTCCACAAAGGTTTACTTTTGTCTTTTAGCTCGTAAAATTTGGTACCACTTAACCCTTACAAGTTAACCTATGATACAATTAGTTCGCTTAAACTAGGTTAATTTTGTGAATATAAGATACTCAAAACATAAACACTTAATACATGAAACTCGTAGGTGCATTCTGGAGGAAAGGAAATGGGTTTTCTTTCAAAAATACCTGAGAAGTCCGTAAAAATACATAGAAATCTTGTTAATTAGGATAAAAACACCGAAACATAACTCAATGGGGTAGATGGGGGATATTTTATAATTGAAGAGTGTACTCTTTTGAAATCCTTAAGCCCCCTCCCCGTGAAAGACCTTTCATACTACCCACTTATCCTAAATGATTAAACACTATACAAGACAATACCCTTACAAGAAAGTATAACAAAAAGAACAATAGAAAACACAGAAAATCGGGTAAGGGGCGAGGGAAAATTTCTCGCAACAGCATAAAAACGTGAGTTATAAGTTATGTGAATATTGTAGGGTTGTGTGGTCAATATTATGAAACTCATATTGGAGTGAGGGTTGTCCCTAAAGCTCCCTCCTTCGAACCTACTTGAGAGGTAATGCCACAAAGCACAAAACATACTAAATGTGTCTGAAAAAGGGCCTAAGATTTCAGGTAACAGAGCAAAAAAATCTTCAGGCTGTACTGGTAGAAACAGGAGCGTAGTTCAAACATTTTTATTAGGGGGGGGGGGGTTAGAGGGGTTTCAAATCTGAGAAGTAAAGGGCAGGGGATATCCTTCAGGGACAATGGGTGTTCGAACATTTATGAAAAACAGGAGCCTAAAAGTGTTTTCAAGATGTCGGAAAACTTGTTTTGGGAAATTATTTTGTAATGGATACTGAACACCCGATGAAAAAAAATAAAGGGGGCATGGGCCTGCCCTAAGTCTGCAATAGCACATTTGTATTCAAGCGGTGGAGAAGAAAACTTATCGTTTAGCAAAGACACCGCTTGGTTTAATTCAAAACATTACACAATACATAATAAATAATAAACATAGATTAAACAAACGTAAAATTAAGTACCTGTGCAAAATAGCGTAAAAAAAAGATGTCAACAGGTTCAAGAATACATTATATGTGATAATAGAGGTGAGAGTTTTGAATTAGCCTTTGATCCGTGTACAAGTGATGAACTGCTTAAAATAATAAAATCTCTGAAATCAAATTCTGCGGGAGTGGACGGCTTATCTCTTCGAGCGTTTAAGGCAATAATGCATTATATTCTACCGAGTCTGATTTTTATTATAAACCTGTCACTTGCAAAGGGCATTTTTCCTGACCAGCTAAAAGTTGCGAAAGTGATACCACTTCATAAAGGTGGCCCTAAAAAGGAAATTGAGAGTTGGAGACCGATTTCGATCCTTCCACTGTTTTCGAAATTATTCAAAAAAGTTGTTCATAAATATCTATATTGTTTCCTACAGACTAATGATTTGCTGAGTGAGACCCAATCCGGATTTCGCAAAGGGCACTCGACGACGAATGCTTTGCAACAACTTATAGAATCAATCAACAGTGGTATGGACAGGGGTGAAACACCATTGTCTATATTTATAGATATTCGCAAAGCATTCGATACAGTGGATTTTCAAACTCTGCTAAGTCGGATGGAGTCGTTAGGTGTCCGTGGAAAGTGCTTGAAGTGGTTTGAAAGTTACCTCACAGGGAGATCCCTCAAAGTAGTATTGAATGATGTGGGTTCAGCAGCATTTCCAGTGACGTGTGGAGTATCACAAGGATCAGTGTTAGGTCCCCTGCTTTACCTCATCTATGTTGATCTCATGCGTCTTTATTTGAAAGATGTGTGTCTTAATTCGTTTGCTGATGATACCGTTTTAAGTGTGTTTGCCTTATCTGTGAAGGACCTGGTGAAAAAAGCGAATCTCGCATTGGAAAGGCTGGAGATTTTCACTTCATTAAGTCTATTGTGTGTAAATGTTAGCAAGACATTTTTAATGACGTTTTGTAGAGTTGGTACACCACTGGATGTGTCTGGCCAGGTAACTTTATGTGCTAATCTGGTTCAGCAAGTTGATCATCTCCGCTACCTATCATCTCCGCTTTTATCTTGATTGCCACCTGGCATGGAAGTGTCACAGTGACGCAATTTCATCAAAAATTCCCCGTGGGGTAGGAATACTTCGACGTCTGCAGCACTTTCTCTCTCAAAGAATACTTTTAACTGTATATTATTCGTTGGTTTATCCATATATCTCCTACGGTTGCCTCCTATGGAGCAGTACCTTCTTATGCAACTATAGAAGAGTGCAAGTTCTACAAAATAAAGCTGTTAGAACAATCGGTAGGTATGTCCAGGATGCACATGACACATGTGCTTGTTTCACGTCCCTGAAGCTCCTTAATGTAGGTCAGATAAGAGATTACCAAGCTGCAGTATTTGTGTTTCAGTGTAAGAATGGTTTAACCCCTGATGTTTTTAAGAATTTTTACCAAATTAATAGTGACCTGCATAATTATGGTACAAGGCAAAGTGATAATATAGTTGTTGATTTGCGTCGTGGTACCATGTCTTCATTTTCAATGAAACACCTGGGTCCAACAGTATGGAATGAGCTACCATTGATCATTAGAGCGGCAGAACATGTACCTCAATTTAAAAAGAATTTAAAAGATTATTTTTGGGGGGGAATTTGTTAAATTTTATTGTTGTTGGTAGGTTGGGTAGGGGAGGAAGAAGAGCTGATGAGGTAAGGGTGGGCTGGGAACGTAAGGGTGGGTAGGAGCTAAGGTAAGGTTGGCAGGGTGGGGGAGGGGAGAGAGAGTTGAGTATAGTGAGTGATGGAGACTGGATTGGTTATTATTATTTTTCTTTTATATTTTATTTATGTATCATCATTTTTAATTCAGTTATTTATTTATATATATATATATATATATATATATATATATATATATATATATATATATATATATATATATATATATATAATATATATATATATATATATATATATATATATATATATATATTTTACTATTACTATTATTTATATATATATATATATATATATATATATATTATATATATATATATATATATATATATATATATATATATATATATAGGATATAGTTTATCTATTTTTGGTTTATTTATAATAGTTTTAATCAAATAGTTGAGTTAATAGGTAAGTACTTACGTGGAGGTTCAGTAGGGAGGGCATAATGACTCGTGACGGGCACCACTGCTGCCATCTATAATCAAACCTAACGCTGACAGGACATAATTTATTCAAGGATTATCGATCCACTAACGGGTCAATGACCCCTTTTTCAAGGTCGATTTATTTGTTTGTCTAGGTGTAATGACTCTGGGGTGAAGTTTGCACATGCGCATTGACGGTGGGGAGAGATGTATTGATCTAGGGCAAGAGTGGGAAGTGGATTTCCGAGAACTTGATTAACATAATCGGTGGGGGAATGTATTGATCTAGGACTCGAAGGGGACAGAATATCTGAGAAATTGATTTGCATAATCGAGGGGAATTATTGATCTACGAAAGGGGAATTAGAAATGACATCACTTGTTTCCTAGGAATTATACGGGATTCTAAAGGGATAGAAATTCCATTTTTAAATATGGCTTATCCGATCTTTAGTGACAGAGATAAATTAATATTCTATTTTTAAATATGGCTTCTTTGATCTTTAGTGTCAGGAATTAGAAATGACATCACTTGTTATCTTGGAATTATGCGGGAGTCTAAAGAGATAGAAAAATCCTTTTTTAAATTTGGCTTTTCTGATCTTTAGGTCATTGAGATAAATTAATATTCTATCGAAACCATAATAGTGTAGCTAGGAACACCTATGAGATGAAATTAACGCAAGAAATCGTTTCCTAGGAATTTCAAATGTGACAGCACAGGGATGCCAAAACAAAAGGAACACGCAGAAATTACGTTTAGGGATTATTTGGGAGAAACCGTTTGAGACATTTTAGAAGATGATTTAAGCGAAACCGTTTGAGGCATTTTAGAAGATGATTTTAGAAGAAGATTTAGAAGATGATTTGAGGGTGAAACTCTGTGGTCATTATAATACACAAGCTCCATTTGAACAGTCTTGTGAGGTCCCCTACCTCAACAACCCCCCTACCCCAGCCCCAAAGGACCCCGACCCCCCTACCCCAACCCCGAAGGAACCCCCCGGCCCCCAAAGGCCCCCGAGCCCTCAAAGTCCCCCGGACCCCCAATGGCCTCCCAGGCCCCCAAAGGGCCCCCGAGCCCCCCGAGGCCCCAAAGAGCACCCCAACTTTTTTGCCCCCCATTTTTTAATACTTTTTTTTGCACACTTGAGACAGAGAAGGGCCCCCCACATTTCAAAAGGCTTTATTATATCTTTTCAGAAAAAGTTCCTTTCTTAATACCCCTCTTAAACCCATTTTACAAGTTGAGGTACTCATCCTTTTCACCGAAACTTTACTTTACAACTTTTTGAATACCCCAACATCAAGCAATACTTTTCAAAAGGCTTTTTTTTATATCTTTTCAGAACAAGTTCCTTTCTTAATGTCCTTCCTAAACCAATTTTACAAGTTGAAGTACTCATCCTTTTCAACACAACTTTACTTTACAACTTTTTTAATACCCCAACACCATTCAATACTTTCAAAGGCTTTTTTATATCTTTTCAGAACAAGTTCTTTACGTAATGTCCTTCCTAAACAAATTTTACACGTTGAAGTACTCATCTTTTTCACCCACAACTTTACTTTACGACTTTTTGCATGCTCAAACATCAAGCAATACTTTTAAAAAGGCTTTATTATATCTTTTCAGAACAAGTTCTTTACGTAATGTCCTTTCTAAACCAATTTTACAACTTGAAGTACTCATCTTTTTCACCCACAGCTTTACTTTACGACTTTTTGCATACTCCAACATCAAGCAATACTTTTTTAAAGGCTTTTTATATCTTTTCAGAACAAGTTCTTTACGTAATGTCCTTCTTAAACAGATTTTACAAGTTGAAGTACTCATCCTTTTCAACACAACTTTACTTTACAACTTTTTTAATACCCCAACACCATGCAATACTTTTAAAGGCTTTTTTATATCTTTTCAGAACAAGTTCTTTACGTAATGTCCCTCCTAAACCAATTTTACAAGTTGAAGTACTCATCTTTTTCACCCACAACTTTACTTTACGACTTTTTGCACACCCCAACATCAAGCAATACTTTTCAAAAGGCTTTATTCTATCTTCTCAGAACAAGTTCTTTACGTAATGTCCTTTCCTAAACCAATTTTACAACTTGAAGTACTCATCCTTTTCACCCACAACTTTACTTTACGACTTTTTGCATACTCCAACATCAAGCAATACTTTTCAAAAGGCTTTATTATATCTTTTCAGAACAAGTTCTTTTCTTAATGTCCCTCCTAAACCAATTTTACAAGTTGAAGTACTTATCTTTTTCACCCACAACTTTACTTTACGACTTTTTGCACACTCCAACATCAAGCAATACTTTTCAAAAGGCTTTATTATATCTTTTCAGAACAAGTTCTTTACGTAATGTCCCTCCTAAACCAATTTTACAAGTTGAAGTAGTCATCTTTTTCACCCACAACTTTACTTTACGACTTTTTGCACACCCCAACATCAAGGAATACTTTTCAAAAGGCTTTATTACATCTTTTCAGAACAAGTTCTTTTCTTAATATCCTTCCTAAACCAATTTTACAAATTCTAAAGTTTTCCTTAGTAGATAGAAAAAGCTATACCATAATTTTGAATATTTTCCCGGAAGATAAAAAGTTCTAGTTCAATTTTAAATTTTCTCAACGAAGTGAAGAAAAGTTCAAGTTCTATTCTGTATTTTCTCAATGAAAAACAAATAAGTTATTGATCAATTCTATTTTTCCAAAATAATATAAAAATTTTCCACTTCAATTCAGATCTTTCTCAAAGAGATGAAAAAATTTAAAATAATGTTCCAAATTTTTCATAGAAGATAGAAAAGTTCAAGTTCTCTTCTGAATTTTACCAAAGAACACACTTCAATTCTAATTTCACCAGAGAAAATAAAAAGCTTCCACTTCAGTTCTCATTTCCCCAAAGACACAAAAATTAAAGTTCCATTCTAAATTTTCCCGTAGAAGATAGAAAAAGTTATACCTTAGATGCGAATACTTACCTTGAAGATAAAAAGTTCCACTTTAATTCTAAATTTTCTCAATGAAAAAGAAATAAGTTATTGTTCAATTCTATTTTTCCAAATAATATAAAAAGAATTTTACCAAAGAACACATTTCAATTCTAATTCCTCCAGAGAAAATAAAAATCTTCCACTTCAGTTTTTAATTTCACAAAGACACAAAGAAATTTAAAGTTCCATTCTAAATTTTCTAAACGAAGTGAAGAAAAGTTCAACTTCTATTCTGAATTTTTTCAATGAAAAAGAAATAAGCTATTGATCAATTCTATTTTTCCAAAATAATATAAAAATTTTCCACTTCACTTCAGATTTTTCTCAAAGAGATGAAAAAATTTAAAATAATGTTCTAAATTTTTCATAGAAGATAGAAAAATTCAAGTTCTCTTCTGAATTTTACCAAAGAACACAACTCAATTCTAATTTCTCCAGAGAAAATAAAAATCTTCCACTTTAGTTTTTAATTTAACAATGACACAAAGAAATTTAAAGTTCTATTCTAAATTTTTCCGTAGTAGATAGAAAAAGCTATACCATAGTTGTGAATATTTGCTATGAAGATAAAAAGTTCCACTTTAATTCTAAATTTTCTCAATGAAAAAGAAATAAGTTACTGTTCAATTCTATTTTTCCAAAATAATATAAAAATTTTCCACTTCAATTCAGATTTTTCTCAAAGAGATGAAAAAATTTAAAATAATGTTCCAAATTTTTCATAGAAGATAGAAAAATTCAAGTTCTCTTCTGAATTTTACCAAAGAACACAATTCAATTCTAATTTCTCCAGAGAAAATAAAAATCTTCCACTTCAGTTTTTAATTTAACAATGACACAAAGAAATTTAAAGTTCTATTCTAAATTTTCCAAACGAAGTGAAGAAAAGTTCAACTTCTATTCTGAATTTTTTCAATGAAAAAGAAATAAGTTATTGATCAATTCTATTTTTCCAAATAATATAAAAATTTTCCACATGAATTCAGATCTTTCTCAAAGAGATGAAAAAATTTAAAATAATGTTCTAAATTTTTCATGGAAGATAGAAAAATTCAAGTTCTCTTCTGAATTTTACCAAAGAACACAATTCAATTCTAATTTCTCCAGAGAAAATAAAAATCTTCCACCTTAGTTTTTAATTTCACCAAGACATAAAGAAATTTAAAGTTCTATTCTAAATTTTTCCGTAGTAGATAGAAAAAGCTATACCATAGTTGTGAATATTTGCTATGAAGATAAAAAGTTCCACTTTAATTCTAAATTTTCTCAATGAAAAAGAAATAAGTTACTGTTCAATTCTATTTTTCCAAAATAATATAAAAATTTTCCACTTCACTTCAGATTTTTCTCAAAGAGATGAAAAAATTTAAAATAATGTTCCAAATTTTTCATAGAAGATAGAAAAAATTCAAGTTCTCTTCTGAATTTTACCAAAGAACACAATTCAATTCTAATTTCTCCAGAGAAAATAAAAATCTTCCACTTCAGTTTTTAATTTCACAAAGACACAAAGAAATTTAAAGTTCCATTCTAAATTTTTCCATAGAAGATAGAAAAAGCTATACCATAGTTTTGAATATACCCTCGATTATGCAAATCAATTTCTCAGAAATCCTGTCCCCTTCGAGTCCTAGATCAATACATTCCCCCACCGATTATGTAAATCATGTTCTAGGAAACCCACTTCCCACTCTTGCCCTAGATCAATACATCTGTCCCCACCGTCAATGCGCATGTACAAACTTCACCCCAGAGTCATTACACCTAGACAAACAAATAAATCGACCTTGAAAAAGGGGTCATTGACCCGTTAGTGGATCGATAATCCTTGAATAAATTATGTCCTGTCAGCGTTAGACTTGATTATAGATAGCAGCAGTGGTGCCCGTCACGAGTTATTATGCCCTCTCTACTAGTTTCGCGCGATCACAAATCTTCGTAGGTTTTCTCCAGCGTGAAAGTATTGTTTAATTTATTTATTTGTTTATGAATGTGGATTAATAAACTTATATGAACTGTGCTAGACTTTTATTATGACTAATTTAAAAAAAACACGTTTTTTTTAACTGAAAGTAAGGAGCAACGTCAAAACTTAAAACGAGCAGAAATTATTACGTATACGAGGGTAGTTACCTCCTTCTCAATACCTCGCTCTTTACGCTAATTTTTAGAACTTTTAAGCCTATTATTCTAATTAAACAGTCCTTGTGTTTCAGGAGTCATTCATAAGGAATTAGGACGAAAGTCAAACTTTACCATAAAGAGCAAGGTATTGAGGAGGGGGTTTTTAGGTTTTCATGTTACTCCTTACTTTCGGTTGGAAAAACTTGTTTTTATTCAATTTCTAATCGTTTTAAATAAAGCCGGGAAATCCGACTCCCCATCCATGGAAAATTCCTTCCCCCCTTTTAAAACAAGCCCCTTTTAAAAATATTTCTTCCCCACTTTTAAAACAATCATCAAAGAACTTTGCAAAACCAAGAAATTATGAGATCCCATGGTGGCCAAGCAGAAAAGCTCATATCCAAGAAGATACTTAGCCTCCAATTGAATTGGGGTCTTTTTTCAAAATTTTAGAAAATTTCTTTTGAACGGCCAATTATTTTTGACTAAAAAACTTAACACCTTTTCGAAAAAAAGGAAGAGGTTCATGTATGATCATATATTTAGCGTCAATATAAAATCACCCTGTATACCTTTTTTTTTACAGTTACCACTTCCATTTGTTATTATATATCTTCTACATCGGAACGAATAATGAGCATAATTTTTTTTTATACGAAAAAAAAACCCAGATGATTGCCCTGAGTAGGGTTATGTCACCTATAATAAAACTTGCTATTATAAATAGTTGTTCGCATAATCATCATTTTTGTTTTTCATTGCGCACAATACAAGGATATACTAAAATAATATCAGAAAGATCGACCTCAAAACAAACTTACTTGGATATTGTGTTTTGCACCCACTGTAGCATAGCTTTTTTAGCGCCTCCTTGACTAGTTCCCTTTTGTTTTTCAGTTACAGATATTCTATGGACTTGAAGTGGGACGGGAGACCCGGCAGTGACGGGCGAGGAAGCTCCAGATGTAAGTCTTTCAGAAGCAAGATTAGAAACGTATGAACGTCCAGCGCTTTCAAGACTAATGGTTGAACCACCCGTCCTTTGACCAAGGCGTTCCAATACACGCGTGTTTTCCTCGATCTATTAGACAAAACAAAAGCTTTGAGTACGACATAATGACAAAAGCTTATTGCAGACCTCAGATTCAACATAAACAAATGTAGGAGAACAAATCATATACTAATTTCAACATTCGGCAACAATTTTTTTTAGATTTCTGATATTAAAAACCCGCTCTCTACATGCTGCCACAACTTTTTCTTAAATACTCTTAAATTCTTGAATTTTTCGTGATTGACTCTCTCTCGTCTCTCTCTCTCTCTATCTCTATCTCTATCTCTATCTCTCTCTCTCTCTCTCTCTCTCTCTCTCTCTCTCTCTCTCTCTCTCTCTCTCTCTCTCTCTCTCTCTCTCTCTCTCTCTCTCTCTCTCTCTCTCTCTCTCTCTCTCTCTCTCTCTCTCTCTCTCTCTCTCTCTCTCCTTCTCTCTCCTTCTCTCACCTTTCTCTCTCTCCTTCTCTCACCTTTCTCTCTCTCCTTCTCTCACCTTTCTCTCTCTCTCTCTCTCTCTTACTCTCTTACTCTCTTACTTTCTTTCTCTCTTTCTCTCTTAAATAAACATTTAAGTTGATTCTTGCCATAGTTAAAGCAAACATAACATAGTAGAGCAAACGCTCGCGATAGGCGAAAACTAGTCTTCAAAATTTTACTTCTAATTAAAAAAAAAACTACATCCTTTCCATCATTTACAATTTTATAATTAGATCGTCATTATAATACAAACATAAAAAGTAAGACACCTTTGAGTTTGACTTAAAACCACTATTTTTTATGAAATTACTCTTTTTCATAACTCCCTATCGCAAACCAAAAATTAAGTTTTGCAGATTATGATGGATTCAAATTATTTCAAAGTCTTTTGTAGTTATAAGATGATTTTTATTAGGTCTAAGCACACAAAAGTGAACAATCATAATTTCAGACCCTTTAAATTCATTTCTCCTTTTGTACCCATCTTTGTTAGTGACCCAGCTCAAAATAGGTACCTAGAGAAATCTGGTGGGAAAACACAAGAAGCGTAGGAGGAATTGCTCCCAACCATGCACAGCACCCCCGACCAGAATATGGACTTATCCGCATATAAAGCTTACCCATCAAATCTAAGTATTTTAAGTTAGTAGCAGAAAACAATTCGCATAATTTTAGAAGTTGGGGAAAAGGCTCCAAAAATTGGTTACCTCGCGACAAAAATTACAGTATCAAACTTAAAATGCATAAGAAACCTGCACGATTCTGATGAGTACAGTGGTAGAGCGCTTCCTAAGTAAAGTCAAATGCATGCAGTTTTATTCGTTTTATAACCTCATTTGGTTATAAAACGGCTATATAACCTCATTATAACCTCATTTGGGAGGGTTGAGTTTATAGATTTTGGAGGGGCTCATTCGACTATAAACTTGAATTTTTAGTGCCCTTTTTAAGAGTCAAAAGCGAAAGGAACCAGGCACCCTTCCCTGTCCTTTTCACCCAGCTCCCCTTGGTTGCAAGACTTCCGTAGGCCCTCGGATAAGGCCCGTAAATAACGCAAATAGCCCATTCTTTGCATATAGGTTTTATAACAATACGTTGGGAACGAGTGGTTTATATTGTTTTCCTTATATTAGAGTGAACTATTTATTTTAATTTCCTTTCGTTTTTAGTATCATCTGTCCATTGATAATAATTTCTCTTCTTCATAAATAGTATTTATTGTTTGACTATTCCTGCTCGTCTTAGGTACAAATATGACTCTTTACTTTTCTTTGAAAAACTTTTTGTAAGAAAACAATTTTCCAGCTAATGATAAATAGGAAACAATGTTCAAGATACACCGTTTTTACTAAAGCATAATTAACAATCTAGCCTTTGTAGGGTTTGAGGGGCTGGCACCCCTACTCTTAATTGTGGTAAAATCTGTTATTTGTAAATTCTATTTCATTATTCACTTAAGGTTTTGGTCGGTTTAAGTGTTGTTTATTGATTCACAGTGATTGTTTTATTATTTTTTTTTAATATAACTTACAATATGACTTAGTTCTGATCGGTTTAGATTTTAAAATTAAAGAACAAAAATAAAATTTTTCTGGTGAAAGTAAAGAGTGAAGTTGAAACTTCACTCTTTTGAAGTCCTTAGAAGTCCTTCACTCTTTAGAAGTCCTTAGGTAGTTGAAGTCCTTAGGTAGTCTGAGCAAAATAAACGACAAATTTATAAGGCCCTCCACAGTCTGTCACCGGCTATTAATTTAATTAATTTTAGTATACAATTTCAATGCTCTAAAACACTCAAGCAAGTTCAGTTTTCAGTGAAGTGCTAATTTTTAAAATTCTAAAAGTTTTTAAAAGGTTTCAAAAGACGGTGGTTTTTGACTGTGGTGGTTCCAACGGCGCAATTTTCATTTCGATCCGACGCTATTTTCCAGGGGTTTCAGCAGGGCGTATCCAGGATTTTTTTTTTTCGGCGAAAGGGAGGTAGGTATTCTTCCTGAGAAGGGGGAGTACCAAGAAAAACTTGAAAAACGCATCAAAAATTTGCTTATAGACATTTTCGTTACGTTTTCCGATTCGAACAAACATTTCGAGAGGGTTCAAACCCTCTAATTCCCCTCCTGACAATGGTGTTGGGTTCCAAGTTGGGCTCCTATAAATTTGTATTCACAATAAACTTCATGTAGTAACAATCGTTTTTCAATTGATGGCTCAAAACATGGAGCTCAAGAATTTGCATTCCCCGGCATTGTATTCGTCTTTGGACCAAATTGATGTTTGTGGCGTAAAATGGTAGAAAACGCTACTCTGTCAGTGTTTCCCATGCAAAAATGATTTTCCTTGCTCTCCAATGTTGAGAACTTTTGATTCTCAAACAGTTCGTGGTAACGAACTGTAAGTAAGGAGCGACCCGGCTCAATGGTAACCGAAACTTTGGAAAACGGGACTTTGATACCAATAGATACATCAAAAGAATCAGATTTTAATGATTATTTCAAATATATAGATTTCATCAAGTTTAGTCCTATGCACCAAAAGTTACGCGCCTGAGAAAATTTGGCTGATTTTCGAAAAAAGGGGGAAATACCCCCTAAAATTTATAGAACCTTAATGAAAATCACACCATCATATTCAGCGTATCAGAGAACCCTACTGTAGAGGTTTCAAGCTCCTATCTACAAAAATGTGGAATTTTTCATTTTTTGCCAGAAGAAAGGTCACGGATGCGTGTTTATTTGGTTTTTTGTTTTTTTTTGTTTTTTTTTCCAGGGGTGATCGTAGCGACCCAGTGGTCCTAGAATATATGAGAGGGTTCATTGGAACGGAAATTAAAAGTTCTAGTGCCCTTTTTAAGTGATAAAAAATGGAGGGCAACTAGGCCCCCTCCCACGCTCATTTTTTCCCAAAGTCACCCGACCGAAATTTTGAGATGGCCATTTTGTCCAGCATGATCGAAAATACTATAACTATGTCTTTTAGGATAACTTAATCCCCCGAAATCCCAGGGGGGAGGGCTGAAAGTTATGAACTTTAGCCAATGTTAACATATAGTATTGGTTATTGGGAAGTATACAGACGTTTTCAGGGGGGGGGGTTCTGGTAGTGGGGGTGGGTGGGACGGGGGTTATGTGGGAGGATCTTTCCATGAAGGAAGTTTTCAAGGGGGAAGGGACATTACTATGAAGGGGGCGCCGGATTTCCCTGCATTATTTAAAAAAAGATCTGAAATTAAATTTAAAAAAAAACAAGTTTTTCAACTGAAAGTAAGGAGCAACATCAAAACTTAAATCGAACAGAAAATATTACGTATATGATTGGGTTCACCCCCTAGTCAATACCTCGCTCTTTAAGCCAAAGATTTTTAGGACTTTCATAAGAGCTATTTATTCTAATTAACGGCCTTTGTGATTAAGGGGTCATTTTTAAAGAATTGGAACAAAATTCGAACTTTAGCTTAAAGAGCAAGGTATTGACTAGGGGGCGAACCCCCTAATATACGTATTAAAAATATATGAATATAGAAGTTCGTTACGTAAGTTAATTCGTAATTTACGTATATTTATTACTAATAAAAACGTTCGTAAATAAAATTAAACAAGTTTCGAGAGAGCCATTTAACCAAATAAAAGTAAAATTAATATGCAAATTTTGTTTTAATTATTCATGTACGGTGAGCCAAAATCAAAATCTGTATTAATTCAAAAACGTTCAAAAATTAAATTAAAAAAAAAACAAGTTTTTTTTTAACTGAAAGTAAGGAATGACGTTAAACTTAAAACGAACAAAAATTATTCCGTGTATGAAAGGGGCTGTCCCCTCCTCAACGCCTCGCTCTTTACGCTAAAGTTTGACTTTCTCACAGCTCTATTTTTTTTAAACAATAAAAAACTTAAGCGCAATGAGCGAGGCGTTGAGGAGGGGACATCCCCTTTCATATACGGAATAATTTCTGTTCATTTTAAGCTTTAACGTCGTTCCTTACTTTCAGGTAAAAAAACTTGTTTTTTTTTATTTAATCCTACATTGGGTGTAGGATTTCAACCAAGATGATTCCAGTTGCAGGGGCGAATCTCCAGCATTTTATTAGTGGGGGGAATATTCAAGGGGCATAGGATATATAATAATTTTTTCTCCACATTATTGGGGGGCAACTGTCCCCTCCTCCCCCCTCCGAACGACACCCCTGTCCAGTTGTGGACTTTCAATTTGAGTCTGACACCATTTTTGATGGGTTAAGGGATCTTTTGCAAAATTCTCAATTTTGTTTTCACTACATGCTTTTACTATTAATTTTAATCAAAACATTAGTTGCCATTGTCAAATTAGCTTCTAATGATATTTTTGTTTCACCATACAGTTTTTTTTTTAAACACGCTTTTAGACTTTCCGCTACTATGGGCCGTGGCTCGCTCTTTACTAGGTTTTAGCTATCACTGCTACTATGATACCGCTCATTAGTTTTCTTTAATCTTTTTTTTCGAAATTTTTTTAAGAACGAATGCCACAAAAACGTCAATGCTTACTATACTCAACTTACAACTTAACTATAACAGATGGACAATAAAAGAGAAACAAAGAGGTTCTAATCATCGGAGTCCCAAGAATATTGGCAATTTCGGAGTGTCCTGTCAACTCTAGTAAAACAAATTGAGGAAAAAATTGTGAATCGATAACATTGAATAACAAAAGTTACTCACAATAATCCTCATTAGCTTTGAACGCCGCTTAAAGTAAAAATACAGTATTTAGCATCAAGTTAGGTGCAATCCTATGAAACTAAAAATAGCAAACGAGAAAATTCGTATATGTATGACATTGTCCTAAAATAGATAACAAAAAGAAAAATCAAACTTCTAAGGAAAACAAATATGGTTTCAGTTCGTATCAAACAAAAAAAAAAAATTCAAGTCTCGTAGTTTTCTAGTGAACAGAGTAGCTTTGGCACACTAAAGATGTTTTTATTTTGGCTTGATCACATAAAATAGCTGACTGTAGACCCCCTGAGATGGGCTCACTCGATCTTAAATTAAAATTACTAGCAGTGCTTCTAGAGCCGGAACTGGTCAGGGGGGGGGGAGACAACCTCCAACTCCTTCGAACCTTGTGTTCCCCCACAGCCTAACAAAGTGTGGGATCAGAATTTTAAGATAGAAACTTAAATTAGAAAATCCAAAACTTGAAAATGTATCTCAAGGGTCGACTCAATTCATGCAATCCCAGGAGCAAGGGCCCCAGGTTCTGCAGATACCCCATCACAAGCCTAATGCATATGTTTGAATAAAAAGATGGACACGCTGCATGTAGTTGAAATCAGATTCATAGAAGGATTTTCAACCTTCATGATTAGAGAGCCTTGAACCTTAAGCCTTAAGCCTTAAGCCCTTCGGCCCGTACTTCCAATAACTTCCCTATTCCAACATCCATACGGACAGACGAGCTTTATTTACTTCAGCGGGACTGGAAGAGGTTCATAAGCTATGGCTTGGTCCTAAATAATCAAATGTTAATTTCCAAATCTCCTCAAGATCGCACCATGATTCTACTAAATCAACATAAACTAAGTGCAGGTCTGAGGTATGTTGTCTGATCTCCACCACAGTTGGCATGCGTGGATACAGAATTAGTGTTTGGGTGGGACCAGTGGCGCAACTAAGAGGGGCCCAAAAGCTCCAAGATGGTGGCACGCAGCGTCGACACCTTGGCATTTAGCTTATGTTTTGAGTTTAGTTTAACTAATGTGTCAGTATTTGACGGCATACTTGACGATTTTGTCGGCATAATAATTTATATAATATAATTATATAATTACTTATACCCCCCTCCCTAAACTTAAAACCCAAGCTGCGACCTTGGGTGGGACACCAATAAAATTTGGGCTCTCCGTTGGTATTTACGTCCCTTCAACCCCTGTAATTAGTGTGACTTTCAACCTTCTGGACGTTGCAAGTACCCCATAAATCTCCCCCTGGATCCACCTCTGCTTTTTGTAAAAGAAGCTAATTTTGTAAAAAGAAGTCTTAACGCTTGACAAAATAACAATTTTGAACAACGTTTTCTTCGTTCCCTTTAAAACCCGTTCATTTCCGAATCCACCTATCCAAGTTGAATTGTATGCTTTTTGTGCGTTGACACCGTTCGCCCCTTAAATCCAATCTTTTTCAAATGCATGATGACTAGTGCTGAGAAAACTCATTAGCAGACTCATGCTATTAGTGCATACACATACTTTGTCAATAAAAAAATTAAATAAATAAAAACGTAGTTTTTTTCGCAAAAGCTAGAAAGTTCCTAGTGTCATTTGCTATAGTTTGTGCTTTCTTTAAAACTAAAAAGATCGCTTGTATCGAAAATTATTCTTACCAAACTGATTGTCCACATATTTGAAAAGAATAAGTTTAAAAAAAGAAAAGAGTCAAGGAAGTAAGAATTCTTTTGAAATACTAAACTAAAAATTCTTGTATTTAAATCAAGTTTTCATTAAGACAGAAGCGACATCAGCCTCAGGAGGAAGGAGGAAGTTTTGGCATGAAAGGAAGGAGGGAGGAAGGGAGGGAGTTTTGGCTTGGGAGTTGAGGAATGAAAAATTCATTGTATTCGTGTAAACTTCTGTTCATTTTAAGGTTTGGATTTCTTAGTCATTGATTGACTCAATAGATTGCTTCAAATATTACTAGTTCACATTACAAATCGTTTTATTAAGGAAATAAAATTAAAACAAATCTAAAAGGATTACATTAAAAGGAAGAGAATGGTGATAAAATTAGTGTTGTCTAATTATAGTGAGATTAATTTGACTTTTGCCACAGAGGAGAATTCTCTCTAACAGCTTTTTAAATTATTATTTAATTGTCGCAAGAAGTCTTCCATTAGAAAAAAGAAAAACAGTAAGGAAAATCAAGGAAACAAGCTTCATTCTGGACTGGAATCTCAACAATACAATTCCTGTCCTTTTAGACTCTATTTGTCATTATTATGTTATCGTTGTCAAACAGTTCGTGGTAACGAACTGTAAGTATGGAGCGACCCGGCTCAATGGTAACCGAAACTCTAGAAAACGGTATTTTGATACAAATAGATGCATCAAAAGAATTAGATTTTAATGATGATTTCAAATATATAAATTTCATCAAGTTTAGTCCAACCCATAAAAAGTTACGCGCCTCAGAAAATTTGGCTGATTTTCGAAAAAAGGGGGAAAGACCCCCTAAAAGTTATAGAACCTTAATGAAAATCACAACATCATATTCAGCGTATCAGAGAACCCTACTGTAGAGGTTTCAAGCTCTTATCTACAAAAATGTGGAATTTTGCATTTTTTGCCAGAAGAAAGATCACGGGTGCGTGTTTATTTGTTTGTTGTTTTTTTTTTTCTTTTTCCCAGGGGTGATCGTATCGACCCAGTGGTCCTATAATATCGTGGGAGGGCTCATTAGAATGGAAATTAAAAGTTCTAGGGCCCTTTTTAAGGGACCGAAAAAAATGGAGGGCAACTAGGCCCCCTCCCACGCTCATTTTTTTCCCAAAGTCACCCGATCAAAATTTTGAGATAGCCATTTTGTTCAGCATGTTCGAAAATATTATGAGTATGTCGTTTAGGATGACTTAATACCCCGAATTTCCCGGGGGGAGGGCTGAAAGTTATGAACTTTACCCAATGTTAACATATAGTATTAGTTATTGGGAAGTATACAGACGTTTTCAGGGGAGATTTTTTCTGGTAGTGGGGGGGGGGGTTGGTCGGGGGTTATGTGGGAGGATCTTTCCATGAAGGAAGTTTTCATGGGGGAAGGGACATTGCTATGAAGGGGACACCGGACTTCCCAGCATTATTTAAAAAAAGATCAGAAATTAAATATAAAAAAAAACAAGTTTTTCAGCTGCAACAGCAGCAACATCAAAACTTTAAACGAACAGAAAATATTATATATATGATTGGGTTCACCTCCTAGTCATTACCTCGCTCTTTAAGCCAAACATTTTTTTAGTACTTTCATAAGAGCTATTTATTCTAATTAACGGCCTTTTTGATTAAGCGGTCAGTTTTAAAGAATTGGAACAAAATTCGTACTTTAGCTTAAAGAGCAAGGTATTGACTAGGGGGCGAACCCCCTAATATACGTATTAAAAATATATGAATATAGAAGTTCGTTACGTAAGTTAATTCGTAAGTTACGTATATTTATTACTAATAAAAACGTTCGTAAATAAAATTAAACAAGTTTCGAGAAAGCCATTTAACCAAATAAAATTAAATTAATATGCAAATTTTGTTTTAATTATTCATGTACGGTGAGCCAAGATCAAAACCTGCATTTATTCAAAAACGTTCAAAAATTAAATAAAAAAACAAGTTTTTTAAACTGAAAGTAAGGAGCGACATTAAAACTTGAAACGAACAGAAATTATTCCGTATATGGAAGGGGCTTTCCCTTCCTCAACGCCTCGCTCTTTACGCTAAAGTTTGACTCTGTCTCATAACTTTATTTTTTAAAACAATAAAAAACTTTAGCGTAAAGAGCGAGGCGTTGAGGAGGGGAAAGCCCCTTCCATATACGGAATAATTTCTGTTCGTTTTAAGTTTTAATGTCGCTCCTTACTTTCAGTTTAAAAAACTTGTTTTTTTTATTTAATTTTGTACCAGGTTGAGGAAAGGGTGAGTCACGTTATTTATTTTTTTTTATTTATTTATATTCTCTTCATTTAATTCTGGTACTTGTATGATATAGCAACCACACTTTGTAACCTGAGCGACCACACTCAAGGAATGAAGTTAGTTTAATCATGCTACAATATAACAAAATATGATGAAAATATAATACTTTATTAACAAAATTGTGCAAACTACAACAGAAAATTATGGAAAGCAGACCACCTAGAATGCATTATATTAAACACCTAACCTAACCATCAGTATATATATATCAAATATTTAATTAAAATATACCTGAATAGTAGTTTATCTCACTCAAACTAAGTTGATTATCTCCGAGCGTAGCCTACAGAGTAAACTAGTTTTATTACAGATCAATAACAAAGTGTGGTCGATACATGATACAAGTACCAATTCTGTTATGTTTGACTACGTTTTTTATGGTAAGTGCAAATATCAGTTTTTCTTTTCTTTCTTTTTTTCTTTCGTTTTTGCAAAGGGTATTCATCCTTAACAATTTTGACTTAAGTAGGTTTACGCATTTGTTAAATCGCATCATCAAAGAATTTAGCTGCATCGAAAAACTTCAATGAACATCTTGCTTCGATTAAATAGCTGGATTGGTCCGGTTCTGTGGTTATCAACACCAGTTCTTTTGACTTCTAAAGGACTGAGGAGAACCCAAGCTTATAAGTTTACAAGACAGTTCTAACCAGTAATACTTTATACTTTATTTCTTTCCAAACCAAATCAGTTCTTGTTTTTAAGACTTAAAAAAGTACCTGAAAATAAAGAATGATAGTCCATATCAGGCCAAGGACCACCGCTGGACGACCATCGACAACGTCTGAAGCATTAATGTTGACTAGTTTTATCTGTAAAAGAATGAAAATGTAAAAATAGATTTTACCTAGAAGTTAGGAATGATAGTTCAGAAAAAACAGAAGAGCGTAGAGAAATATGGTTTTAGGCAAACACACACTTTCTTACTCGTCTATTTGAGTCTTACCTAAAAGCAAGGATAAATACTCAATAATAACTAAAGGAAAAAGTAAAACTAATTATTTGAGACTAAATAATTTGTTTAACGACCGATGTAAGTTAATTTAGATTCTAACAATTTCATTATCAGTGTTTTTCCTACCAGATGATTGATAAATAGCGAATGTATAACTTTCCCATGGCACAATCTTTTTGGTTTCTTTAAAAGGGCTATAAAAGGGCTATAGAACAGTTCGAGTGAGCCTTCTTTCGATCTTCTAGAAATATCAGTTCGATATGATCACCCGTGGAAAGAAAAAAACACGCATCCGTGATCTTTTACTGGGACAACATGCAAAATTCCATATTTTTGTAGATAGGGGCTGTAACATTAGGTTTTCTCTCCTTGCTCCTTACTTACATTTTGTTACCATGAACTGATTGATTCTATACCAGTTATTTTACATGTATTTTGGAATATTGGTAGAACATTCAAGAATCCCTTCTTTTCTTCATTCTTTTAATTTGTCTAAATTTCCCTTTGGCTACTCAATTGTACGTGTCGGGAGAATTTTCCAGGGGGGGATTGTCGGAGGGGAGTTTTCAGAAGAAATTGTTCGTTGGGGAAATACGCCGGGCCACATCATCATCAGTATCTGTGGGACGTAGCAGATGAAAATTCATTTATTTATGAAATATTGTCCTAAATGAAATATGTATAGATTGTTGGAAACAGAAGGACATTAGAAGAACTTCAGATGTGTTTTTAATAAAATTTGCAGAATTACGTGACAATATTATTGCGATTTTTGAGCCACAATGCAGCAAAAAGAATTTTAGACTTCCCATAAGCAAGTATACTTCCATTGTTTTTGCTTTTTGGACTTCATTACCTTAGGAGAAGTGATTGTTAGGAGAATACTTTAGGAGAACTTATCATATCATTAAGAAGAATACAAGGTTAAATAAGAAACTTTTAACCGTAAGCTCTTGACTCAAGCTCCTGACGGCTGGTGTGACATTAAAATCAGACCAATTTATGCACTGCTGGACGGAGTAAAGGAAGTAAAACGATAATTGTGAAGACATTGCTTGGTTACCTGTTTCGGCGCTCTGCGCACCTACGATGGTACAGTGCCCTCCTATTACAGGAGAAAAAGGAATAAAAAATAGACACATCACGGTTTCAAGGTATCATATCGATCATTTATCATGATAACTGAATCAGTGTGGAATTTGAGAGAAAACATATTTTCGCGAAACATTTATTTTTCGAAACATGTTTTTAAACTTTCAGTTACTACAAGGACTAGGAGGGTGATTGCTCAAGAGGGAGTTCCAAACCCCTGGTTAAAGATATTCGACCATCAAGATTTCAACTGTTCACTGTTTGAGCTTCCAACCCGGTCCAATCCAGATACGACACATGAAGTCCCATTTTTGGTACCATGTTTCACTTTCCAATGACGAATTGAATTCAAATTTAGAAACTCGCGGGTATGATGAAGAGCTTTGAAATGATCTATTAAAAATCTCTGTACAACCTTGCGGTATCCTCCTAGTCCTGACGAAAAAAGGAGACACATCAGTACTACCCATCAAAAAATCGATTTTCCTGGTTTTTCAAGGCGGGGAGTGGGGTTCAGATCCTCCATTTGCAAATTATAAACCATAATGATTTCGAAGGTCTACTTTTCATTTTGATCCACAGCCATTTCTGAGGGATACAAAGCTCTTTTTCTCAATTCCCAAGACTTTGTTTTCGCAACAAAAAAATTAGTTTTATTATTCATATGAGCCTATATAATACATATCATTCCTGATTCAACTTAAAATGAATTTTTTTCTCAATTGACAGTTTTTTTAAACTTTTTCTAAACTTTCGGTTACTATGGCCTGTAGTTCACTCTTTGCTAGGTTACACCTATTGCTGCAACCACAATCTGTTATCAAACAGTTCGTGGTAACGAACTGTAAGTAAGGAGCGACGCGGCTTAATAGTAACCGAGACTCTAAAAAATCAGTATTTTGATACCGATAGATGAATGAAAAGACGCGGCTTATTATGCTGATTCCGAATATATAAGTTTCATTAAGTTTAGTGTTACACATCAAACGCTACGAGCCTGATTAAATTTGCCTGATTTTTCAAAAAGGGGGAAAACACCCCCTAAAGGTAGAAGAATCTTAATGAAAATCATACCATCAAATCCAGCATATCAGAGGACCCTATTTCAGAGCTTTCAGCCTTCAATCTGCAAAAATGTGAGTAGGGAGGCCTCAGAAGGTACAGAACGAACACCGTGCTGCCATCTATAATTGAGTCTAACGGTACCTAACCGCATAGACAATGTTATTGATCCACGCAGGGGGACAGATTTCTGAGAACTTGATTGCATAATCGACTAGGACAAGAGGGGAACTGGATTTCTGAGAAATTGATTGCATAATTGATCCATCTAGGGGAACTAGATTTCTGAGAAATTGATTTACATAATCTGACGGTGAATTATTGATCCACGAAAGGGGAATTAGAAATGACATCACTTGTTTCCTAGGAATTATACGGGACTCTAAAGAGACAGAAATTCCATTTTTAAATATGGCTTATCCGATCTTTAGTGACAGAGATAAATTAATATTCTATTTTTAAATATGGCTTCTCTGATCTTTAGGTCAAAGAGATAAATTAATATTCTATCGAAGCCATAATAGTCTAAGTAGGAACACCTTAGAGAAGAAGAGATTAACGTGGAAATTTTTTCCTGGGAATTTCAAATATGACAGCGCAGGGATGCCAAAACAAAAGGAACACGTAGAAATTACGTTTAGGGATTATTTGGGCGAAACCGTTTGAGACATTTTAGAAGATGATTTAGGCGAAACAGTTTGAGACATTTTAGAAGATGATTTGGGCGAAACAGTTTGAGACATTTTGGAAGATGATTTTAGAAGATGATTTAGAAGATGATTTGGGGTGAAACTCTGTGGTCTTTATAATACACAAGTTCCATTTGAACAGTGTTGTAAGGTCCCCTACCCCAGCCCCAGAGGGCCCCCATCCCCCTGGGCCCCTAAAGGCCCCCCCGGGCCCTCCATTTTTTAAAAATACTTTTTTGTGCACTTGAGACACAAAAGGGCCCCCCCACATTTCAAAAGGCTTTATTATGTCTTTTCAGAACAAGTTCTTTACATAATATCCTTTCTTAAACCAATTTTACAAGTTGAAGTACTCATCCTTTTCACGCACAACTTTGCTTTACGACTTTTTGCATACCCCAACATCAAGCAATAATTTTCAAAAGGCTCTATTATATCTTTTCAGAACAAGTTCTTTACGTGATGTCCTTCCTAAACCAATTTTACAAGTTGAAGTACTCATCCTTTTCACCCACAACTTTACTTTACGACTTTTTGCACATCCCAACATAAAACAATACTTTTCAAAAGGCTTTATTATATCTTTTCAGAAGAAGTTCTTTACGTAATGTCCCTCCTAAACCAATTTTACAAGTTGAAGTAATTATCTTTTTCACCACAACTTTACTTTACGACTTTTTGCATACCCCAACATCAAGCAATACTTTTTAAAAGACTTTATTATATCTTTTCAGAACAAGTTCTTTACGTGATGTCCTTCCTAAACCAATTTTACAAGTTGAAGTACTCATCTTTTTCCCCACAATTTTACTTTAAGGCTTTTTGAATACCCCAACATCAAGCAATACTTTTCAAAAGGCTTTATTATATCTTTTCAGAACAAGTTCTTTGCGTAATGTCCCCCCTAAACCCATTATACAAGTTGAAGTACTCATATTTTCCCCCACAATTTTACTTTACAGCTTATTGAATGCTCCAAAACCAAGCAATACTTTTCAAAAGGCTTTATTATATCTTTTCAGAACAAGCTCTTTACGTAATGTCCTTCCTAAACCAATTTTACAAGTTCTGGTACTCATCTTTTTCCCCACAACTTTACTTTAAGGCATTTTGAATACCCCAACATCAAGCAATACTTTTCAAAAGGCTTTATTATATCTTTTCAGAACAAGTTCTTTACGTAATGTCCTTCCTAAACCAATTTTACAAGTTGAAGTACTCATCTTTTCACCCACAACTTTACTTTACGACTTTTTACACACTCCAACATCAAGCAATGCTCTTCAAAAGGCTTTATTATATCTTTTCAGAACAAGTTCTTTTCTTAATATCCTTCCTAAACCAATTTTACGAATTCTAAATTTTTCCGTAGTAGATAGAAAAAGCTATACCATAGTTGTGAATATTTTCCCGGGAGATAAAAAGTTCTACGTCAATTTTAAATTTTCTCAACGAAGTGAAGAAAAGTTCAAGTTCTATTCTGAATTTTTCCGCAGTAGATAGAAAAAGCTATACCAAAGTTGTAAATATTTTCCCGGAAGATAAAAAGCTATAATTCAATTTTAAATTTTCTCAACGAAGTGAAGAAAAGTTCAAGTTCTAATCTGAATTTTCTCAATGAAAAAGAAATAAGTTATTGATCAATTCTATTTTTCCATATAATATAAAAAATCTCCACTTCAGTTCAGATCTTTCTCAAAGAGATGAAAAATTTAAAATACTGTTCCAAATTTTTCACAGAAGATAGAAAAGTTCAAGTTCACTTCTGAATTTTACCAAAGAACACAATTCAATTCTAATTTCTCCAGAGAAAATAAAAATCTTCCACTTCAGTTCTTTATTTCACAAAGACATAAAGAAATTTAAAGTTCTATTCTAAATTTTTCGGTGGAAGATAGAAAAAGTAATATCATAGTTGTGAATATTTTCCCGTCAGTTCTGTTTTTTCTCAAAGAGATGAAAAATTTAAAGTTCTGTTCCAAATTTTTCACAGAAGATAGAAAAGTTCAAGTTCTCTTCTGAATTTTACCAAAGAACACAATTCAATTCTAATTTCTCCAGAGAAAATAAAAATCTTCCACTTCAGTTCTTTATTTCACAAAGACATAAAGAAATTTAAAGTTCTATTGTAAATTTTTCGATGGAAGATAGAAAAAGTAATACCATAGTTATGAATATTTTCCCGGAAGATAAAAAGTTCTACTTCAATTTTAAATTTTCTCAACGAAGTGAAGAAAAGTTCAACTTCTCTTCTGAATTTTCTCCATGAAAAAGAAATAAGTTATTGATCAATTCTAAGTTTCCAGGGAAAATAAAAATTTTCCACTTCAGTTCTTTATTTCACAAAGACATAAAGAAATTTAAAGTTCTATTCTAAATTTTTCGGTGGAAGATAGAAAAAGTAATACCATAGTTGTGAATATTTTCTCGTCAGTTCTGGTTTTTCTCAAAGAGATGAAAAATTTAAAGTTCTGTTCTAAATTTTTCATAGAAGATAGAAAAGTCCAATTTCTCTTCTGAATTTTACCAAAGAACACAATTCAATTCTAATTTCTCCAGGGAAAATAAAAATCTTCCACTTCAGTTTTTATTTTCACAGACACAAAGAAATTTAAAGTTCTATTCAATATTTTTCCGTAGAAGATAGAAAAAGCTATACCATAGTTGTGAATATTTTCCCGGAAAGTTCTACCTCAATTTTAAATTTTCTTAACGAAGTGAAGAAAAGTTCAAGTTCTATTCTAATTTTCTCAATGAAAAAGAAATAAGTTATTGATGAATTCTATTTTTCCAAATAATGTAAAAATTTCCATTTCAGTTCAGGTTTTTCTCAAAGAGATGAAAAATTTAAAATAATGTTCCAATTTTTACATAGAAGATAGAAAGTTCAAGTTCTCTTCTGAATTTTACCAAAGAACACACACAATTCAATTCTAATTTCTCCAAAGAAAATAAAAATCTTCCTCTTCAATTTTTAATTTCACAGACACAAAGAAATTTAAAGTTCTATTCTAAATTTTTCCGTAGAAGATAGAAAAAGCTATACCATAGTTGTGAATATTTGCTATGAAGATAAAAAGTTCTACTTCAATTCTAAATTTTCTCTACGAAGTGAAGAAAAGTTGAACTTCTCTTCTGAATTTTCTCAATGAAAAGAAATAAGTTATTGATAAATTCTATTTTTTCAGGGAAAATAAAAATTTTCCACTTAAGTTCAGATCTTTCTCAAAGAGATGAAAAATTTAAAATACTGTTCCAAATTTTCTCAATGAATAAGAAATAAGTTATTGATCAATTCTATTTTTCCAGGGAAAATAAAAATTTTCCACTTCAGTTATTTATTTCACAAAGACATAAATAAATTTAACTTCAACCTAACCTTTGGTTAGGTTAGAGTCTAACAGGGCTCTTTGGGGCCTAGTCTAAATTAACCTTAAAAATTAATAAAATTCAACTTTATTGCTCATGATAAGCTAACCTAACCTAACCTAACTTAAACACGCAGAAATGTTTCTATTTATTTATTAATATTTATTTATACCAAACCTAACCTAACCTATAGCTTTGAAGGTTAGATGAACGAGCTTGAAAGATTGTCTTTAATAATAGAACGACGCACTCATATTCTAATTTAGAAATTTGAGGAGTAAATCCCTAAGACAAAGGAGCTAAAATTTAATTTAAAAGTTAGCTTACGTCTCCGGAAAAGAATCGGTAAAATTTCCCCTGAAAATTTCATGCCTGGAAAACCCCCTTCCACATGTAAAATCAATCCCCGTGCAAAATCCTTCCACTCAGAGATTTTTATTTTCTTTGGAGAAAATTAGAATTAGACTATAATTTTTTTCTTTTCTTTGAGAAAATTCAGAAGAGAACTTGAACTTTTCTTCACTTCGTTGCGAAAACTCATAATTAAAGTGGAACCTTTTCCCTTCTCTGGGAAAACATTCAGAAGAGAACTTGAACTTTTCTTCACTTCTTTGAGAAATTATAGAATTAAAGCAGAAATTTTCTTTTCTTGGAGGAAAAATTCAGAATCAAAGTATCTACAGTAAAATTTAGAACAGAACTTTAAATTTTTCATCTCTTTGAGAAAAACCAGAACTGAAGTGGAACCTTTTTACTCATGATAAGCTAACCTAACCTAACCCAACTTAAACATGGAGAAATGTTTCTATTTATTTATACCTAAACTTACCTAACCTATGGTTTCGGTGGTTAGATGAACGATCTTGAAAGATTGTCTTTAATAATAGAACGACGCACTCATTTTCGAATTTAGAAATTTGAGGAGTAAATCCCTAAGACAAAGGAGCTAAAATTTAATTTAAAAGTTAGCTTACGTCTCCGGAAAAAAATCGGTAAAATTTCCCATGAAAATTTCATCCCTGGACAACCCCCCTCCACATGTAAAATCAATCCCCGTGCAAAATCCTTCCACTCAGAGATTTTTTATTTTCTTTGGAGAAAATTAGAATTGGACTATAACTTTTTTCTTTTCTTTGAAAAAATTCAGAAGAGAACTTGAACTTTTCTTCACTTCGTTGTGAAAACTCATAGTTAAAGTGGAACCTTTTCTCTTCTCTGGACAATTATTCAGAAGAGAACTTGAACTTTTCTAAACTTCTTTGAGAAAATATAGAATTAAAGCAGAACCTTTTCTCTTCTTAGAGGAAAAATTCAGAATCAAAGTATCTACAGTAAAATTTAGAACAGAACTTTAAATTTTTCATCACTTTGAGAAAAGCCAGAACTGAAGTGGAACCTTTTTATTTTCTTTGGAAAATTAAAAGAGAACTTGAACTTTTCTTCACTTCATTGAGAAAATTTAGAATTAAAGTAGAAACTGTCTTGAACTTTGCTACACTTCGTTGAGAAAATTTAAAATTGAAGTAGAACTTTTTATCTTCCGGGAAAATATTCACAACTATGGTATTACTTTTTCTATCTTCCATCGAAAAATTTAGAATAGAACTTTGAATTTCTTTATGTTTTTGTGAAATCAAGAAGTGAAGTGGAAGATTTTTATTATCTCTGGAGAAATTAGAATTGAATTGTGTTCTTTGGTAAAATTCAGAAGAGAACTTTTACTTTTCTATCTTCTATGAAAAATTTAGAAGAGAACTTTAAATTTTTCATCTCTTTGAGAAAAACCAGAACTGACAGGAAAGTATTCACAACTATGGTATTACTTTTTCTATCTTCCACTGAAAAATTTAGAATAGAACTTTAAATTTCTTTATGTCTTTGTGAAATAAAGAACTGATGTGGAAAATTTTTATTTTCCCAGGAAAAATAGAATTGACCAATAATTATTTCTTTTTCAATATTATTTATATAATAGAAAATTTAAAATTGAAGTAGAACTTTTTATCTTCCGGGAAAATATTCACAACTAAGGTATTACTTTTTCTATCTTCCATCGAAAAATTTAGAATAGAACTTTAAAGTTCTTTATGTCTTTGTGAAATAAAGAAGTGAAGTGGAAGATTTTTATTTTCTCTGGAGAAATTAGAATTGAATTGTGTTCTTTGGTAAAATTCAGAAGAGAACTTGGACTTTTCTATCTTGTATGAAAAATTTAGAACAGAACTTTAAATTTTTCATCTCTTTGAGAAAAACCAGAACTGACGGGAAAATATTCACAACTATGATATTACTTTTTCTATCTTCCACCGAAAAATTTAGAATATAACTTTAAATTTCTTTATGTCTTTGTGAAATAAAGAACTGAAGTGGAAGATTTTTATTTTCTCTGGAGAAATTAGAATTGAATTGTGTTCTTTGGTAAAATTCAGAAGTGAACTTGAACTTTTCTATCTTCTGCGAAAAATCTGGAACAGTATTTTAAATTTTTCATCTCTTTGAGAAAAATCTGAACTGAAGTGGAAAATTTTTATATTATATGGAAAAATAGAATTGATCAATAACTTGTTTCTTTTTCATTGAGAAAATTCAGAATAGAACTTGAACTTTTCTTCACTTCGTTGAGAAAATTTAAAATTTAAGTGGAGCTTTTTATCTTCCGGGAAAATATGTACAACTATGGCATAGCTTTTTCTATCTACTACGGAAAAATTTAGAATAGAACTTTAAATTTCTTTATGTCTTGGTGAACTTAGAACTGAAGTGTAAGATTTTTATTTTCTCTGGAGAAATTAGAATTGAATTGTTCTTTGGTAAAATTCAGAAGAGAACTTGAACTTTTCTATCTTCTATGAAACATTTGGAACAGTATTTTAAATTTTTTTATCCCTTTGAGAAAAATCTGAACTGAAGTGGAAATTTTTATATTATTTGGAAAAATAGAATTGATCAATCACAACTACGGAAAAATTTAGAATTTGTAAAATTGGTTTAGGAAGGATATTAAGAAAAGAACTTGTTCTGAAAAGATATAATAAAGCCTTTTGAAAAGTATTGCTTGATGTTGGGGTATGTAAAAAGTTGTAAATTAAAGTTGTGGGTGAAAAAGATGAGTACTTCAACTTGTAAAATTGGTTTAGGAAGGACATTACGTAAAGAACTTGTTCTGAAAAGATATAATAAAGCCTTTTGAAAAAAATTGCTTGATGTTGGGGTATGTAAAAAAGCCGTAAAGTAAAGTTGTGGGGGAAAAGATGAGTACTTCAACTTGTAAAATGATTTAGGAGGGACATTACGTAAAGAACTTGTCCTGAAAAGATATAATAAAGCCTTTTGAAAAGTATTGCTTGATGTTGAGGTATTCAAAAAGCCTTAAAGTAAAGTTGTGGGGAAAAAGATGAGTACTTCAACTTGTAAAATTGGTTTAGGAAGGACATTATGTAAAGAACTTGTTCTGAAAAGATATAATAAAGCCTTTTGAAAAGTATTGCTCGATGTTGGGGTATTCAAAAAGCCTTAAAGTAAAGAGGAAAAAGATGAGTACTTCAGCTTGTAAAATGGGTTTAGGAGGGACATTACGTAAAGAACTTTTTCTGAAAAGATATAATAAAGTCTTTTGAAAAGTATTGCTTGGTGTCGGGGTATGCAAAAAGTCGTAAAGTAAAGTTGTGGTGAAAAAGATAAGTACTTCAAATTGTAAAATTGGTTTAGGAGGGACATTACGTAAAGAACTTGTTCTGAAAAGATATAATAAATTCTTTTGAAAAGTATTGCTTGATGTTGGGGTGTGCAAAAAGTCGTAAAGTAAAGTTGTGGGTGAAAAGGATGAGTACTTCAACTTGTACAATAGGTTTAGTAGGGATATTAAGAAAAGAACTTTTTCTGAAAAGATATAAAAAGGCTTTGAAAAGTATTGCTTGGTGTCGGGGTATGCAAAAAGCCGTAAAGTAAAGTTGTGGTGAAAAAGATGAGTACTTCAACTTGTAAAATTGGTTTAGGAAGGACATTACGCAAAGAACTTGTTCTGAAAAGATATAATAAAGCCTTTGAAAATAATTGCTTGGTGTTGGGGTATGCAAAAAGCCGTAAAGTAAAGTTGTGGGTGGAAAAGATGGGTACTTCAACTTGTAAAATTGGTTTAGGAAGGACATCACGTAAAGAACTTGTTCTGAAAAGATATAATAAAGCCTTTTGAAAAGTATTGCTTGATGTTGGGGTGTGCAAAAAGTCGTAAAGTAAAGTTGTGGGTGAAAAGGATGAGTACTTCAACTTGTAAAATTGGTTTAAGAAAGGATACTACGTAAAGATCTTGTTCTGAAAAGATATAATAAAGCCTTTTGAAATGTGGGGGGCCCTTCTGTGTCTCAAGTGCACAAAAAAAGTATTTTAAAAAAATGAGGGTCCGGGGGGCCTTTGGAGGGCCGGGGGGCCTTTGGGGGCCCGGAGGTATGGGGGCCCTCTGGGGTTGGGGTAGGGGACCTTACAACACTGTTCAAATGGAACTTGTGTATTATAACGACCACAGAGTTTCACCCCAAATCATCTTTTAAATCATCTTCTAAAATCATCTTCTAAAATGTCTCAAACTGTTTCGCCCAAATCATCTTCTAAAATGCCTCAAACTGTTTCCTCTAACTCATCTTCTAAAATGTCTCAAACGGTTTCACCCAAATAATCCCTAAACGTAATTTCTACGTGTTCCTTTTGTTTTGGCATCCCTGCGCTGCCACATTTGAAATTCCCAGGAAAAAATTCCCGCGTTAATCTCTTCATCTCTAAGGTGTTCCTACTTACATTATTATGGCTTCGATAGAATATTAATTTATCTCTTTGACCTAAAGATCAGAGAAGCCATATTTAAAAATAGAATATTAATTTATCTCTGTCACTAAAGATCGGAGAAGCCCCGCATAATTCCGAGGAAACAAGTGATGTCATTTCTAATTCCCCTTTCGTGGATCAATAATTCACCGTCAGATTATGTAAATCAATTTCTCAGAAATCTAGTTCCCCTGGGTGGATCAATTATGTAATCAATTTCTCATAAATCCAGTTCCCCTCTTGTCCTAGTCGATTATGCAATCAAGTTCTCAGAAATCTGTCCCCCTTCGTGGATCAATAACATTGTCTATGCGGTTAGGTACCGTTAGACTCAATTATAGACGACAGCACGGTGTTCGTTCTGTGGGGTGATCTTATCGATCCAGTGGTCCTAGAATATCGAGGGGGCTCATTCAAATGAAAATTAAAAGTCCTAGTGCCCTTTTTAAGTGACCAAAAAGATTGGATGGTAGCTAGGCCCCCTCCCCCACCCCTCTTTTCCCGAAATTGTTCGATCAAAATTTTTAAATAGCCATTATGTTCTTCATAGTTGAAAGACCCAATAATTATGCCTTTAAATATAACATGACTCCCCATGGCCCAAGGGGAAAGGTCTTTAAGTTTGCCCTTTGTTTACGCATAGTATTTGTTATTGGTAAGTTTGCAAACATTTTCGAAGGGGGGGGGGATTTCTGCTGGTTTTTTTCCAAGGGCGAATTTTCCATGGGGAGGGAAGTTTCCAGGGGGTCAAATTGTCAGGGAAATTTTATACTGGGGGAATTTGCCAGAATCCCTATGCACAATTCTTTTTATATGTCTTGCTTTCTCTTTCCCGTCTCAATTTTATGCATGGAGTTGTTAGGGGTAATTATTCGGGGTAAGTTTTTATCGGGATTGAATTATCTAGAAAATATTTCCGTGAGGAGGGGATTTCTCCGTGGAGATGGTGCCAGATTTCCTGGCATTATTCAAAAAACGCTCAGAAATTAAACAAAAAAACAAGTTTTTTTAACTGAAAGTAAGGAGCAACATTAGAACTTAAAACGGACAGAAAATGTTACGTATATGAAGGGGTTGCCCCTCCTCAACCCCTCGCTCTTTACGCTAAAGTTTGAATTTTGTCCCAATTCTTTAAGAACGACTCCTGAAACACAAGGGTAGTTTAATTAGAAAAACAAGAAGCTTTTTAAAAGTATTAAAAAATTTAGCGTAAAGAGCGAGTTGTTGAACAGGAGGCAACCCCCTTCATATACGTAATAATTTCTGTTCATTTTAAGTTTTAATGCTGCTTCTTACTTTCTTTTGAAAAAAACCTGTTGTCTTACCTTTTGTCTTACGGTGTAATTCAACTGTACTATCCTTTATCCTATACTATACTATCAAGCTCTTTAATAGTAGAAAGGGGGGTGCCACTCCCACGGGGCACCACTGCTGCCACCTTAAACTTTTTTACATAATTTATGCAAGTTTTTATGGTTCGTTGTCAGTGAGAATGAAAAACAGGATTTTTCTCACTTTGATAGTTGTTTTTTTGGACGGTTATGAGTGTTGGTCAATTTATTTGATGTTTTTCATGGATGTCAACATCAATTTATGTCTGTTTTATGGTTTTTCTTACTGAGAATGAAAAAACAGGATTTTTCTCACTTTGATGGATGTTTTCTGGATAATTGAGTCTAACGGGGACAAAGTCAATGACCTCAATTCCTCTTCATGAATCAATAATTCCCCTTAGAAACAACAAATTAATTCCCCTTTCTAGACAAATCAATCAACCATGACATCATCTGTCAGACATTAAAAAAATTAGCCCAGAAACAATTCACCTTGACATCACATGTCTGATATTAATAAACTTTGCCCTGGAAACAATTCTGGTCGAACTCCAAAGATATTAATAAAATTCGCCCCGGAAACAATTCTCCAAGAAACTCCGGCGAATGTTTTGATCTTAGAGATGAAGAGTTTAACGCGGGAAAAGGTTTCTTAGTAATTTCAAATGTGACAGCGCAGGGATGCCAAAAACAAAAGGAACACGATGAAATTACGTTTAGAGATTATTTGGGCGAAACCGTTTTAGACATTTTAGGGAATTATTTCGGCGAAACAGTTAGAGACATTTTAAAAGATGATTTTAGAAGATGTTTTAGAAGAGGTTTTGAGTGTGGTCGTTATAATACACAAGTTTCATTTGAACAGTGTCGTGAGGTCCCCTACCACAGCCCCAAAGGACTACGACCCCCCTACCCCGACCCCGAAGGAAGTCCCCGTTCCCAAAGGTTCCCCCGGGCTCCCAAAGGGCCCCCGGGCCCCCCAAAGGGCCCCCGGCGCCCCAAAGGCCCCTGAACCCTCATTTTAAATATTTTTTAAGGCTTTATTATATCTTTTCAGAACAAATTATTTTCTTAATGTCCATCCTAAACCCATTTTACAAGTTGAAGTACCCATCCTTCTCATCCACAACTTTACTATAAGACTTTTCGAATACCTCAACACCAAGAAATACTTTTCAAAAGACATTTCAGAGCAACTTCTTTTCTTAATGTTCCCTTCTAAACCCATTTTCCAACTTGAAGTACCTGTCCTTTTCAACCACAACTTTACTTTACAGCTTTTTAGATACCTGAACACCAAGAAATACCTTTCAAAAGGCATTTCAGAGCAAGTTCCTTTCTTAATGTCCCTCCTAAACCCATTTTACAAGTTGAAGCATCCTTCCTTTTCATCCACAACTATACTTTACAGCTTTTTGGATACCTCAACACCAAGAAATACCTTTCAAAAGGCATTCAGAGCAACTTCCTTTCTTAATGTCCCTTCTAAACCCATTTTCCAACTTGAAGCATCCATCCTTTTCACCCAGAACTATACTTTACAGCTTTTTTTGGATACCTCAACACCAAGCAATACTTTTAAAAGACCATTTCAGAACAAGTTCTTTTCTTAATGTCCCTCCTAAACCCATTTTCCATGTTGAAATACCCATCCTTTTCACCCACAACTTTACTATACTGCCCTTTTGGATACCTTAACACCAAGAAACACTTTTCAAAAGGCATTTCAGAGCAAGTTCTTTTCATAATGTCACTCCTAAACCCATTTTACAAGTTGGAGCATCCATCCTTTTCACCCACAACTTTACATGACAGCTTTTTGGATACCTCAACACCAAGAAATACCTTTCAAAAGACATTTCAGAGCAAGTTCCTTTCTTAATGTCCCTGCTAAACCCATTTTACAAGTTGAAGCATCCATCCTTTTCACCCACAACTTAGTTATAGGTAAGAGTTTGAAGTTTTACCTTAGAGACTTAGCTTAGAGTTTTAGTTTGGTTTAGTTTTAGTTAAAAGTTTAGATTTTTTTAGCTTAGAGTCTTAGCTTAGAGTTTTTGTTAGAGTTCTAGTTTAGTTTAGTTTTAGTTGAGAGTTTAGAGTTTTTAGCTTAGAGTCTTAGCTTAGAGTTTTATTTAGAGTTCTAGTTTAGTTTAGTTTAGTTACAGTTAAGAATTTAAAGTTTTAGCTTAGAGTCATAGCTTAGAATTTTACATAAAGTTGTAGTTTGGTTAAGTTTTAGTTAAGAGTTTCGAGTTTTAGCTTAGATTCTTAGCTTAGAGTTTTTGTTAGAGTTCTAGTTTAGTTTTAGTTAAGAGTTTTGAGTTTGACCTTAGAGTCTTAGCTTAGAGTTTTAGTTAGATTTGAAGTTTAGCGTAGTTACAGTTAAAAATTTAGAGTTTTAGCTTAGAGTCATACCTTAGAGTTTGACTTAAAGTTTTAGTTTGGCTAAGTTTTAGTTAAGAGTTTCGAGTTTTAGCTTAGAGTCTTACCTTAGAGTTTTTTTTTGTTAGAGTTCTAGTTTAGTTTAATTTTAGTTGAGAGTTTGATGTTTTACCTTTGAGTTTCAGTTAGAGTTCTAGTTTAGTTTAGTTTTAGTTAAGAGTTTGGTGTTTTACCTTAGAGTCTTAGCTTAGAGTTTTAGTTAGAGTTCTAGTTTACTTTAGTTTTAGTTAAGAGTTTAGAATTTTAGCTTAGAGTCTTAGCTTAGAGTTTTTGTTAGAGTTCTAGTTTATTTTAGTTTTAGTTAAGAGTTTAGAGTTTTTAGCTTAGAGTCTTAGCTTAGAGTTTTTGTTGAAGTTCTAGTTTAGTTTAGTTTTAGTTAATAGTTTAGAGTCATAGCTTAGAATTTTACATAAAGTTGTAGTTTGGTTAAGTTTTAGTTAAGAGTTTCGAGTTTTAGCTTAGAGTCTTAGCTTAGAGTTTTTGTTAGAGTTGAAGTTTAGTTTATTAATAGTTAAGAGTTTAGAGTTTTAGCTTAGAGTCTTAGCTTAGAGTTTTTGTTAGAGTTCTAGTTTAGTTTACATATAGTTAAGAGTTTGGAGTTTTACCTTAGAGACTTAGCTTAGAGTTTTAGTTTAGTTTAGTTTTAGTTAAGAGTTTAGAGTTTTTAGCTTAGAGTCTTAGCTTAGAGTTTTTGTTAGAGTTCTAGTTTAGTTTAGTTTTAGTTAAGAGTTTGGTGTTCTACCTTAGAGTCTTAGCTTAGAGTTTTAGTTAGAGTTCTAGTTTAGTTTTAGTTAAGAGTTTAGAGTTTTACCATAGAGTCTCAGATTAGAGTTCTAGTTAGAGTTGAAGTTTAGTTTAGTTACAGTTAAGAATTTAGAGTTTTAGCTTAGAGTCATAGCTTAGAGTCTTACTTAAAGTTGTAGTTTAGTTAAGATTTAGTTAAGAGTTTCGAGTTTTAGCTTAGAGTCTTACCTTAGAGTTTTTGTTAGAGTTCTAGTTTAGTTTAGTTTTAGTTAAGAGTTTAGAGTTTTACCTTAGAGTCTTAGCTTAGAGTTTTAGTTAGAGTTCTAGTTTAGTTTAGTTATAGTTAAGAATTTAGAGTTTTAGCTTAGAGTCATAGCTTAGAGTTTTAGTTAAAGTTATAGTTTAGTAAAGTTATAGTTAAGAGTTTAGAGTTTTACCTTAAAGTCATAGCTTAGAGTTTTAGTTAGAGTTCTAGTTCAGTTTAGTTTTAGTTAAGAGTTTAGAGTTTTAGCTTAGTGTCTTAGCTTATAGTTTGTGTTAGAGTTCTAGTTTAGTTTACTTATAGTTAAGAGTCTCGAGTTTTTAGCTTAGAGTCTTAGCTTAGAGTTTCTGTTAGAGTTCTAGTTTAGTTTACTTCTAGTTAAGAGTTTAGAGTTTTAGCTTAGAGGCTTAGCTTATAGTTTGTGTTAGAGTTCTAGTTTAGTTTAGTAATAGTTAAGAGTTTAGAGTTTTTAGCTTAGAGTCTTAGTTTAGAGTTTTTGTTGAAGTTCTAGTTTAGTTTAGAGTTTTAGCTTAGACTTAGAGTTTTAATTAGAGTTCTAGTTTAGTTTAGTTTTAGTTAAGAGTTTAGAGTTTTAGCTTAGAGTCTTAGCTTAGAGTTTTTGTTAGAGTTCTAGTTTAGTTTAGTTTTAGTTAAGAGTTTAGAGTTTTAGGTTAGAGTCTTAGCTTAGAGTTTTTGTTAGAGTTCTAGTTTAGTTTAGTTATAGTTAAGAGTTTGGAGCTTTACCTTAGAGACTTAGCTTAGAGTTTTAGTTTAGTTTAGTTTTACTTAAGAGTTTAGAGTTTTAGCTTAGAGTCTCAGCTTAGAGTTTTGTTAGAGTTCTAGTTTAGTTTAGTTTTAGTTAAGAGTTTAGTGTTTTTAGCTTAGAGTCATAGTTTAGAGTTTTTGTTGAAGTTCTAGTTTAGTTTAGAGTTTTAGCTTAGACTTAGAGTTTTAATTAGAGTTCTAGTTTAGTTTAGTTTTAGTTAAGAGTTTAGAGTTTTTAGCTTAGAGTCTTAGCTTAGTTTTATTTAGAGTTCTAGTTTAATTTAGTTTTAGTTAAGAGTTTAGAGTTTTACCATAGAGTCTTAGCTTAGAGTTTTAGTTAGAGTTAAAGTTTAGTTTAGTTACAGTTAAGAATTTAGAGTTTTAGCTTAGAGTCATAGCTTAGAGTTTTAGTTAAAGCTATAGTTTGGTTAAGTTTTAGTTAAGAGTTTCGAGTTTTAGCTGAGTCTTAGCTTAGAGTTTTTGTTAGAGTTCTAGTTTAGTTTAGTTTTAGTTAAGAGTTTAGAGTTTTACGTTAGAGTCTTAGCTTAGAGTTTTTGTTAGAGTTCTAGTTTAGTTTAATTTTAGTTAAGAATTTGATGTTTTACCTTTGAGTTTCAGCTAGAGTTCTAGTTTAGTCTACTTTTAGTTAAGAGTTTAGTGTTTTACCTTAGAGTCTTAGCTTAGAGTTTTAGTTAGAGTTCTAGTTTAGTTTAGTTATAGTTAAGAGTTTAGAATTTTAGCTTAGAGTCTTAGCTTAGAGTTTTTGTTAGAGTTCTAGTTTATTTTAGTTTTAGTTAAGAGTTTAGAGTTTTTGTTGAAGTTCTAGTTTAGTTTAGTTTTATTTAATAGTTTAGAGTTTTAGCTTAGAGTCTTAGCTTAGAGTTTTTGTTAGAGTTGAAGTTTAGTTTAGTAATAGTTAAGAGTTTAGAGTTTTAGCTTAGAGTCTTAGCTTAGAGTTTTTGTTAGAGTTCTAGTTTAGATATAGTTAAGCGTTTGGAGTTTTACCTTCGAGACTTAGCTTAGAGTTTTAGTTTAGTTTAGTTTTAGTTAAGAGTTTAGAGATTATTAGCTTAGAGTCTTAGCTTAGAGTTTTTTGTTAGAGTTCTAGTTTAGTTTAGTTTTAGTTAAGAGTTTGGTGTTTTACCTTAGAGTCATAGCTTAGAGTTTTAGTTAGAGTTCTAGTTTAGTTTAGTTTTAGTTAAGAGTTTAGAATTTTAGCTTAGAGTCTTAGCTTAGAGTTTTTGTTAGAGTTCTAGTTTAGTTTAGTTTTAGTTAAGAGTTTAGAGTTTTTAGCTTAGAGTCTTAGCATAGAGTTTTTGTTGAAGTTCTAGTTTAGTTTAGTAATAGTTAAGAGTTTAGAGTTTTAGCTTAGAGTCTTAGCTTAGAGTTTTGTTAAAGTTGAACTTTAGTTTAGTAATAGTTAAGAGTTTAGAGTTTTAACTTAGAGTCTTAACTTAGAGTTTTTGTTAAAGTTGAAGTTTAGTTTAGTAATAGTTAAGAGTTTAGAGTTTTAGCTTAGAGTTTTAGTTTAGTTTAGTTTAGTTTTAGTTAAAAGTTTAGAGTTTTTTAGCTTAGAGTCTTAGCTTAGAGTTTTTGTTAGAGTTCTAGTTTAGTTTAGTTTTAGTTAAGAGTTTAGAGTTTTTAGCTTAGAGTCTTAGCTTAGAGTTTTAGTTAGAGTTCTAGTTTAGTTTTAGTTAAGAGTTTAGAGTTTTACCATAGAGTCTCAGATTAGAGTTCTAGTTAGAGTTGAAGTTTAGTTTAGTTACAGTTAAGAATTTAGAGTTTTAGCTTAGAGTCATAGCTTAGAGTCTTACTTAAAGTTGTAGTTTTGTTAAGTTTTAGTTAAGAGTTTCGAGTTTTAGCTTAGAGTCTTACCTTAGAGTTTTTGTTAGAGTTCTAGTTTAGTTTAGTTTTAGTTAAGAGTTTAGAGTTTTACCTTAGAGTCTTAGCTTAGAGTTTTAGTTAGAGTTCTAGTTTAGTTTAGTTATAGTTAAGAATTTAGAGTTTTAGCTTAGAGTCATAGCTTAGAGTTTTAGTTAAAGTTATAGTTTAGTAAAGTTATAGTTAAGAGTTTAGAGTTTTACCTTAAAGTCATAGCTTAGAGTTTTAGTTAGAGTTCTAGTTCAGTTTAGTTTTAGTTAAGAGTTTAGAGTTTTAGCTTAGTGTCTTAGCTTATAGTTTGTGTTAGAGTTCTAGTTTAGTTTACTTATAGTTAAGAGTCTCGAGTTTTTAGCTTAGAGTCTTAGCTTAGAGTTTCTGTTAGAGTTCTAGTTTAGTTTACTTCTAGTTAAGAGTTTAGAGTTTTAGCTTAGAGGCTTAGCTTATAGTTTTAGTTAGAGTTAAAGTTTAGTTTAGTTACAGTTAAGAATTTAGAGTTTTAGCTTAGAGTCATAGCTTAGAGTTTTACTCATAGCTTAGAGTTTTTGTTGAAGTTCTAGTTTAGTTTAGTTTTAGTTTAGAGTTTTAGCTTAGACTTAGAGTTTTAATTAGAGTTCTAGTTTAGTTTAGTTTTAGTTAAGAGTTTAGAGTTTTTAGCTTAGAGTCTTAGCTTAGTTTTATTTAGAGTTCTAGTTTAATTTAGTTTTAGTTAAGAGTTTAGAGTTTTACCATAGAGTCTTAGCTTAGAGTTTTAGTTAGAGTTAAAGTTTAGGTTAGTTACAGTTAAGAATTTAGAGTTTTAGCTTAGAGTCATAGCTTAGAGTTTTACTTAAAGCTATAGTTTGGTTAAGTTTTAGTTAAGAGTTTCGAGTTTAAGCTGAGTCTTAGCTTAGAGTTTTTGTTAGAGTTCTAGTTTAGTTTAGTTTTAGTTAAGAGTTTAGAGTTTTTAGCTTAGAGTCTTAGCATAGAGTTTTTGTTGAAGTTCTAGTTTAGTTTAGTAATAGTTAAGAGTTTAGAGTTTTAGCTTAGAGTCTTAGCTTAGAGTTTTGTTAAAGTTGAAGTTTAGTTTAGTAATAGTTAAGAGTTTAGAGTTTTAACTTAGAGTCTTAGCTTAGAGTTTTTGTTAAAGTTGAAGTTTAGTTTAGTAATAGTTAAGAGTTTAGAGTTTTAGCTTAGAGTTTTAGTTTAGTTTAGTTTTAGTTAAGAGTTTAGAGTTTTTTAGCTTAGAGTCTTAGCTTAGAGTTTTTGTTAGAGTTCTAGTTTAGTTTAGTTTTAGTTAAGAGTTTAGAGTTTTTAGCTTAGAGTCTTAGCTTAGAGTTTTAGTTAGAGTTCTAGTTTAGTTTTAGTTAAGAGTTTAGAGTTTTACCATAGAGTCTCAGATTAGAGTTCTAGTTAGAGTTGAAGTTTAGTTTAGTTACAGTTAAGAATTTAGAGTTTTAGCTTAGAGTCATAGCTTAGAGTCTTACTTAAAGTTGTAGTTTAGTTAAGTTTTAGTTAAGAGTTTCGAGTTTTAGCTTAGAGTATTACCTTAGAGTTTTTGTTAGAGTTCTAGTTTAGTTTAGTTTTAGTTAAGAGTTTAGAGTTTTACCTTAGAGTCTTAGCTTAGAGTTTTAGTTAGAGTTCTAGTTTAGTTTAGTTATAGTTAAGAATTTAGAGTTTTAGCTTAGAATCATAACTTAGAGTTTTAGTTAAAGTTATAGTTTAGTAAGTTATAGTTAAGAGTTTAGAGTTTTACCTTAAGTCATAGCTTAGAGTTTTAGTTAGAGTTCTAGTTCAGTTTAGTTTTAGTTAAGAGTTTAGAGTTTTAGCTTAGTGTCTTAGCTTATAGTTTGTGTTAGAGTTCTAGTTTAGTTTACTTATAGTTAAGAGTCTCGAGTTTTTAGCTTAGAGTCTTAGCTTAGAGTTTCTGTTAGAGTTCTAGTTTAGTTTACTTCTAGTTAAGAGTTTAGAGTTTTAGCTTAGAGGCTTAGCTTATAGTTTGTGTTAGAGTTCTAGTTTAGTTTAGTAATAGTTAAGAGTTTAGAGTTTTTAGCTTAGAGTCTTAGTTTAGAGTTTTTTGTTGAAGTTCTAGTTTAGTTAAGAGTTTTAGCTTAGACTTAGAGTTTTAATTAGAGTTCTAGTTGTGTTTAGTTTTAGTTAAGAGTTTAGAGTTTTAGCTTAGAGTCTTAGCTTAGAGTTTTTGTTAGGGTTCTAGTTTAGTTTAGTTTTAGTTAAGAGTTTAGAGTTTTAGGTTAGAGTCTTAGCTTAGAGTTTTTGTTAGAGTTCTAGTTTAGTTTAGTTATAGTTAAGAGTTTGGAGCTTTACCTTAGAGACTTAGCTTAGAGTTTTAGTTTAGTTTAGTTTTACTTAAGAGTTTAGAGTTTTAGCTTAGAGTCTCAGCTTAGAGTTTTTGTTAGAGTTCTAGTTTAGTTTAGTTTTAGTTAAGAGTTTAGTGTTTTTAGCTTAGAGTCATAGTTTAGAGTTTTTGTTGAAGTTCTAGTTTAGTTTAGTTTTAGTTTAGAGTTTTAGCTTAGACTTAGAGTTTTAATTAGAGTTCTAGTTTAGTTTAGTTTTAGTTAAGAGTTTAGAGTTTTTAGCTTAGAGTCTTAGCTTAGTTTTATTTAGAGTTCTAGTTTAATTTAGTTTTAGTTAAGAGTTTAGAGTTTTACCATAGAGTCTTAGCTTAGAGTTTTAGTTAGAGTTAAAGTTTAGTTTAGTTACAGTTAAGAATTTAGAGTTTTAGCTTAGAGTCATAGCTTAGAGTTTTACTTAAAGCTATAGTTTGGTTAAGTTTTAGTTAAGAGTTTCGAGTTTTAGCTGAGTCTTAGCTTAGAGTTTTTGTTAGAGTTCTAGTTTAGTTTAGTTTTAGTTAAGAGTTTAGAGTTTTACGTTAGAGTCTTAGCTTAGAGTTTTTGTTAGAGTTCTAGTTTAGTTTAATTTTAGTTAAGAATTTGATGTTTTACCTTTGAGTTTCAGCTAGAGTTCTAGTTTAGTCTACTTTTAGTTAAGAGTTTAGTGTTTTACCTTAGAGTCTTAGCTTAGAGTTTTAGTTAGAGTTCTAGTTTAGTTTAGTTATAGTTAAGAGTTTAGAGTTTTAGCTTAGAGTCATAGCTTAGAGTTTTACTTAAAGTTATAGTTTATTTTAGTTTTAGTTAAGAGTTTAAAGTTTTTAGCTTAGAGTCTTAGCTTAGAGTTTTTGTTGAAGTTCTAGTTTAGTTTATTTTTATTTAATAGTTTAGAGTTTTAGCTTAGAGTCTTAGCTTAGAGTTTTTGTTAGAGTTGAAGTTTAGTTTAGTAATAGTTAAGAGTTTAGAGTTTTAGCTTAGAGTCTTAGCTTAGAGTTTTTGTTAGAGTTCTAGTTTAGTTTAGATATAGTTAAGCGTTTGGAGCTTTACCTTCGAGACTTAGCTTAGAGTTTTAGTTTAGTTTAGTTTTAGTTAAGAGTTTAGAGTTTTTTAGCTTAGAGTCTTAGCTTAGAGTTTTTTGTTAGAGTTCTAGTTTAGTTTAGTTTTAGTTAAGAGTTTGGTGTTTTACCTTAGAGTCATTGCTTAGAGTTTTACTTAAAGTTATAGTTTGGTTAAGTTTTAGTTAAGAGTTTAGAATTTTAGCTTAGAGTCTTAGCTTAGAGTTTTTATTAGAGTTCTAGTTTAGTTTAGTTTTAGTTAAGAGTTTAGAGTTTTTAGCTTAGAGTCTTAGCTTATAGTTTTTGTTGAAGCTCTAGTTTAGTTTAGTTTTAGTTATGAGTTTATAGTTTTAGCTTAGAGTCTTAGCTTAGAGTTTTTGTTAGAGTTTTAGTTTAGTTTAGTTTTAGTTAAGAGTTTAGAGTTTTAGCTTAGAGTCTTAGCTTAGAGTTATAGTTAGAGTTGAAGTTTAGTTTAGTTATAGTTAAGAATTTAGTTTTATAGCTTAGAGTCGTAGTTTAGAGTTTTTGTTAGAGTTCTAGTTTAGTTTAGTTAAGAGTTTTATCATAGAATCATAGCTTAGAGTTTTTGTTGAAGTTGAAGTTTAGTTTAGTCATAGTTAAGAATTTAGAGTTTTTAGCTTAGAGTCTTAGCTTAGAGTTTTACTTAGAGTTCTAGTTTAGTCTAGTTTTAGTTAAGATTTTAGAGTTTTATCTTAGAGTCTTAGCTTAGAGTTTTTGTTGAAGTTCTAGTTTAGTTTAGTTAAGAGTTTTGAGTTCTACCTTAGAGTCTTAGCTTAGAGCTTTACTTAGAGTTGAAGTTTAGTTTAGTTATAGTTAAGGGTTTAGAGTTTTAGCTTGGAGTCTTAGCTTAGAGTTTTTGTTAGAGTTCTAGCTTAGTTTAGTTTTAGTTAAGAGTTTAGAGTTTTAGCTTAGAGTCTTAGCTTAGAGTTTTATTTAGAGTTCTAGTTTAGTTTAGTTTTAGTTAAGAGTTTTGAGTTTTACCTTAAAGTCTTAGATTAGAGTTTTAGTTATAGTTGAAGTTTCGTTTAGTTTAGTTATAGTTAAGAGTTTATAGTTTTAGCTTAGAGTCTTAGCTTAGAGTTTTAGTTAGAGTTATTGTTTAGTTTAGTTTTAGTTATGAGTTATAGCTTAGAGGTTTAGCCTAGAATCTTAGCTTAGAGATTTAGTTAGAGTTGAAGTTTAGTCTAAACTAGCATAACCACAAAATTACACAATACTGCATAGAAATACCAAAACCATAGGTTAGATTAGGTTAGGTTAGAGGTTAGGTTTCTCTACGTTTAAGTTAGGTTAGATTAGGTTAGTTTATCATGACCGCTCATGATAAGCTAACCTAATCTAACTGGTACAAAGTCGACATGGGGGGACTTTCCGGCGAGTATGGTTAGGTTAGGTTAGCTAAGTTAGGCTAGGTTAGCTAGTAAACATCTCTCCATGTTTAAGTTAGGTTAGGTTAGGCTAGATTAAGTTATGTTAGGTTAAGTTAGGTTAGGTTAGCCTACGTACGCGCGTGTACGTAGGCTAACCTAACCTAACCTAACTTAACCTAACATAACTTAATCTAGCCTAACCTAACCTAACTTAAACATGGAGAGATGTTTACTAGCTAACCTAGCCTAACTTAGCTAACCTAACCTAACCATACTCGCCGGAAAATCCCCCCATGTCGACTTTGTACCAGTTAGACTAGGTTAGCTTATCATGAGCGCTCATGATAAGCTAACCTAATCTAACCTAACTTAAAAATGGAAAAACCTAACCTCTAACCTAACCTAATCTAACCTATGGTTTTGGTATTTCTATGCAATATTGTGTAATTTTGTGGTTATGCTAGTTTAGACTAAACTTCAACTCTAACTAAATCTCTAAGCTAAGATTCTAGGCTAAACCACTAAGCTATAACTCTTAACTAAAACTAAACTAAGACTCTAAGCTAAAAAATCTAAACTCTTAACTAAAACTAAACTAAACTAGAACTCTAACAAAAACTTTAAGTTAAGACTCTAAGCTAAAACTCTAAACTCTTAACTAAAACTAAACTAAACTAAAACTCTAAGCTAAGTCTCTAAGGTAAAACACCAAACTCTTAACTATAACTAAACTAAACTAGAACTCTAACAAAAACTCTAAGCTAAGACTCTAAGCTAAAACTCTAATCTCTTAACTATTACTAAACTAAACTAGAACTCTAACACAAACTATAAGCTAAGCCTCTATGCTAAAACTCTAAACTCTTAACTAGAAGTAAACTAAACTAGAACTCTAACAGAAACTCTAAGCTAAGACTCTAAGCTAAGACTCTAAGCTAAAAACCCGAGACTCTTAACTATAAGTAAACTAAACTAGAACTCTAACACAAACTATAAGCTAAGACTCTAAGCTAAAAAACTCTAAACTCTTAACTAAAACTAAACTGAACTAAAACTCTAAGCTAAAACTCTAAGCTATGACTTTAAGGTAAAACTCTAAACTCTTACCTATAACTTTACTAAACTATAACTTTAACTAAAACTCTAAGCTATGACTCTAAGCTAAAACTCTAAATTCTTAACTATAACTAAACTAAACTAGAACTCTAACTAAAACTTTAAGCTAAGACTCTAAGGTAAAACTCTAAACTCTTAACTAAAACGAAACTAAACTAGAACTCTAACAAAAACTCTAAGGTAAAACTCTAAGCTAAAACTCGAAACTCTTAACTAAAACTTAACTAAACTACAACTTTAAGTAATTCTCTAAGCTATGACTCTAAGCTAAAACTCTAAATTCTTAACTGTAACTAAACTAAACTTCAACTCTAACTAGAACTCTAAGCTAAGACTCTATGGTAAAACTCTAAACTCTTAACTAAACTAAACTAGAACTCTAACTAAAACTCTAAGCTAAGACTCTAAGCTAAAAACTCTAAACTCTAAACTAAAACTAAACTAAACTAGAACTCTAACTAAAACTCTAAGCTAAGACTCTAAGCTAAAAAACTCTAAACTCTTAACTAAAACTAAACTAAACTAAAACTCTAAGCTAAGACTCTAAGCTAAAACTCTAAACTCATAACTATTACTAAACTAAACTTCAACTTTAACAAAAACTCTAAGCTAAGACTCTAAGTTAAAACTCTAAACTCTTAACTATTACTAAACTAAACTTCAACTTTAACAAAACTCTAAGCTAAGACTCTAAGCTAAAACTCTAAACTCTTAACTATTACTAAACTAAACTAGAACTTCAACAAAAACTCTATGCTAAGACTCTAAGCTAAAAACTCTAAACTCTTAACTAAAACTAAACTAAACTAGAACTCTAACAAAAACTCTAACCTAAGACTCTAAGCTAAAATTCTAAACTCTTAACTAAAGCTAAACTAAGCTAGAACTCTAACTAAAACTCTAAGCTATGACTCTAAGGTAAAACACCAAACTCTTAACTAAAACTAAACTAAACTAGAACTCTAACAAAAACTCTAAGCTAAGACTCTAAGCTAAAACTCTAAACTATTAACTAAAACTAAACTAAACTAGAACTTCAACAAAAACTCTAAGCTAAGACTCTAAGCTAAAAACTCTAAACTCTTAACTAAAACTAAAATAAACTAGAACTCTAACAAAAACTCTAAGCTAAGACTCTAAGCTAAAATTCTAAATTCTTAACTAAAACTAAACTAAACTAGAACTCTAACTAAAACTCTAAGCTAAGACTCTAAGGTAAAACACCAAACTCTTAACTAAAACTAAACTAAACTAGAATTCTAACAAAAACTCTAAGCTAAGACTCTAAGCTAAAAACTCTAAACTCTTAACTAAAACTAAACTAAAACTCTAAGCTAAGTCTCTAAGGTAAAACTCCAAACTCTTAACTATATGTAAACTAAACTAGAACTCTAACAAAAACTCTAAGCTAAGACTCTAAGCTAAAACTCTAAACTCTTAACTATTACTAAACTAAACTTCAACTCTAACAAAAACTCTAAGCTAAGACTCTAAGCTAAAACTCGAAACTCTTAACTAAAACTTAACCAAACTACAACTTTATGTAAAATTCTAAGCTATGACTCTAAACTATTAACTAAAACTAAACTAAACTAGAACTTCAACAAAAACTCTAAGCTAAGACTCTAAGCTAAAAACTCTAAACTCTTAACTAAAACTAAAATAAACTAGAACTCTAACAAAAACTCTAAGCTAAGACTCTAAGGTAAAACACCAAACTCTTAACTAAAACTAAACTAGAACTCTAACTGAAACTCAAAGGTAAAACATCAAACTCTTAACTAAAATTAAACTAAACTAGAACTCTAACAAAAAAAACTCTAAGCTAAGTCTCTAAGCTAAAACCCAAAACTCTTAACTAAAACTTAGCCAAACCAAAACTTTAAGTAAAACTCTAAGGTATGACTCTAAGCTAAAACTCTAACTGTAACTACACTAAACTTCAACTCTAACTAAAACTCTAAGCTAAGACTCTAAGGTAAAACTCAAAACTCTTAACTAAAACTAAACTAAACTAGAACTCTAACAAAAACTCTAAGCTAAGACTCTAAGCTAAAACTCAAAACTCTTAACTAAAACTTAGCCAAACCAAAACTTTAAGTAAAATTCTAAGCTATGACTCTAAGCTAAAACTCTAAATTCTTAACTGTAACTAAACTAAACTAAACTAGAACTCTAAATAAAACTCTAAGCTAAGACTCTAAGCTAAAAACTCTAAAGTCTTAACTAAAACTAAACTAAACTAGTACTCTAACAAAAACTCTAAGCTAAGACTCTAAGCTAAAAAACTCTAAACTTTTAACTAAAACTAAACCAAACTAAAACTCTAACAAAAACTCTAAGCTAAGACTCTAAGCTAAAAAACTCTAAACTTTTAACTAAAACTAAACCAAACTAAAACTCTAAGCTAAGTCTCTAAGGTAAAACTTCAAACTCTTACCTATAACTAAGTTGTGGGTGAACAGGATGGATGCTTCAACTTGTAAAATGGGTTTAGAAGGGACATTAAGAAAGGAACTTGCTCTGAAATGCCTTTTGAAAAGTGTTTCTTGGTGTTGAGGTATCCAAAAAGCTGTAATGTAAAATTGTGGGTGAAAAGGATGGATGCTTCAACTTGTAAAATGGGTTTAGGAGTGACATTATGAAAAGAACTTGCTCTGAAATGCCTTTTGAAAAGTGTTTCTTGGTGTTGAGGTATCCAAAAAGTCTTATAGTAAAGTTGTGGGTGAAAAGGATGGGTACTTCAACATGGAAAATGGGTTTAGGAGGGACATTAAGAAAAGAACTTGTTCTGAAATGGTCTTTGAAAAGTATTGCTTGGTGTTGAGGTATCCAAAAAAGCTGTAAAGTATAGTTCTGGGTGAAAAAGATGGATGCTTCATGTTGGAAAATGGGTTTAGAAGGGACATTAAGAAAGGAAGTTGCTCTGAAATGCCTTTTGAAAGGTATTTCTTGGTGTTGAGGTATCCAAAAAGCTGTAAAGTATAGTTGTGGATGAAAAGGAAGGATGCTTGAACTTGTAAAATGGGTTTAGGAGGGACATTAAGAAAGGAACTTGCTCTGAAATGCCTTTTGAAAAGTATTTCTTGGTGTTGAGGTATCTAAAGAGCTGTAAAGTAAAGTTGTGGGTGAAAAGGACAGGTACTTCAAGTTGGAAAATGGGTTTAGAAGGGAACATTAAGAAAAGAAGTTGCTCTGAAATGTCTTTTGAAAAGTATTTCTTGGTGTTGAGGTATTCGAAAAGCCTTATAGTAAAGTTGTGGATGAGAAGGATGGGTACTTCAACTTGTAAAATGGGTTTAGGATGGACATTAAGAAAATAAGTTGTTCTGAAAAGATATAATAAAGCCTTAAAAAAAATATTTAAAAATGAGGGTTCAGGGGCCTTTGGGGCGCCGGGGGCCCTTTGGGGGCCCGGGGGACCCTTTGGCAGCCCGGGGGAACCTTTGGGGGCCGGGGGCTTCCTTCGGGGTTGGGGAAGGGGGGTCGGAGCTCTTTGGGGCTGTGGTAGGGGACCTCACGACACTGTTCAAATGGAACTTGTGTATTATAACGACCACACTCAAAACCTCTTCTAAAACATCTTCTAAAATCATCTTTTAAAATGTCTCTAACTGTTTCGCCGAAATAATTCCCTAAAATGTCTAAAACGGTTTCGCCCAAATAATCTCTAAACGTAATTTCATCGTGTTCCTTTTGTTTTTGGCATCCCTGCGCTGTCACATTTGAAAAACATGAAAAACATCAAATAAATTGACCAACACTCATAACCGTCCAAAAAAACAACCATCAAAGTGAGAAAAATCCTGTTTTTTCATTCTCACTGACAACGAACCATAAAAACATGCATAAATTATGTAAAAAAAGTTGTAGGTGGCAGCAGTGGTTCCCCGTGGGAGTAGCACCCCCCTCTCTACTATTAAAGAGCATGATAGTATAGTATAGGATAAAGGATAGTACAGTTGAATTACACCGTAAGACAAAAGGTAAGACAACAGGGTAAGACAAAAAAACATGAATTACACCGTGGGGTTACCGACTCTTATCTGTAAACGGGCATACATCACGGATTGTCACTTGCTCTACCCTGTGTGGCACATTCTTGCCACTCCCGACTCTTTGTGCCACAGACGGCGCACTCCCACTATGCACGGTGCATGCCAGACTGTACACGCGATTTGTCAAATTAGGAGTCCTATTCCTATCGGCATGTGCATAATATTGATCCAAACATCAGTATGATAGACAGTTCATAGTTACTGATGATCGAGCCATGAATGTATCCCACAGGGTTAAACGAATAGATATCCTAGACCTATAATCAAATCTTCAGTGCTGCAACTATATGGATATAATCCAACCACGCAGACTATCTCACTGCCAAGTTGTAAAGTCGACAATGAACTTATAACAAACTTGTAAAACACACTAGCTATTTCTATTTCGAAAGTGCCGAGGACACTAAGAATCCACAATGATACTTTAAATTGGTTAAGGGGAAATTTTATTTATTAGTTAATTAATTTAACTACAAAAACAAATCTTTTTAGAAAGACAAATTAAGCAATCCTATTCTGTTGTATTTATACCTTTAGTTGACTACTGGCAAATCAATTGTATCCTTATTTTCTTCTGGTTTAGAAGTGGCACCATTACTACTTATTTTTTATATTTTTCCACTAGACCATGGCTCGACTGAACATATGGTTGTGTCACCCCTTTGATTGTTTCTATTGATGAACAATCAGCTGCAGATAAATTGGGTGTTACAACTTAAAAGCATTGGTTGGATTCGTTTTTAAACAGGAAGTTTCCGCTTGAACAGGATTTGAATCCTCTTTCGAAATTCAAATCTGGCAACAAAAAAGTGAATTTACACAATGAAAGAACCTTATTAGCTGTATAAAAACCCAAAAAACTAAATCAGAGAAAGTCCCAGTTTTTAAGAATGAATAGGCCTACACCGATAATGGAGCCGGAGAGCAAAAAAAAAGTTTTCATTTAAATGTCATAACTTTTGTTTTTGAATTAAAGTTTCAGTCCCTGAGTAAACTTCTTCACTATAAGTGTGTGATTCCTTATTGTTTTGTACCCCTGATTTAATATTGATGAAGGTCACATATTTGAAATCTGTATATATATATATATATATATATATATATATATATATATATATATATATATATATATATATATATATATATATATATATATATATATATATATATATATATATATATATATATATATATATATATATATATATATATATATATATATTTGCAAATAGCACTGCTTCTATCGGTTCCCATGCAACTAAACCCTAGTCTACTCTACCACATTTAACTTAACCTCACTCACCTCAACCTCATTCAACTTAACCCCCGGGCATCTCAACCACTGTTTAAATGAGCCTTCATGTAACTCAACCCCAATCGACTCAAGCCTTGTGCATCTTACCCCCTATGTAATTCAACCCCAGATTAACGCAGTCACCCTTGCGATTCGGAATGTGAAGATTAAAAAAAAAAAAACATTTTTTTTTACCTGGAGCTTTAAATCGAAGGGGGTTGAGTATCAGAGGGGTTGATTAAATAGGGGATGAGCTACATAGGGTTAAACTGAATGGGAGTTGAGTTGCATAGTATTGAGTCGAATGGGAGTTGAGTTGCCCTATAAACACTCAACAAATGACACGAAGGTCAAGTCGTTGTTGATCCAGATATCATGTTTTCCTATAGCAACCACAATGGTCTAAGGCCACTATACTATTGCTGGTGTTCGAAGCCTACTTCGGCAATTTTGCTTATGAGACATCAATTTAGGCACCCCTCTCCTTTCTCTCTTACATAAATGAATTCCTAGATTTTAACACAGCATAAGGGGGACATTCTGCTAGTCCTGACTAATTTAGGCGGAGATCCGAAGACCCTTTAGGTATAAAAAATTTATGGGCAAGATTTAAGTACATTTCAATCTCCTCCCCCACAATTTAAGGTCAGATTGGCTCAAGGCTCCCAAAAAAGCAAAGCTAAGACAGTAACTTTCATGTTTAAACAAGTTTGGTTGAGTTTGAATAGCCGCTTCTAGTGGATATCCTAACGACATGAATTTATATACCCCTTCCCCTAAAATAGTTGTCTCGTATCCTGACCCCGAAAAGGCAAAACGTTGAAGTCTTAAAGATATAGAAGAACTTTTATCCCTTACATAGTTGACATTTTCAATCAGTTAATCTCCGCAGCCTCCCCCCCCCCACTCACTCACTTTTTACCTCATAGTTATTAGTCGCCCATTTTGCAAATTTGGAGGTTTTTTATTTATGTTTTTTAGTCACTAACTAACTTATGTTTCTGTTTTAATTTTACTTTATCCCCTTGTTAATTTTACGAGTTTTCGTCTTTTTTGGCATTTTTGCTGGCTTGACATAGGCCTTCTAATTTTATGAGTTTAATTTGTTTTTGTGGTTAACATTTTTACGTATTTGACATTGACCCTTTTATAATTTTTTGTTGTTGTTTGATTGTTTGTTTTTGTTGTTCTTTTTTTCGCTTTATTTGACGCTAAAGTGCGAATTCAGCCCTTTTGGGCTTGTGATAGCCGTTTTCCAGCAATAAATCTTATCTTATCTCTTTCCGCCATGTTTTGTTGATATATGGTAACCCCTTCATCTGGCGACAAGATTTTAGAGAGCCCTGTCCTCAACGTGAGTAGCATCGAATACGAATGACCCGGGGGGCTCAATTTGGACACTTACGCTTTGATAGATGTAGCCACCCACCTGCTTTGATAGATGCAGTAATGACAAAAATGGGAGGGGCAATTCTCCCCCCCCCCCCCAGAGGTAAATATAAGCACAAGCCACGAAAGACATAGCTGGGGAAATTACCCCTACTTTCCACCAAGTTTGGTTAAGTGTTGATTACCTAGATGTCCTATGACAAGTGCTTAGGGATCCCTCCTCAGAAAAGCTCATATCACATCCCCCGGAAAACAAAATGCACAGCTAGGACAATAGTTCTTACTTTCCACAAAGTGTGGTTGGGATCCAACCACATATTCTTATAGATAGATGAAATGAGCTTAAGGTTCCCCTCCCTTTTCCCCCGATCTTATGACGGCAATAACTTAAAAGCCTCTATAAATTATTGTGATTTTTATTCTTTCCCCCTATATTATTCCTGCAATTCTCTTCTATTTAGCTGTTTTGATAAATTACACCTAAAATTTAAACAGCTAAAAAAGAATGTACTCATTTGCCTCTGGATGAAAACATTCTTTTCAACCCAAGTATTGCAACTGGAAATACTTGTATAAAAATGAAAACTTACCCTTTTTCCCTGGAGAAACTTCAGGGCAGTGTTGGCATTGCTAAGGAAATGGGGTCTTCTCAAGTTTCTCCCCTTCTCTACAGGCTAAAAAAGAAGTAAGTCTTACTGAAAAAAGAGGAGATTACATTTCTAAAGTTTGCAAACGCTTTTCCATAAAAGTAGAAATAATAATAATTAAAAAGAATAATATATAGTATAATAATAATAAAATATAATAATATAAAAATAATAATAATAAAAAGAATAACTAAAAATGGGATGCACAATGACTGGGTCTTAAAGTCCGTGTCTTGTACCAAATTGAAATTAGAATTGATAAAGTTCCTGTTCAAGTGGATTTTTAAGTGGAATGGAAAATACATATGAAATGTATTTTTGGCTGTATCGGTTTTTGAGGCCCAAAAATGGGCGCTTTTTTATTATATGCTTGTAACTGCTTGTAGCATGTAGACAGGGCAAGATAGACTTTCTTGGAAACAAAATGTTTCGTAGATTGGTTATATCGAAAGTATCGACATGACGTCCCTGAAACTGGGCCAACAAAGTTTTCGCCCTAGATTGGCTTGGCCTTATGAGGCATATGGATAAAGAAAAGGGTGCCTCAATAAAGACGCAATCTATTGGACAAAATTATTGTAATGATTAGTCATACATAAAACAGACCCAGATTCGTTTTTTCTTCGATCAGCTACTAATCTGATCGGCATATACGCATACTGGACCAAACAAAACTAACAGGAAAAACCTACTTCGAAGAAAAATCGTTTGTATTGATTAGTCAAACCGTAGAAAGGACGATTATTTTTCTCTGATCGACTCGAAAATTTTGGGGCAAGTAAAATGCTCTAAGGAGACCTTAATCACAACATTACATTTTGGAAAAAAAATGTTGCTGCATCGATTTTTAGCGCAAAATATTCCACCTTTCCACATTGATCCTCTTTAAACTTTCAGACCATGTAGAGACCTCAATTAAAAGTACACGACCAAAGGAACATTAATCGGAGGCAACACTCTAGTGTCGCCTGTAGTAAAGGCCCATAGGAGTGTGTTTTTTTTCAGAGCCCCTTCACATGGAAGGGGTGGTTATAGAAAATAGAAAGAGGGCTCATTTGATCGGAAATCGGAAGTACTGGTACCCTTTTTAATAGCCAAAAGTGATCAGAGGGCAACCAGCCCCCCTCCCCCCTCCCATGTCCTTTTCAGCAACCCATTCCCCAAACCAATTTTAAGATAGGGGGATATTGTTTGATCGTCGGTCTCCAGAAGGGCCTAATGCATTAAGCTGAGACTGTCAGGGAATGTCAAGAAGAATGTTGATCAAAATCACAATACACTAAGTGTATGCTGGTCCTCAATACGACGCATCAACAATACCTTACGAGCGGTTAAGGGTACTAAGTTGAAACTTTCGAGGCATGTTGAGGAAGATGTTGAAAACTGATTGTAGGACAACCAGCCCCCCCCCTCACCCATTAAGATCCACAGCCTCTCAACACTTCGCTTGGGTGTTCGAATAGATAATATGAAGTTCTATCAGTATTCGAATTTATTTGATTTAAAAAAAATTAGCTTCGAAGGTAGGACATTTTACCTAGACAAAATATAAAAAGTCTGAAAAATCAAAACTTCAAAATACAAAAAGCCACCAAAGAAGCATTAATTTTAGTAAACCAATATCAGCTCCGGTTCTTAGAAGATCCGAGTCTATCTGTATAAACATGTTGGAATTTTTTTTCCACTTTGTTTAGAAAAAAATACTTCCTTTTGATTTTCTTTTGATATAATTATCAAAATAATGTGAAGCATCATGACTACATTGGAAATTTTTTCTAAGTGAGCGAAACAATTTTGTAGGCTATGTAAGAAAGTTCGTGTCATATTGCGTACTTTTCACACCATTACTCTATTGAAATACAAAAGGGAATCAAATCAGAAATTTCAGAAAACAACCCAAAAACTCGGAGTTTGGCATTTGAAATCGACTTTTTCAGAATTATTTCAAAGAAAGCTAGAAGGGATACAGAATTTCGTTTTTCAGTTTTCAGAGATAATCTAATGTTCTGCAAGAGTACGATATAAAATTGTCGTGAAAAACTTTAATTCCCAAGCTTGGATAGTTTTGTTTTGGCACCATGTACAACATGAGGAAAAAATGATTTTTATTCTTTTCTGGAAAACTACTAGGAATTTTGCGAAATTCACGCGAACTTTTTTGCGCCGCTAAACGATTCCCATACCCGTGAAAAATTTCTAGTTTATATCTCATACCACTTCGGAGCTCCTGATCGCTGGTCAAGAGAAAAAAAACAGCTGCGAAAGCAGCAATGTTGCTCCGCAGCACAATTACTTTCTTAAAATAAAAGTCCAAAATAGGGATAAAATTCTTTTTAATAGACAGTGTATAATAAATTTCACAAAAAATACCAGATATTTCGGTCACATATACAGTGACAGTCATCAGTAGTAGTTTTACTACTGATGACGGTCACTGTATATGTGACCGAAATATCTGGTATTTTTGCGAAATTTATTATACACTGTCTATTAAAAAGGATTTTATCCCTATCTTGGACTTTTATTTTATCGTCATGGAAAGGCAGTGTGGTCTCCGAAATTATCTAATTACTTTCTTTGATTTTTTTATGGAATCTTTTTTTAAATTAAATTTGAAAAATGGAAACCACTTATTAGATGGACACTCCTTGAAAACACATGTAGTATGAAGGTTAGGGTTCAAGTCGGCCACCGAAAGAAACTGATGTTATTTTATAATAGGACATCATTAAATATACCAGGTTTCAACTGTTTTGACTAATTTGAATCAACCTTCGAATAAATTGTTCGGCGTGTGTCTGCTGTGTTGTCATTCTTCCTCTTGGAAACTATAGATCCCAAATTTAGAAAGGGTAAAAAAAACACCTCCTTGAAGAAAAACGAATTTTTAAGAAAATTACAAAAAATGGCCAAAGATTAACGAACACAAGTTTCTACAGAGTTTACTGAACAAGATAATGGATATATAGTAGCACTTTTTGTATTTGATACTATTTGTTCTTTGTGTTTTTTTTACTATTCTGTCATGTTCAGATATATATTATTTTGACAAAATTCTTTAAGGACTTTGTCATCATTTTCACCCTAAAATTTTTTCAAGAGATCCTATTAGCATAATTGCTTTTTTTTTTAGAGAGAGGAGCTATAACTTTTGAGGTTTTTTCATGATCCATCTGAGATAGCTTAACAAAATTCGAGATGAAAATTGCGACAAAATCCTTAAAGGATTGTGTAAGAATCTTATACGCCTTACCTTATCATTTGTGACTGACTGAGAAAAGATACGTGAATCCACGAAGGTGTTAGAAGTTTTGGTACTTGTGCGTTATATGGTCGTTTACAAGGAAACAAGTCACAAAAAGCCCACAAGGCGGGTTAATTGTAAGAGACCGCTATCGAGAAATGCAATGCAAAGCGTGGTTTTCATTGCGTTTACGATATTTAAACTGTTGTTTTTTGAGATTTATGGGGGGGACGAAAGGTACCTAGGTTATGTTAGGTTACGTATTTAATATATGCTATAATTTACCCCCCCCCCCCCCCTTAATGTGCAAATATATAGCCCAAATTTGTTTATAAACTGTTATATATCCATCCTATTTTATTATATTTCATTAGCATTAAACAAACTTGACTTTTTAGAAGTGACCATATAATACACCAGTACCGAAGTCTTTTTTTACTAGTCGTTTTATTTATTTATTTTATTTTTTAGTCATGTGTTTTCTCAGTAAACAAAAAGCTTCGCATTTTCAGTATGAAAAAGGCTCGGCTAGAAATTTATAACATTCAAGGACTTCGAAAATAATAAATGTATAATGCGGCGACTCAATACTTGTGGCTGAATTCCAGTGTTTAAAAATGAACATAATTTGGCTTTTACTCTGAACTCGTCCGAGAAACAGATTAATGAGGACTGAGTTATGTCATTGGAATTAATAAGGTGAAAAAATAAACTAGAGGAAGAGTGACTGAAACAAGAGATGCCTTAGATTTTTGTTCTTTTTTTTTCTGATACAAAATATTGGTATTACAATTTTCCCATACTTGAATACAAAAATTCAAAAACACCAAGATATTCACGTTGCCAACACATGGTACCACACTTTCTATCAAGGACGGATGAAAGGAATAAAGCTAGTTCTTGGAACATAGTCTGATTTTAAATTTCATTAGAATACTCAATTTTTTTGTAATATTTTGGGACAATAGACCTTTGTCATTTTACTTCTCTTGGCTGCATGTGCAGCTAAAACGTTAGCTGAACTTAGACCTGAAGTTAAAAAAAGTAATAAAGTTTGTTTTCATGATATTTCAAACAAACTAAACATTCACAGGACATATCAGCTTAAATTAGCATGGCCATTTTAAGACCCTAATAAAAGATAAAAGAAAATTATATTTCCCGTGCCTCGGCCCCATGAATTAGGGATCAGTTGTCACCAGTGGATCACTGATCAGGAATCAGTTTCGACTACAATAAGGCCGAGCTACATGAGCCGTTCTAATCCTCTCAAATTTAGTCGGGGTCTTGCGTCCCGTTCGGGTGATGTCATGGCATGTAATTAACCTTGAGATTCAATTTCTCAAACTCGAAACAAACATACACTTACAAATCAATTACACGACAGTTAAGCTCAGAAATACAAGTACACATTCGTATAATAGTCAAAATATGCAATGCAATTATGAGAGAATAAAATACAGAAATAAACAATTATTGGGGTCAATAGAGGAGTGCTTAACTTATTTTTAATTAAGCTTGACGAGCTTTTTTCCCGATAGATGAATGCAAGACAGTGATAAAAGCATAAAAATGTTTTTAAAACCACTAAACTGTTTTGAGGTTCCTAACTTGAGTGTTCCTCCTTTGGTAGGTTCCCCCCACAGTATATAAATTATAGGCAGTATGATCTTTCCCTATCTCACCCATTATAAAAACCCGGACCGAGGTGCGAGTGCTCCAGAGAACGTAGAAACATAAGCGACATTAGATCTTTTCACGGGTAGACAAGTCAGATTTCTCTTGAACGAGAAACTTGGCTTCAACGTTGGAACACTAAATTTTGAAGAAACTAATTTTAAATTAATATATTTCAATACATAAATGAAAATCGGTAATTAATAGTGGAATGTTATTATTAGATGTTTTTAGGAATTAAAAGTAGGTTTCGAAGTCTCAAGTTGGTTTCAAAGGCATTTTGAGAAAGTTTCTGCCAAAATACGCGTTCCAGGGTAATTGGACGGCTGATGGCAGATCAAATGAGAGGAGCTGTTTGTACGCGCTAATGCAAGAAGAACTGGGAGGAGCTGTTTGTTCGCACCGAGAATGAAGAGCCAGCAATTATCTGCGGTAAACTTACTGCTATATCTTTATACTGTGGTTCCCCCTTTCAGAGTTCCACTATGATAGTTCCACTTTTCCTTTCCGCAAGCGATATTCTGGTCAAATTACATGCGTAGAAAACCACATTTGCTATTGCTGTACGACAGTCATTTGTATTTTCTTTTATTATGGCCATTAATACTTTTGTCTGCTTGGAACAATCCTGGACTCCTGATTGTAATGTAAGCATCAGCAGATTATATCCATGCGGCGATGCAAATCTATAGGTATACGCAGCCAAAAACAGAATATGGGAGGAGGGCGTCTGTGACGATATAAAAAAAAAATGTGAATGTGATATTTTTTATATTACTTGTCGTGCTTCCAAATATTTTTCAAAAGGAAGGATCCTGGACGGGGGTTGGAAGATGCTCATCCCCCTCTTCCCTTATGTTTGACCTTGTAGGCCTACACATTATTGCTTACCATCTGTCACATTACCCATAGGAAGTAGTTCTTGAATTTTCAACACTTCAAGAGCGCAAATGCAGGAGCTATGTGATAAAAGAAGAAATTTTTCGTCACAATACCTTGAGAACCGCAGTTTTTTTTTTATTTACTTGTTTCTTTATTTCCTTCTTTTTAAGAAAATGCTTGTTTTGACGATGTTTCAAAGACAATCGGCAAATAAAACGATAGCTATTGCCAATTGGCCAAATTTGTTGCACATTAAAATGTTCCCACGAAAGCACTAGTAAACCTTTATGTAGAGAGTGGTGGGTAGAAGGGCGTCAATCTCCTCCACCTGTAGCTAGGATAATGTATTTCATTTTCAGTTTTATATATCCAGTTAATCCAGTTACTTTCATTTGTAAAAAAAAAAACTCATACACGGCCACGATTAATTCAGGAAGAAACCATTTGTGACACCTTTTCTAGCGCTTTTAGAGTTCCGTAGGGTCAAACGGAAGAACTACTTCCTATAGGTAATTTGACAGATGGTAAGCAATGATGTGTACAAGGTCAAAAAAAGGAAGAGGGGGGGCAGCTTCCAACGTCCGTCCAAGAATACTTCCTTTCAAAAAAAGTTTGGAAGCACGACAAGTAATCCAAACAGTACATCAAAGAAATTTTGTTTTATCGTCATAGATACCCTAATTCCTGATTCGATTTTTAGCTCTCGTATACCTACGGAGTTGTACGGCCTGTACAAATTTAATCTACTGAAGCTTATTTTACAATCAACTAGGCTGCTAATTAAGAACACAATCTACAAGAGTTTTTAGTTGTATCTATATTTGGCTAGTAGACTTTACTAAAATATCATGAAGCATATAAATTTTTTATTTATAGACCAATAATTTCATAATAGAGCTTCTTGTAATATTTATAGGTGAGATTTACCAAAGAGTTAATTATAATATTCAAATTCTGTGTTAAAAATTTCAAATTTTGTAAAATAAATTTTACATATAAGACGAACCAAAATAACAGTTACCATTCCTGAATCAGTGTCAGATGGCAATTTTCTGGTAATATTTTTTTTCCTAAACGCGTGTTTTAGCTTTTGGTTACTGTGGGCTGTGGTTCGCTCTTTACTAGGTCACAGCTACTGCTGCAACAATGATAGGCTAAACCCTAATTCGCTGAAAAAGAAAGCTTAGTCGGAGCGACAGAATATCGGCGCCGTTATTTCAGTGTTTGGGTTTCTTTGAATATTTTCGATCAGACCAAACCAAAAAGAATTTATCGACCAGACAAAATGTTTCGATTAGTCAGAACCAAAAGAGTTTACCGGACTTGGAATATTTTTGATCTGTTCAAAGTAAAAATGTTATTGAAACGAAGTAATATTTGGAGCCTTTGAGATCTAAGAGCGAGAATAAGTTTGAAAACTTATATTAAAAAATCAAGTTACTTAGGCTAGGAATAAATTAGGATGAAAAGTCAATGAAGGTATTAGCTTCACTACTCTTGGTAAGAATATCAGTAAAATGATGGAAGCAGAACACCCAAGGTATAGTACGTTTTTTACTCCGTTAAAAAAAGTTTGGAAGAATGGGAAGATAAGTTTCCGAACCGATAATAGAATATTGCGAGCAATGGTAATGATAATGGTTAAGTACGGCTCTGAAACACGGATAATTCGAGACGGTGAGGAAGATATGCTAGATGTTTCCCAGAGGAATTGCCCAAAAATAGTTTTAGGTACTCGTTTGACTGATTTTTCCCCGGGCACCACCAACCCTAAGAACAGCTCTGCGCTGATGAAAAAATAAACTGTGGAGAAGTACAATTTGGTCTCCCTTTCTACGGCTATAAAGAAAGAAAGATTAAGATGGCAAGGCCACATTTTACAGATTATGGATAACATATTGCAAAAAAATGGTCTTTTTGGTTATTCATCTGTGGATAAAAGGAGTTATTGGCTTAAAAAAGATTTCTTCGGTGATCATTAAACCTACCCTGGGTTTTCTTACCCAGACCAAAAGGCGTTCCAAAACTAGCAGAGCATGTACCATACAAGGCACATGCTCTGCTAGTTTTGGAACGCCTTTTGGAACAACCAATTTTTCCATTGGTTGTTATAAAGAATCTTGGGTGAAATTTTTCAATGGAGTTAAACCATAAAATTTTCACCATTCGTGGAATTTCATGCTAAACGGTTTTTTTATGATTGAAATTTGTTTAACTGCTAGGATTTGATATTCTCCGCCAGTATTCATGCGGAAATATATGACATTCGTAAAAAAAACTTGTTTAAAGGTTTTAAAATTGTTTCCTGATTGCTGGAATTGCCCCTCGTAAAAGAGATAGAGAGAGCGAAAAATCAAAATCAGTAGGCTACAGCATTTACCCCGAGATCTACCCACTAAGCATTGCTCGGTATTAGGACGGATAATAAATGTGAAATGTTCGCAAGCAAAAAAGGTCAGTTTGCTATGCAATACATGGTACAACACGTGTGGAAAATTGTAAATTTAAAGTATAGGCCTTTTTTGAGTTGTAATATCAGATTTTAGCTCGATAGCTAATAAAACCTAATTGAACTACCCGTTGTATGCCCAAAACAAAAAGAATCGAGCAACTGGGAGTGAGAATATACCTTGATCAATCAGATTTTTTATTTTGTTTTCGGTATAGTAAATCAGAGAAAAAAAACAATTTTTTTTATATTTCTCGTGAAACGCTAAATAGCATAATTAAGAAAATAGGCTGGGATTAACGAAGCTGGGATAAGAAACGAAACCTAGGCAATAGCCTACTGACTATTACTTTAGTAGAATCTGTTATCAAGGAGGCACACTTGTGCCTCTATAAAGAGGCGAACCACCACAATGTTAAGCGATTTCCGGTCCTAGCGGTCGCAGAAAGACAGCGGTAATCGCATTTTGTAGCCCAAGCTCAAACTAAGAAACGTGCAAAATTTCACCCCCCTCCGACTTTATCTTCATGGGTAAAAGTGGGCCGGAAGTTTCGACCCTCCGACCACAGCCCCCCTTTAACGTTGTCCGATTGGGCTGAAATTTAGAGGTTAAGCTTTCCTAGGGCCCGGGAGCTTATCCTCGAAATTTCAGCTCAATCCGATCACTCCTTCCCTGTTTTCCAAAAACCAAATATAGCCACTTAAAGTTCAAAATTTTTTGTTTTCTTAGCCACGCCTACAGGCCACAGTTGGCAACTGATCCGGGTGAATGAGGACTCATTCGAAGCAGAATTCGACCTGTTAGGGCCTTTTGATATTTTCAGACCGAAAAAATTATCCCCCGAATTTACATTTACGAAAAACCTCGTTTTCCTATAAGAGCCCGCTATAAGCGGGCTCTTATCGTTTTCCTATAAGAGCCCGCGAAAACGCGGGCTCGTTTTTCTATAAGAGCCCGCTCTATAAAGAGGCGACCCACCACAATGTTAAGCGATTTCCGGTCCTAGCGGTCGCAGAGAGACAGCGGTAATCGCATTTTGTAGCCCAAGCTCAAACTAAGAAACGTGCAAAATTTCACCCCCCTCCGACTTTATCTTCATGGGTAAAAAAGGGCCGGAAGTTTCAACCCTCCGACCACAGCCCCCCTTTAACGTTGTCCGATTGGGCTGAAATTTAGAGGTTAAGCTTTCCTAGGGCCCGGGAGCTTATCCTCGAAATTTCAGCTCAATCCGATCACTCCTTCCCTGTTTTCCAAAAACCAAATATAGCCACTTAAAGTTCACAAATTTTTTTTTTATACACGCCTACAGGCTACAGTTGGCAACTGATTCGGATGAATGAGGACTCATTCGAAGCAGAATTCGACCTGTTAGGGCCTTTTGATATTTTCAGACCGAAAAAATTATCCCCCGAATTTACATTTACGAAAAACCTCGTTTTCCTATAAGAGCCCATGTTAATTTTTCCCACCACAGCCCCCCTTTAACGTTGTCTGATCGGGCTGAAATTTAGAGGATAAGCTTTCCTGGGGCCTGGGAGCTTATCCTCGAAATTTCAGCTCAATCTGATCACTCCTTTTTGCTTGCGTCAAAAATCAAAAATAGATTCAACATACTAAAAATACAATTACAATTGTGTCTCTTTAGTACAGCGGTTGATACTCCTGCCTGTCAGGCGGAGAACCCGGGTTCGATTCACCGTCAGAGCAAATTTTTTATATACTGAATTTAAAGTTTAAAAAAGAAACTCAGTTTCTTTTTTAAATTATTTGAAAAAAATTGCGTTTTCTAAAGAGTTAAAGAGGCTGAGTTACAAGGTCGACCCTTAAAACACCCTGTCGAGAAAGAAAAGAATAATACACAATCATCTAACAGTTAGTCAAGCAATAATAAGTAATAAACTGTACAAAAACCTGCAGAAATTATTTGAAAAAAAAACTACGTTTTCTAAAGAGTTAAAGAGGCTGAGTCACAAGTTCGAACCTTAAAACGTACAGGGATTAGAACGTACAGTTGGGGGGCTGCCGCCCCCCAAACCCCTCGCTTTCGCAGCCTTTAAATAAAAAAAATTTTTAAACTGAAAGTAAGGAGCGACATTAAAACTTAAAACGAACAAAAATTATTCCGTATATGAAAGGGGCTGTGCCCTCCTCAACGCCTCGCTCTTTACGCTAAAGTTTGACTTTCTCACAACTCTTTTTTTTAAACAATAAAAACTTTAGCGTAAAGAGCGAGGCGTTGAGGAGGGCACAGCCCCTTTCATATACGGAATAATTTCTGTTCGTTTTAAGTTTTAATGTCGCTCCTTACTTTTAGTTTAAAGTTTTTTTTTTATTTAAAGGCTGCGAAAGCGGGGGGTTTGGGGGCGGCAGCCCCCCAACTGTACCTTCTAATCCCTGTACGTTTTAAGGTTCGAACTTGTGACTCAGCCTCTTTAACTCTTTAGAAAACGTAGTTTTTTTCAAATAATAATACTATAGGTTTAACAAGCTAAGCTAACAAGCTACTTGATAAAAATGCACGAACCAGCTTTTCAGCGGAAAGAACTTCAAGCAATGCAATGAGCTTCGTTCCATCCTTCAAGTCTTCAATTAAGTCGTCAATCCTGGCAGGTGGGACACGCTGAAAAAGAGACATGAAACGATAAGAAAAAGTGAGCAAACGTACATTCCGCTCTCCTGAGCCTGTGATATAGTTCTTAAGATTTACCGTGTCCCTAAACAAGCGGTATCAAGGAGTCACAAATTCATCCTTAGATCTTAACACAAAAGAAAAAAAAACACCGCAAAATATATAAGGTATGTAAAAAGGGAATAAAAAGAGATGACATAAGTTTGTTGTCCCTGATAAGTTTTAAACTTACAACCGTAAGTCCGTAAGCCAAGGATAACCTTATGCAAAAAATGTTTTTTTTCTCCAAAAAAGCCCCCAAAAGGACTAAGATGTTTTGGGGGAAACCAAAGGTAGATTTCAAGATTGGCTTTAGAAGACCACACCTCAAAAGATAAAATAATAAAAAATCAAATATATAAAGTGTGTAAAAAGGGAATAAAAAAGATGACATAAGTATTATTGTGCTCTTCCAATTAAGACGGTATAGTAGTAATAAACTCATCGAAAAAAGTAACCTTTGTGCATAAGGTTACCCTTGGCTTACGGCTGTAAGTCTCAAGCTTATCAACAGACTTTCCTCCCATTTCTTGGCCCCATAATACCCTTCTTCAACTTGCAAATAATTATTCTCCCTTCAAGGCCATATCCAGGGGAGGGTTACCAGGTTTGTAATCCCCCTCTGAAATTAATTCCGACTTGTAAAAAAATAGCAAAGAAGCATATAAACAAATCCTAGCATCCTTACCAGGACTTATGGATACCACTTTTCAGCTACTCAGAAAAAAAATGTTGTCCTTAGCGATCCTCGAAAAAATTGAGACATCCAGAGTTTTTTTTTGCACTTTCTACCACCGCAAATTTGATGGGGGCCATACTGCTAGAATAAATCTCTAACAAATATAATTTTTGTACATTAGAGTCCTTTTTCCCAGAAACTTAGGATTTTAAGTTTCGAGCCTTTCACAAAAAAAGTAAGATTTTACCCCTTTTTGTCCCTTTTTTGGCTCCCGTTTTCACGGCACAGTATTTTTTTCCCCTTTTGCTTTGGGTCCCATTAGCCCAAGCATTTAAAGATATAAGTTTAAAAATGATGAAACACAATTCTGGGCCCATTTCAGGCCCTATTGCGGGGGAAGCCAAAGCCCTGAAACTGATTTTGTTCACTGGGTTCCTTTTGGCCCAAGAACTTAATGCTTTAAGTTTCAAACTTAGTGGGGACAAAACTTTTTGACAAATTCCTGGACACCCTGACACCAGCAAATGTGCAGACCCTCTCAGCAAAGTGCTTGATCTTATTGGCCCAGAAAATAATCGTTGAATTTTTTTTAGCTAAGCAGACACCCAAAATCAAACAGAATCCTTTTTTGGCCACTATAAAACCTATCTGCAAGAAGCTAAAAATTTCCATTACGGCCCTTACCCCAGGAGCTGTGGGGCTTTTGTTATTCCATGAAGTATATTTATTGCACTGCTTGAGTGGTCATATGTCTTGGGGGCTTATAGGGGGGAATGTAACATGAGTTTAACCATAGAATTTACCTAGCTCCCTGAGCATGGGCGCCCATATGGGGGGCAGAAGGGGGCTCCAGCCCCCCTGGCTGAATGATGCTGCCTTATATTTTATATTTTTGTTTTGAGATTTATATTATGCAGCATTAGAAGTGCTGATTAGACCATCTAAGCCCCCTCCACCCTAAAATTCAGCTTATGGACGCCAATGTCCCTGAGAAATAATACAAGATAGAGAGACCTTGTTAACACAAAACAAAAATCCCGAATTAGGTTTACTGTTAGATTCATAACGTTATTCAATAAACAAAAACAGGTTTTTCAACCAAAAATAAGGAGCAACATTAAAACTTAAAACGAACAGAAGTTATTACGTATATAAAAGGGGTTGCCCCCTCCTCAACACCTCGCTCTTTACGCTAAATTTTTTAAGTACTTTTAAAAACCGTCTTATTGTTCGAATTAAACGGCCCTTGTATTTCGCGAGTCATTATTAAAGAATTTGGACAAAATTCAAACTTTAGCGTAAAGAGCGAGGTGTTGAGGAGGGGGCAACCCTTTTTATATACGTATTAATTTCTGTTCGTTTTAAGTCTTAATGTTGCTCCTCACTTTCAGTTGAAAAAAAACTTGTTTTTTAAATTTAATACCTGATCTTTTTTAAATAATGCCAGGAAATCTGGGCCCACGTCCACGGAGAAACCCCCTCTCCACGGAAATATCCTCTAGACAATTCATCCCGGTGAAAATTTATCCCGGACAATTACTCTTAACCACTCCGCGCGTAAAATTGAGATGAAAAAGAGAAAGCAAGACACACAAAAAGAATTTTGTATAAGAATTCTGGCAAATTCCTCCAGTGTATAGTTTCCCCTGGCAAGTTCACTCCCTGGAAACTTCCCTCCCATGAAAAATTCCCCCGTGGAAAAATTACCAGTGGAAAATTTGTCCCACCCCACCGGAAATTGTATGCCTACATCCCAATAACAAATACTAAGCGCAAACAATGGGCAAACTTTATAACTTAAAGACCTTTCCCTTGGGGCTGTAGGGAGGGGGGGGGGTCATGTTGAACCCAAAGGCATAGTTATTGGACCTTCAACTATGATGAACAAAATGGCTAACTCAAATTTTGATCAGACGATTTTGGGAAAAAAGGGGCGGGGAGGGGGCCTAGTTGCCCTCTAATTTTTTTTGTCACGTAAAAATGGCAGTAGAAATTTCAATTTCCGTTCGAATTAGCCCTATCCCGATATTCTAGGATCACCAGGTCGATACGATCACCATGGGCGTAGGGAAGGGGGGGCAGGGGAGGGCAGCTGCCCCCTCCCCTAGAACTTCAAATTTACGCTAGATAGTACCGAGAACTTTTCGTATGTTGGAATTTTTTGCTGGATATTACCTGGTAGAGGGTTAAAAAAGCTGGAAATAAACAGAAATATCCAAATATCGTTTGCGATATCAACATTTACGTTTTGATCTTCAATATTGATTTTCGGTCCGATATATAGATAGGAGACTGGCCCACGATCGGCTGATTTTGACTTGTTTAATTCTATATGAGTTGATTCAAGCGATAAGAAGTTGTTGAGCATGCCAAAGCAAAAGTAACTCATTCAATACCATCCTTGAAAAAGACAATTAGAAATACTCCGCTATTTTTCCATCTGGATGCCTCTCTATCCAAGTGGTCAAGAGTGCCAAACCTGGGCCAACCCGGCACTGGTTCGGCCGTCTCTGGCTTATGTTTGGCCACCGGACAAAAAAAAAGAAAAGTGACCAGGGGAACATTAAAGCTTGTTTTTCGGCTATAAAATTAAGAAAGAATATGGTCAGCATAAAAAACTAAAAAATGAATTTCATTAAGGTATAAAAAAAAAAACTAAAGAGTATTAATTTCAAATTATACATTGACTGATCAACACCAAAAGTAAGCCGCTCCGCTAATCTTGGTGTTCTACCTGTCAGTGGTGGCAGTTTTATTTCAACTTCTGTCTTTAAGACACTATCCATCTCGTCAGTTAGCGCAAAGTCTCTTGCTCCAGTCGCCTTCCAAAAGTGGACCTTAAGTTCTTCAGTTGCTACTTTTTGATAATGATTATATTGTGAACTGAATTCCCTTTCTTGCTCTTCAGCTCAATCAGAATGTAATCACCAGAGTTGACTTTCTCAGTGTCAAATTAGAAGTTGCTGGTAGGGGGCTCGTCTTCAATGTCTATGCCGGTCTGAAGAGTTGTTGTATACAGGATCACCTACGTCAGAATCGTCACTCTAACTGTAACTCTTGTTGCGAGAGACACGCCTTTTGCTTTTTAGTCTTTTCACTTGGCTGACTTACTTCCGTTCCAGGACTAGGGCTTTTCGGCAGATACAACTTTTATCCTAGCAGTAATACATTGTTTCATGGGGGTGTCAGTGAGTACTTCTGACTTTTTCATATTTTTTTCCTGTTGATTTTTCGTGTTGAGCCTTCTGGAAAGGGGTTTGCATGGACGATCTCTTTAACGAATCATCTGTTGACCTTTGCTTCTCATTTAGAGACAGAACCTGTGCTGCGTCTGTTTCGGGGTTTATGTTAAAGGAGTCTAAATTTCGCACAGGACTTGCGCTGAGCATAGAAACTTCTCTGGCAAGTGCTTCACTAGATGTGGTAGGCATTCTGTCTGAGACATATGACAAGAAGAACTGATAATCCTTCAAAACATCTCTAATTGTGGGGTAGACCACTTGCTCTGATTCCACTGATTATATTCTCAGGAGTGAAAGCCTTTGGATATGCTTTCCCCAGCAGCTCAGCAATGTTATACATATAGTTTTACATTCGTGGGCAGTCATAAAACTTGCGGCTTCCTGGTTGTAGTAGTCCTTAAGGCGCCCCATGACTATCATTTCTAGAGGTTGTAGTTTGTGAGTAGTGTGGGGAAGGACAGTTAAAAGAACAACACTATTATTTTTTAGCTAGTCCGGCAATTCGATGGTGTATCGGCTGATCTAGTGTTCTAATTTCAGAAGTACAGGTGACTGTTTGGAGGGTTTCACTTGATTGATAAAATGCTGCAAGTAAAGCAAAGAATGAGAAGCAGTCATCCAGCCAGAAGTATTTTCATAGCTGATTGTGATGGTTCCTGGTAAAGCTCCCCTGAGTAAAATTTCCGGACGCTGTTTCTGTGGGGAAATAAGTAGAGGAGGAACTATGTTCCCAACGCATTAATACCAGCACAAATCGTGGTCAACTGACCTCTTTCTGCTGACGTGACCTTCCCTACTTACTTCTGGCCTCGCTGTGCAATGATTTTACCAGGCTTGTGGATGTTTTCAGACCTGATTCGTCAAAATTTCAAATGTCTTGTGGTCTGAGCATGTGTTTATGTAGGCCTCGCTCCAGGTGGTTAAAGAAAGCTCCTACACTGTGACGGTTGAAAGCAGTTGTCCGTCATAGGCTTGTACTTTCTGGCGTTCTTATTGATAGAGTTTTAAGGCAATCCATAAAACCACGGTACCAATCTTTACCTGTAATTCCTCCACTGTCTCCACTACCTTTGCAGTTCCGTTATCCGGTACTTTTATACTCTTAATAATGGCATAAGTGTATGCAAATTTACACGCTTCTAGGGGATACAGTCGAAAGCATATCAGCTATCGTTTTCAAGTAAGTTTTTAGCCCTTTTCCTTGTTCCTCTGTAAATATTTATCATGTGTTGTAACAGGGTGTAAGGAAACTTAGGTCCACACTTTTTAGAGGGATATTTAGCTTCTCAACTTTTTTTTATGTGGTCTTGCAGCGTTCCTCTAGGGACAGCCATGACACTTCTAGAGAATCCAACTGACTTCTTGTAGAATAAGACGGAAAAAATTGCTGTTTTATTTTCTTCTGGATCACAGGAACCTTTCTTTCTTTTCTCTTCTGTTTTACTTTTAAGCATTTTATCTTGAATGAAATTTAACAGGAAAAACTGGAACTTCAATTCACCTACTGTTCTGACAGGATTAAACAACGCCAGAATTAAAACAGTTTTGGGTTTTAAGTTTGCTTTCAGCCTTTAAATATGCTGTTTACACAGCTTTTACAAGCATAGCTCACTTATGGACACCTTGGTACGGCATGCCGAATTTACTCCGGGTATTGTGGCCGAACATGGGAGTTTGCTATCCTACAGGATGAAAAAATACTAACAGCAAACTGGTGAAGATGGCACGTCTCGGAAGCTGCCAAAAACAGGCAAATAATAAGAGAATACAATGTGAGTTTACAGCGGAAATTTTCTAGTATTCGTAATTAGGCGTAGGCTTTCAGACAAAATTGAACAAAATTCTAGAGTTAATCACCTTAAAACCTGATCCAATCTGATATTTTTGGTAAAAGTATTAATTAAGGTCAGACATTTTGAAAACATACACTGCCATCTGTCAGAGCTTTTATAATCCACCAGAAGCCCCATAGGTTCTTATATTGAAACTGTTTGCTTTGGCTAAACGTGGGCCGGTCTCCCCTATACCCAATTTTGATATTTAATTTTGCCCAACTGTAAACTTTTAAATTGAATTCTTAGAAGAAGCTGTTATTTAACCATAATGTGGTTTGGGTCAAATGGCTTTTATGATGTTTATGTTTTCTTTGAAATTGGAAGTTGGATAGAGGGTCTCTTATATTATACTGTTGCAGGAAAAGTAGAACATGGAAAATGTTAAAGGCCGAGTTTTAGCGAAATATAGAATGACTAGTTTCTAAAGACCTATATTCAAAGGACCTCGGGAAGTATTAGTAAGACCCCTCCCCCCTCCATCACAGATGCGGCTGCCCTCCTCTACACAAGATGCTGCCTACGCCCATGACGATCACCCCTGGGGAAAAAAACAAAAAACAAAAAAATAAATAAACATGCATCCGTGTTCTTTCTTCTGGCAAAAAATAAATAAATTCACATAATCATAATTTCACATAATTTCATAATTTATAAATAAATCTTTATTTATATCAGAATAAATATGACAAAGGGAAAGGGGGGATGGGGCAAGTCCGTTTAAACGTTATTTCTGGTCTTCTATGATGGGGGGGGGAGGAGGTCGTCCACTTTATCTCCCCCGATCTCCCCTGTGCTCACCTTTGGTGGTACATTTTATATTAATACCCAATAGTTATCTAGGTCACGTTCAATGAACGAAAGCCGTGGAGCTTGGTTCCAAAAGAATTTTATTTATTTTATTCAATACACGAGAAAGCCATAGGCTTGTCGCAATATTTGTTAATTTGTTAAAAAAATTTAAGAGTAGCGTTTTTCTTTTCAGATATTCGAGACATTTCGATGCTCATAACCCTGCACTGAACCGTGCCAAGCCGAACTTATTCAATACGTGCAAAATTAAATCGAATTTACAAAGAATTGCCAGAATTATTTAAGGATCAGCCCAAAGAGAAATTGTTTATAGCGAATTAACATTACTATTCGTATTTGGTACTACTAGTTGAACTGAAGTTCAAATATGTGGCTATTTATCAACTCAAGTCGAAATTTGAGGCTTGGCGGTGCTCATTAATCATTGCCTTAAACTTCGTAAGCATTGCTGAATACGAAAAACTATTGCTCATACTTAGAATAGTATACTAAACAACTAACATATTACTGGTGATGTATGTAACCTGGCACACGCCCTAATGATGATCGGCTGAGTATAAAAGGCTAGAGCTGTTCCGATGTTTTGAGATCGTTTGGAGTTTCCACTCTGTCATAAGCTTCTTCCTCCGTCCCTATCCCCGGAAGAGAGGTCCCGCTTGCGTGGCCTTATGGTGGCAAAGGGGTGAACTTTCCCCAACCAGAACCGTGACTGCTAACAGCACTGCAAGGTCACCTTGAGGAATGCGCTCCTTGAGGAAATTACAGCCTAGTAAACAACACAACACTGCTCTCTTTTGCAGTATAAATAAAAAACAAGTTTTATTTTAGCTGAAAGTAAGGAGTGACATTAAAACTTAAAACGAACAGAAATAATTCCGTATATGAAAGGGGCTGTTCCATGCTCAACGCCCAGCTATTTACGCTAAAGTTTGACTCTTTCTCACAATTCCGCTTTATAAAACAATAAAAAACTTTAACGTAAAGAGCGGGGCGTTGAGTAGGAAACAGCCCCTTTCATATACAGAATAATTTCTGTTCGTTTTAAGTTTTAATGTCGTTTCTTACTTTCAGTTAAAAAAAACACTTGTTTTTTTAATTTAATTTCTGAACGTTTTTGATTTAATGCAGGTTTGAATTTGGCTCACAATACATGAATAATTAAAACGAAATTTGCATATTAATTTTATTTTTTGTTAACTAATAATAACCTTATAATAACCTAAGTTTGATTTTTGTTCCAGTGGTTTGAGATTGACTCCTGAACCACAAAGGCTGTTTAATTAGAACATTGACCTCTTTTAAAAGTTAAAATAGAAACTTTAGCGTAAGAGCGAGATACTGAGGAGAGGCAACCCACATCATATACGTAATATTTTCTGTTGCTATTAAGTTTTAATACTGCTTTTCACTTTCAGCTGAAAAAACTTGTTTTTATTTAATTAATGATCGTTTTTTAAATAATTTACGGAAATCCAGAACCCCCCCCCCCAAATGGAAAATTCCCTTCCCCAAGAAAAATTATCTCCATGGAAAGATTCTTCCACGTAACCTAAATTAGTGATATTTGCGGAAACAATTTTGTAAGGCATAGTAACCAAATGGCCAAAGAGGTCGAAACTATTTTTATAAAAATGAAAGTCACAATTTGACCAATTCTCAAATCACTGAAATGAATGAAAGAAAAAATCTTTAAAAGATATACGTAATAATTTACGTTCGTTTTAAGTTTTAATCTTATTCCTTACTTTCAGTTGGAAAAAAACTTGTTTTTTTTTATTTAATAACAACTTTAGCGTAAAGACTGAGGTATTGACGAGGGGGCGAAATTCCTAATACAGATAACATGCGGGGTTCGCCCCTTCGTCAATACCTCTAAAGTTCAAAGCTCTAAAGTTCAAATTTTGTTCCAATTCTTTAAGATGACCCCTGAATCACAAAGGCCGTTTAATTAGAACAAATAGGTCTTTTGAAATTATTAAAAATATTTTAGCGTAAAGAGCGAGGTATTGACGAGGGGACGAACCCCCTCATGTACGTAATAATTTCTGTTTGTTTCAAGTTTTAATGTTACTCCTTACTTTCAGTTGAAAAAACTTGTTTTTATTTAATTTCTGATTGTTTTTTAAATAATGCTGGGAACTCAGCATCCCCTTCATTGGAATTCTCTTCCCCCTGGAAGAGAATCCCTTCTTCCCTGGAAATTCTCTTCCCCCGTGAAAAATTCTTCCACGGAAGGATCCTCCCACGTAACCCAATCCCCCCGACCCCCCCCCCCCCCCCGATAAAATCCTCCCCTGAAAACGTCTGTATGCTTACCAATAACCAATACTACATATAAACAATGGGCAAAGTTCATAACTTGCAGCCTTTACCCTGGGGCCTCTCAAAGATTTAAGTCGTCCACAAAGAAATAATTGTTAGATGTTTCAACTATGCTGAACAAAATGGCTATCTCAAAATTTTGATCCGATGACTCTGGGAAAAAAATGAGCGCGGGAGGGGACCTAGTTGCCCTCCGGTTTTTTGGTCACTTAAAAAGCGCATTAGAACTTTTAATTTCCATTCGAATGCGCCCTCTCACGAAATTCTAGGACTAGTGGGTCGATTTGATGACCCCTGGGGAAAAAAAAAAAAAACAAATAAACACGCATCCGTGATCTTTCTTCTGGTAAAAAATACAAAATTCCACATTTGTGCAGATAGGAGCTTGAAACCTCTACAGTAGGATTCTCTGATATGCTGAATCTGATGGTGTGATTTTCATTAGGATTATTTGAGTTTTAGAGGGAGTTTCCCCCTTTTTTCGAGAATAGGGCAAATTTTCTCAGGCTCGTAACTTTTGATGGGTTGGACGAAATTTGATGAAACTTATATATTTAAAATCAGCATAAAAATCCTCTTCTTTTGATGCATCTACTTGTATCAAAATTCTTTTTTTTTAGAATTTCGGTTGCTATTGAGCCGAGTTGCTCCTTACCGACTGACAGTTCGTAACCACGAACTGTTTGACAATGTTTTCAGGCATGAATATATAAGGAGTCGGAGGTAATAGCCTTGAGACTGCTTTTGCTGGACGTGGACTCTTGTTCATGGAAGAGCATCGGCAAACAACAAAAGTACGAAGAACAATAGGGAAATCTTTTTGCAAGACAGTGGAGATAATTTGAATGAATATTTCGGCCCTATGTCCAAGGGCCGTCCTCAGCAAGACAAAAATATATGAAAGAAAAAAGACTCACAATAACATGCAACCAATAAAACCAAAAATTAAATTTTTTTCAAAGCAGTCCTAGCATCCTTACTTCAGCGAAGTTCAACCAGGACTTCGCTGATCGCAAATGATTTCCCTATTGTTCTTCGTACTTTTGTTGTTTGTTATGGAAAGGCAGTGTGGTCTTCGTCGCTATTTTCGTCTCGCTTATGGGGAGCAATTGACCAATGATATCTTTTATTTTATTAATTTAGGAAAAAACACGCTAATATCATTAACCAGCAAAAATTCTTGCGAGTCCTGGTTGAACTTCGCTGAAGTAAGGATACTAGGACTGCTTTGAAAAAATTTTAATTTTTGGTTTTATTGGTTGCATGTTGTTGTGAGTCTTTTTTCTTTCATATATTTTTGTCTTGCTGAGGAATATTTCGGCCCTTGGACATAGGGCCGAAATATTCATTCAAATTATCTCCACTGTCTTGCAAAAATATTTCCCTATTGTTCTTCGTACTTTTGTTGTTTGTTATGGAAAGGCAGTGTGGTCTTCGTCGCTATTTTTGAGCATCGGCAAGCACTGAAAATCACAAAGTGACCAAGATAGGCCGAAGATTGCACAAAGCCTCTATTCAACTGGAGGCCCGGGAGACTTCTTGCTATCCGGGGAACACACTCAAGAAGTTAGCTTTGTTTGATCTGATAATACCGGTTTTTTCTCGCGTTTGGTTATGATTAGCTTATTCTTTCGCGAAATAAACCACGATGCAGGCATATTTTAATTACATATTTAATATATAGAGGTGGTTAGGTTACGTTAGGTATGTAATATAATGGGGCCTATGGCTTGTTTTCAAAAATTCTTTGTTGCAGTTTCCATAATTTTGTTACTAAAGTATTATATTTTCATCATATTTTAGTATATTTCCTTATGATTAACCTAACTTCACTTCTTGGGCGTGTTCTGGATATTTAACAAGTACCGATTCACTCAGTGTTTCCCACAAGAATTGTCTAAGAATAGTCTTAAGTACCTGTTTGACTGTATTGGTAGGCCTACTAGTATTAGCAGTAACAGTAGTAGTGGTATTAATAGTCGTAGTATTAGTAGTAGTAATAGTAGTAGTAGGGTACTTACGTGTATAGCGACGAAACGTTGTTCTTGATTTGTATTAACTAAAAAAAACAAGTTTTTTTTAAATGAAATTAAGGAGCGACATTAAAACTTAAAACGAACAGAGATTATTCCATATATGAAAGGGGTTGTCCCCTCCTCAACGCCTTGCTCTTTACGCTAAAGTTTTTTATTGTTTAAAAAAATAAAGTTGTGAGACAGATTCAAGCTTTAGCGCAAAGAGCGAGGCGTTGAGGAGGGGACAGCCCCTTTCATATACGGAATAATTTCTGTTCGTTTTAAGTTTTAATGTCGCTCCTTACTTTCAGTTAAAAAAGCTTTTTTTTTTAGTTAATTTCTGAACGTTTTTTAATTAATGCAGCTTTGATTTTGGCTCAGCGTTAAGACGAAATTCACATATTAATTTTCCTTTTTTTGGCTAATTGGCTTTCAAAAGAATTTTGTTCTGACGTAACTTACGAATTAACTTACGTAACGAATTTCTATATTCGTATGTTTTTATTACGTATATTAGGGAGTTCGCTCCCTAGTCAATACCTCGCTCTTTACGCTAAAGTTCGAATTTTGTTCGAATCACAAACCCCTGAATCCCAAAGGCCGGTTAATTAGAATAGATAGCTCTTTTGAAAGTACTAAAAAAACTTTAGCATAAAGAGCGAGGTATTGACTAGGGGGCGAACCCCCTCATATACGTAATAATTTCTGTTCCTTTTAAGTTGTAATGTTGCTTTTTGCTTTCAGTTGAAAAAAAACTTGTTTTTTTTATTTAATTTCTGATCGTTTTTTAAATAATGCTGGGAAATCAGTCGCCTCCTACATAGAAATGTCCCTTCCCCCAAGGAAATATCCTCCATGGAAAAATACTCCACCGTAAACCCCTACTCTGACCCCAATCCCCCACTAGAAAAAATTACACCTGAAAACGCCTGTATACTTCCCACTAACAAATATTATGTGTAAACAATGGGCAAAGTTTATAACTTTGATTGATCAGGTTATAAGATTAACCTGATTCCACTTTTTCGGTGTGGTCACTATAACACGTAAGTACCAGAAGTAGTAGTAGTAGCAGTAGAAATAACAGTAATAATAGCAGTAGTAGTTGTTGTAGTGGTAGAAGTATTAGTAGGGATAATACTAGCACTTTGTCAAAACGCATAACATTAAGAAACATAAAGAAACTCATTATGTAGGTAAAACCTTCTATAGATACTAATTAGAAAAACAAATTCCTAAAACATTTTCTTAGAAAAGGAAATAGTGATATCAAACTTAAACGAGCAGAAGTAAATACATATAATAAATCACAGTTAAGGCAATCGGAAATTGATTATGAATAGATAAATAAAACCTTTTAAACATTTTCGGCCTTTTTTCGGCCAATTTTTCTTTCATTCCTTTTTTTAGCATAGGGATTCCCCCGGGTAACGACAGTGGTACTTGTCCAGAATGAGTTCCAATGCGAAATGGCACATGAAGATCAGCCTTCACGAGCCTCTTGATATCCGGCTAGCAATCAGAGAACATGCCAACATTTTTTATACTCCGATATCTGCAAGTAAACAGTTCGCTATGTGCGTACTGTAGGCTCTAGCTGCTGGGGGTACCTAATGGCCCTCCCTGGAGGTATATTTACTGAGTCTATCCATAATTCTGGGAAAACTGACTATTAGGATATATATACGGGGTTATTTCGGGGCAAAATCACATTAGAAATTTCAATTTATAATCAAATTAAACCCCTCCTAAGTTTCTACGATCTTCCCTTCCATAGCAAGAGGTCGGGGAAAAAAATATTAATACATCTGAGACACTTCGCTCATTGTTAAGTCAATGCTAGTGTTCAGATTGTGATCACCAAGGTTGGCCCTGATCAGTCATGCATGGATGGGCGATCCTGCGTGTACAGCTCGAGTGCAGGAGATACCTCAAGATCCTTTTGAGAGTTGTAATATCATTACTTTTGCTGAGAATAAGCCTGGGGCTAATGACCCTTCATTACCTATTGAAGCAATATTTCTTCTGCAGGATAATTACCCGCAGAATAGATTAGCTATCTTTACGCCTTAAAATTACCTAGTTGCTGAATCTAGCGATGGGTCACCTAGTATTTTATGCGTCACAAATCTCGCTAAACAAAAATAAAGAAAGACAGAAAACTTGTAAATTATGTTGTATGTCACCTCTCACTGGCCCCAAAAGTTAAAATTTACTTTCATTATTTACATTAAGTAAAAAAACAACCCTAAAGGGTGTCAGAAAACGAAAGCTTTGGGGATGAACAGATTTTTTGCGGGGGGGGGGGGGGGTCTCCAACGCTTCAAAAAAGCTCTTTTCTTTGCCCAAACACTTAAATTACATTTGTGGTAAAGCTTTCTAATTTAGTTAATTATTAATTTAGTAAAAATATATAAGACGCAAATACGAAGTTTTAGAAATACCACTTTTTATTAAGATAAGGAACATATCCTGCCAAGTTTCTGTTTAACAGGAAATTGAGAAATCACCACTTCGTAGCTATTACGTGGGTTGGGTAAAGGAAGGTATGGTTGATAAAAATGTATAAAAGATACATTTTATGGGAAGGGGGAGACTGTTACTAACTTTATGCCGGACTGACCTCTGGTCCGTTGTTTTTAGGAATACCTTGGAATCTTGTCGAATCATTGTAAGTGTCTAAGTATCTTATTATATATTATTGTAGTTTCTGAGACTTGTGGTCTACTTGGGACAGCCAGTCCCAGTAGAAAATATATATCTGTTATTATTATATATTAACTGAATAAAAGTATTGTGTTATGGACAACCTCTCTACAACCTACCTTTAGTCCCTCGAACATACCCAGTTGGTACGCCTCATTAGTTTGGTCATAGCCTAAGGCATGCTACCAAAGTTTAATTACCTTAGGGCCAGAGTTTATCTCCCCTGTAAAGGGAGAATAAAGGCATCTACGACTACACCACTCAAATACCATAATATACACTTCACCACACATTTTTTGCACATCAACTGTACACATGACATTTTTGAAGAGGGGATCTTGGCGGGATGGGTGAGGGGGGAGGATACATCCAACACGTAAAAACGATTGTGAGCAAAATAAACTGGCGTGTTTAAGGTATAAAGTGTAAAACGAAGAAAAGGGACTTACCTTTGAAAGATAACTGTTAATCCAATTGACGAAAGTCTTCTTTTGTACACGCTCTTGTTCATCTGAAATATATATAAATTAGGATAGCAATTACTATACCCAAATCCAGCATAAACAATGCTATGTTCCAGCCAGAGGATCAATTACTTGATCATAGCCTAGGCCACTATTCTTATGTTAAGTTCGGACAAATAGAAAAAAAAGTCTCACATACAGTACAAGCAGAAGCCGGCCTGGATTAATATTACATTAGACCTTTTTCACCATGCAAAAGTCTAGCTGGACATTTTTCATCCGCTTTGCATATTCCGCGTATAGCGGATGGAAGTGTGAGAAAATCGTATCTGCATTAATCTGCAACACAAAACGCAACTGCCTCTATTGACAGGTTGCATCCAGACTTAAAATATAGCACTGTTACCGTGTGAAGACCACGCCGTTTTTTCAAGATCTTCTTTAGAGGGTGAGACCATTTTACTGGCAAATCTGAACCATAAATTACTACCTAAGTAAACACCATATAATACAGAAAAATCAAAGTGATTTGAGAGCAGGGAATGAGGTAAACCACCTCCACGAATCTAACAGTAATAGTGGAATCAATCACCAATCAACCTATCAAACAGTTTGTGGTAACGAACTGTTAGTAAGGAGCGACCCGGGTCAATAGTAACCGAAACCCAAAAAAACGGAATTTTGATACCAATAGATACATCAAAAGAATTGTAAATTTATGCTGATTTCAAATATATAAGTTATATCGTTTAGTCTTACCCATCAAAATCTGCCTTATTTTCGGAAAAAGGGGAAAACATCCCTAGAAGTCATAGAATCTGTATAAAAATCACACCATCAGATTCAGCGTATCAGGCGTATCGACCTAGTGGTCGCGAGAGAGCTCATTAAAACGGAAATTAAAAGTTCTAGTGCCCTTTTTAAGTGACCAAAAAAACTTCGAGAGCAACTAGGCCCCTCCCAAGGTCATTTGTTCCCAAAGTCACCCGATCAGAATTTTGAGATAGCCATTTTGTTCAGCATAGTCGAAAAATTTGATAACTATGTCTTTGAGGATAACTTAATCCCCCAGAGTCCCCGGGAGAAGGGCTGCAAGTTATGAGCTTTGTCGATTGTTTACATATAGTATTGTTTATTGGGAAGTATACAGACGTTTTCAGGGGAGATTTTTTCTAGTGGGGGGAGGTTCGGGGGGAGGGAGTTATGTGGAGGAATCTTTTCATGGAGGAATTTTTCATGGGGGAAGAGAATTTTCCCGTGAAAGGGGCGCCGGATTTCCCAGCATTATTTAAAAAAGATCAAAAATTAAATAAAAAAAAGTTTTTCAACTGAAAGTAGGAGCAACATTAAAACTTAAAACAAACAGAAATTATTACGTATAGGAGGGAATTCGCACCCTCGGCAATACCTCGCTCTTTACGATAAAGTTTTTTTTAGTACTTTCAAAAGCTATTTATTCTAACCAAAAGGCCTTTGTGCTTGAGGAGTCATTCTTAAAGAATTAGAACAACATTCGAACTTTAGCGTAAAGAGTGAGGTATTGACGAAGGGGCGAACCCCCTTATATACGTAATAATTTCTGTTCGTTTTAAGTTTTAATGTTGCTCCTTACTTTCAGTTAAAAAAAACATGTTTTTTTTATTTATATTAACAGACTTAAAGAAAAAGTTTTACTCATATGTCAACTGTTTCAAACTAGTTCATGCCACCTTTGCTGGTGGCATGCAAGAAAAAGCGCCATGAGCTCGTGAAAAAACATAGTGTCTGTAGTCTATAGATTAATATAGGCTAGTTTAAAATATAGTCTGAAGTCTGTAATACGTCTATGATCTGAACTTTCCACAAAAATTATCATCTATTGAGCTTACAAACTGACTAAACACCTTTTAGGGAACTGTAACAATTTCTTATGTGTAACATTCCTTTCGGAGACATGACCCATGGCACCTGATAAAGTGGTGTTCTTTTCCAAATCTCAAAGAATTTCCCGTAATTCTTCGAATCTACCCAAGAACATTACTCCCTAAATTTCCTAAAACCATAGACCCTCTAGCTAGATCTAGCAATTTTTTAAACAGACATTGATCTGCAGTTTTGTTTTAATAAACCGAATGGTTTTTCAGAATTATCGGCTTGAACAATTGAAACTTCTTTTAGAAAAGCGTACTGATCAAACAATCCATGGTAATGAGCTGCGAGTAAAGAGGGACCAGTTTTTCTTGGTGGTTCCGGATACGGCAAATTTATTATTTTAAAGTACCTCATCATAACTTGTTAATATATGAAATATGTACAAAAAGAAAAACACCCCCAGATAGGAAGCGGTCCTGATGAAATTGAAAACATAGTATTTGGCACATTTCAAAACCAAACAGCAGAGGTTTCTAGCCCTGTACTTTATAATACGGAATTTTGTACTTTTTCCCAAGAATGATGGTTACAGGTTATTTTTTTCTAGGGGTTATTGGGTGGGAACAGTGGTAATAGGAATTTCAGAAGATCAGCCATCAGCATGAATTGAAAGCTCTACTGTCCCTACAAAGCACAGTTTATAGACAGTAAGCTTATCGCAGATAATTTCTGGTCTTCGGTCTCGGTGCGAACAAAAAGCTCCTCCCACTTGTTTCTGCCTTAGCGGATTAGTTTGTTATCGTCAATCACTGAGAAATGGTTATCAAGTGCATTATTCGTAATAGCGGGTTTCCACTTGTTTCGTGTTCAAGAGAAATCTGACTTGTCTACCCGCGAAAAGATCTGATAACGCCTATGTTTCTATCTGCAACGCCTATGTTTCTATCTTTTTTTCGGCAGCCGAAAAAAAGAAAATCTCCTGAATTTTTCAGAGGAAGTGAGCGTAATAGACTGGAGTCAATTTCTTGAAGAGAAAGGATGACCTACTAAAGCCCCCTGGATTACCTGATGGAAGTCATTAACCCTATTTATGACAGAAAGTATCCAGTAGAAGTTTTCATATCAAAGAAGCTTGTTCCCCGTAAACCATGGATAATGGAGGGGATAAATGACCAAATAGAATTAAGACATTGGTTTTATGAAACATATTTGGACTCCAAAAGTGATGAATCAGTAGTAATGTATCTAGTACTTTCAATTACACAAGGAATTGCACAAGAATATGCAGTGTCATTTGACGTATGCATTGTAAAAAGCGAGCAATCCTTTACCTACAAAGTGGCCAAGCATGTTTTGCTTGCCTTTCCTTGGTACCTTTCCAAGCGAGCGGGGATTCCACACTAGTTTCTACACACTGCAAAAAGCAAGATATTTATTATAAACTTGGAACAATATCAATCGATTGAAATGGTTAACGATAACAGATATGTTTTAAACCAGAAGGGTTTTTTAAAGCACATTCAGCATGGCGTGTTTTATTTTATTTTTTTTTATTTTTTTGGCAATTGGCATTTTTGTCTGATAACAGGTACCATTCATTGCGATCATAGCTCTAAAAAAAAGCGGTTTAGCATTTGCGAATTTGATCCTATTAAGGGGGAAAAAAAGGGTTTAGCATTTGCGAATACTTCGATGTGTTCTGTATAATACACAAGTGGTGTTTGAACAGGGTTGTCAGATTAAAATAGAGTCTAACGAGGGCTTGTTAACTCTGGCAATTTGTTATAAATTTGGGACAACATAAATCAATGAAAATGGTTAATGATGATAGAATGACATTGCGAGTTGACCTAGCTCTACCTCTACGGATTTTTTATTCGTCCTTGAGATTTTGTATAAAATGCTCATACCTTACAATTAAATTTTCATAATGGTTTAACATACACAGGAATGGAATTGTCTTGGGGGAATTTTCCATAGAAAAGGGGAAGGGTATTTTTACGTGAAAACAACTTCAACCGTGGCCCGCTCCCCGCGATCAGAAATTAAATTATAAAAAGTTTCTTCAACTGAAAGTAAGGAGCAAAATCAAAACTTAAACGGGCAGAAATAGGGGCTTTTTGCACAGGAGGGATTTTTTTTACGTATCTTAAAATGACATGAAATTAAGTAAGTAACAATTGCTTTCTTGAATTCGCTTCCTGGACTGGACACAATACAGATATTTAATTCAAGAAATTATGAAAAAATTGCAAGTAAGTAACAAACTCTTTCTTTAAGTCACCTCTTGTATACACAATGCAGAAATTTCATTCAAGAAATTATGAAAAAATTGTAAGTAAGGGTTCAGTTGTAATCAATAGGCTCATCAAAAGAATTGGTTTCTTATGCTGATTCCAAAGATTTAGGATTCATTAACTTTAGTATTGCCAATCAAAGCTATGAGCTTGAGAAAATTGACTGATTATCGACAAATGGGGAAACACCCTCCAAAAGTCGAAAGGAATGAAATTGTCTTGGGGGAGGGGGAATTTTCCATGGAAAAGGGGAAGGGTATTTTTACGTGAAAACAACTTCAACCGTGGCCCGCTCCACGCGATCAGAAATTAAATTATAAAAAATTTCTTCAACTGAAAGTAAGGAGCAACATCAAAACTTAAAGGGGCAGAAATAGAGGCTTTTTTGCACAGGAAGGTTTTTGTTTTTTTACGTATCTTAAAATGACATGAAACTAAGTAAGTAACAATTGCTTTCTTGAATTCGCTTCCTGGACTGGAAACAATACAAATATTTAATTCAAGAAATTATGAAAAAATTGCAAGTAAGTAACAAACTCTTTCTTGAAGTAACCTCTTATATACACAATGCAGAAATTTCATTCAAGAAATTATGAAAAAATTGTAAGTAAGGGTTCAGTAGTAACCAATAGGCCCATCAAAAGAATTGGTTTCTTATGCTGATTCCAAAGATTTAGGATTCATTAACTTTAGTATTGCCAATCAAAAGCTATGAGCTTGAGAGCTTGACAACACACGCACAGAGACGACACACGCACAGAGACGACACACACACAGATACGAAAGACACATAGAGACGACACACGCACAGAGACGACACACACACACAAAGACAACAAGCACAGAGACAACACACGCACAGAGACGATACACACACATAGCGACGACACATGCACAGAGACGACACACACACAGAGACGACACGCACACACACAGAGACGACAAACACACAGAGACAAAACACACAAAGAGACGACACACACACAGAGTCGACACACACACAGAGCCGACTCACACACAGAGAGGACAAACACACAGAGACGACAGACACAAAGAGACGACTCAAACACAGAGAGGACAAACACACAGAAAGGGCAAACACACACAGAGACGACACACACATAGAGACAACAAAGACACAGAGACGACACACACACAGAGACGAAACACACACAGAGACGACACATACACAGAGGCGACACACACATAGAGACGACAAACATACAGAGAAGACACAAAAACAGAGACGACACACCCACATAGAGACGACACACACACACACACAAAGACAACAAACACAGAGACAACACACGCACAGAGACGAAACACACATAGAGACGACACACGCACAGAGACGATACACACACAGAGACAACACACACAGAGACGACACACACATAGCGACGACACACGCACAGAGACGACACACACACAGAGACGACACACACACACATAGCGACGACACACACACAGAGACGACACACACACACAGAGACGACACACACACAGAGAGAAGACACACACACAGAGACGACACACACACACACACAGACGACACACACACACAGAGATGACATACACACAAAGACGAAACACACATAGAGACGACACACGCACAGAGACGATACACACACAGAGACAACACACACAGAGAGACGAGACACACACACAGAAATGACAAACACACATAGAGATGACAAACACAAAGAGAAGACACACACACACAGATACGAAACACACGAAGAGACGACACACGCATAGAGACAACACTCACACAGAGACAACACCCACACAGAGACGACACACACACAGAGACGACACACTCAAAGTGACGACAGACACAAAGAGACGACTCACACACAGAGAGGACAAACACACAGAAACGACAAACACACACAGAGACGACACACACATAGAGACAACACAGACACAGAGACGACAGACACACAGAGACGAAACACACACAGAGACGACACATACACAGAGGCGACACACACACACAGAGACGACAAACATACAGAGAAGACACAAAAACAGAGACGACACACCCACAGAGAGGACACGCACACACACAGATACGAAACACACATAGAGACGACACACACATAGAGACAGCACATACACAGAGACGACACCCACACAGAGACGACACACACACAGAGACGACAAAAACACACAGAGACGACACACACAAAGTGACGACTTACACATAGAGACGACAAACGCACAGAGACGACAAACATACAGAGACGACACACATAGCGGGACAACACACACACACAGAGACGACAAACACACAGAGACAACACACACAAAGAGTCTGTGTTGTCTCTATGTGTGTGTCGTCTCTGTGTGTGTGTGTCATTTCTGTGTGTTTGTGCTCTCTGTGTGTGAGTCGTCTCTGTGTGTCTGTCGTCACTTTGATTGTGTCATCTCTGTGTATGTGTCTTCTCTGTGTGGGTGTTGTCTCTCTGTGTGTGTTGTCTCTATGCGTGTGTCGTCTCTATGTGTGTTTCGTATCTGTGTGTGTGTGTCTCCTTTTTGTGTGTGTCGTCTCTATGTGTGTTTGTCATTTCTGTGTGTGTGTCTCGTCTCTCTGTGTGTGTTGTCTCTGTGTGTGTATCGTCTCTGTGCGTGTGTCGTCTCTATGGTTTTTCGTCTCTGTGTGTGTGTCATCTCTGTGTGTGTGTCGTCTGTGTGTGTGTGTGTGTCGTCTCTGTGTGTGTGTCTTCTCTTTGTGTGTGTGTCGTCTCTGTGTGTGTGTGTCGTCTCTGTGCGTGTGTCGTCGCTATGTGTGTGTGTCGTCTCTGTGCGTGTGTCGTCGCTATGTGTGTGTCGTCTCTGTGTCTGTTGTCTCTGTTTGCGTGTATCGTCTCTGTGCGTGTGTCGTCTCTATGTGTGTTTCGTCTCTGTGTGTGTGTCATCTCTGTGTGTGTGTCGTCTCTGTGTGTGTGTGTCGTCTCTGTGCGTGTGTCTTCTCTCTGTGGGTGTGTCGTCTCTGTGTGTGTGTGTCGTCTCTGTGCGTGTGTCGTCGCTATGTGTGTGTCGTCTCTGTGTGAGTGTGTGTTGTCTCTGTGTGCGTGTTGTCTCTGTGCTTGTTGTCTTTGTGTGTGTGTCGTGTCTGTGCGTGTATCGTCTCTATGTGTGTTTCGTATCTGTGTGTGTCGTCTCTTTGTGTGTGTCGTCTCTATGCATGTTTGTCGTTTCTGTGTGTGTGTCTCGTCTCTCTGTGTGTGTTGTCTCTGTGTGTGTATCGTCTCTGTGCATGTGGAGTCTCTATGTGTGTTTCGTCTCTGCGTGTGTGTCATCTCTGTGTATGTGTGTCGTCTCTGTGCGTGTGTCTTCTCTCTGTGTGTTGTCGTCTCTGTGCGTGTGTCTTCTCTCTGTGTGTTGTCGTCTCTGTGTGTGTGCCGTCTCTGTGCGTGTGTCGTCGCTATGTGTGTGTGTCGTCTCTGTGTGTGTGTTGTCTCTGTGTGCGTGTCGTCTCTGTGCGTGTGTCTTCTCTCTGTGTGTTGTCGTCTCTGTGTATGTGTCGTCTCTGTGCGTGTGTCGTCGCGATGTGTGTGTCGTCTCTGCGTGTGTGTGTGTGTTGTCTCTGTGTGCGTGTTGTCTCTGTGCTTGTTGTCTTTGTGTGTGTGTCGTCTCTGTGCGTGTATCGTCTCTATTTGTGTTTCGTATCTGTGTGTGTGTGTCGTCTCTGTGCGTGTGTCGTCTCTGTGCGTGTGTTGTCTCTGTGTTTGTTGTCTTTGTGAGTGTGTGTGTCGTCTCTATGTGGGTGTGTCGTCTCTGTATGTTTGTCGTCTCTATGTGTGTGTCGCCTCTGTGAATGTGTCGTCTCTGTGTGCGTGTTGTCTCTGTGCTTGTTGTCTTTGTGTGTGTGTGTCGTCTCTGTGCGTGTATCGTCTCTATGTGTGTTTCGTATCTGTGTGTGTGTCGTCTCTGTGCGTGTGTCTTCTCTCTGTGTGTTGTCGTCTCTGTGCGTATGTCTTCTCTCTGTGTGTTATCGTCTCTGTGTGTGTGCCGTCTCTGTGCGTGTGTCGTCGCTATGTGTTTGTGTCGTCTCTGTGTGTGTGTTGTCTCTGTGTGCGTGTCGTCACTGTGGTGTGTCTTCTCTCTGTGTGTTGTCGTCTCTGTGTATGTGTCGTCTCTGTGCGTGTGTCGTCGCTATGTGTGTGTCGTCTCTGCGTGTGTGTGTGTGTTGTCTCTGTGTGCGTGGTGTCTCTGTGCTTGTTGTCTTTGTGTGTGTGTCGTCTCTGTGGGTGTATCGTCTCTATGTGTGTTTCGTATCTGTGTGTGTGTGTCGTCTCTGTGCGTGTGTTGTCTCTGTGCTTGTTGTCTTTGTGTGTGTGTGTGTCGTCTCTATGTGGGTGTGTCGTCTCTGTATGTTTGTCGTCTCTATGTGTGTGTCGCCTCTGTGTATGTGTCGTCTCTGTGTGCGTGTTGTCTCTGTGCTTGTTGTCTTTGTGTGTGTGTGTCGTCTCTGTGCGTGTATCGTCTCTATGTGTGTTTCGTATCTGTGTGTGTGTCGTCTCTGTGCGTGTGTTGTCTCTGTGTTTGTTGTCTTTGTGTGTGTGTCGTCTCTATGTGGGTGTGTCGTCTCTGTATGTTTGTCGTCTCTATGTGTGTGTCGCCTCTGTGTATGTGTCGTCTCTGTGTGCGTGTTGTCTCTGTGCTTGTTGTCTTTGTGTGTGTGTGTCGTCTCTGTGCGTGTATCGTCTCTATGTGTGTTTCGTATCTGTGTGTGTCTCGTCTCTGTGCGTGTGTCGTCTCTGTGCTTGTGTTGTCTCTGTGTTTGTTGTCTTTGTGTGTGTGTGTCGTCTCTATGTGGGTGTGTCGTCTCTGTATGTTTGTCGTCTCTATGTGTGTGTCGCCTCTGTGTATGTGTCGTCTCTGTGTGCGTGTTGTCTCTGTGCTTGTTGTCTTTGTGTGTGTGTGTCGTCTCTGTGCGTGTATCGTCTCTATGTGTGTTTCGTATCTGTGTGTGTTTCGTCTCTGTGCGTGTGTTGTCTCTGTGTTTGTTGTCTTTGTGTGTGTGTCGTCTCTATGTGGGTGTGTCGTCTCTGTATGTTTGTCGTCTCTATGTGTGTGTCGCCTCTGTGTATGTGTCGTCTCTGTGTGCGTGTTGTCTCTGTGCTTGTTGTCTTTGTGTGTGTGTGTCGTCTCCGTGCGTTTATCGTCTCTATGTATGTTTCGTATCTGTGTGTGTGTCGTCTCTGTGCGTGTGTCTTCTCTCTGTGTGTTGTCGTCTCTGTGCGTGTGTCTTCTCTCTGTGCGTTGTCGTCTCTGTGTGTGTGCCGTCTCTGTGCGTGTATCGTCTCTATGTGTGTTTCGTATCTGTGTGTGTGTTGTCTCTGTGCGTGTGTTGTCTCTGTGTTTGTTGTCTTTGTGTGTGTGTGTGTGTCGTCTCTATGTGGGTGTGTCGTCTCTGTATGTTTGTCGTCTCTATGTGTGTGTCGCCTCTGTGTATGTGTCGTCTCTGTGTGCGTGTTGTCTCTGTGCTTGTTGTCTTTGTGTGTGTGTGTCGTCTCTGTGCGTGTATCGTCTCTATGTGTGTTTCGTATCTGTGTGTGTGTCGTCTCTGTGCGTGTGTCGTCTCTGTGTGTGTGCCGTCTCTATGTGTGTTTCGTATCTGTGTGTGTGTGTCGTCTCTGTGCGTGCGTTGTCTCTGTGTTTGTTGTCTTTGTGTGTGTGTGTGTGTCGTCTCTATGTGGGTGTGTCGTCTCTGTATGTTTGTCGTCTCTGTGTGTGTCGCCTCTGTGTATGTGTTGTCTCTGTGTGCGTGTTGTCTCTCTGCTTGTTGTCTTTGTGTGTGTGTGTCGTCTCTGTGCGTGTATCGTCTCTATGTGTGTTTCGTATCTGTGTGTGTGTCGTCTCTGTGCGTGTGTCTTCTCTCTGTGTGTTGTCGTCTCTGTGCGTGTGTCTTCTCTCTGTGTGTTGTCGTCTCTGTGCGTGTGTCTTCTCTCTTTGTGTTGTCGTCTCTGTGCGTGTGCCGTCTCTGTGCGTGTGTCGTTGCTATGTGTGTGTGTCGTCTCTGTGTGTGTGTTGTCTCTGTGTGCGTCTCGTCTCTGTGCGTGTGTGTTCTCTCTGTGTGTTGTCGTCTCTGTGTATGTGTCGTCTCTGTGCGTGTGTTGTCTCTGTGTTTGTTGTCTTTGTGTGTGTGTGTGTCGTCTCTATGTCGGTGTGTCGTCTCTGTATGTTTGTCGTCTCTATGTGTGTGTCGCCTCTGTGTATGTGTCGTCTCTGTGTGTGTGTTGTCTCAGTGCTTGTTGTCTTTGTGTGTGTGTGTCGTCTCTGTGCGTGTATCGTCTCTATGTGTGCTTGGTATCTGTGTGTGTGTCGTCTCTGTGCGTCTGTTTTCTCTGTGTTTGTTGTCTTTGTGTGTATATGTGTGTCGTCTCTATGTGGGTGTGTCGTCTCTGTTTTTGTGTCTTCTCTGTATGTTTGTCGTCTCTATGTGTGTGTCACCTCTGTGTATGTGTCGTCTCTGTGTGTGTTTCGTCTCTGTGTGTGTGTCGTCTTTGTGTCTGTGTTGTCTCTGTGTGTGTGTCGTTCCTGTGTGTTTGTCCTCTCTGTGTGTGAGTCGTCTCTTTGTGTCTGTCGTCTCTGTGTGTTTGTCCTCTCTGTGTGTGAGTCGGCTCTGTGTGTGTGTCGTCTCTGTGTGTGTCGTCTCTTTGTGTGTGTTGTCTCTGTGTGTTTGTCGTCTCTCTGTGTGTGTGTCGTCTCTCTATGTGTGTCGTCTCTGTGTGTTTGTCGTCTCTGTGCGTGTGTCGTCTCTATGTGTAAGTCGTCACTTTGAGTGTGTGGTCTCTGTGTTTCTGTCGTCTCTGTGTGTGTGTCGTCTCTGTGTGTGTGTCGTCTCTGTGTGTGTGTCGTCTCTGTGTGGGTGTCGTCTCTCTGTGTGTGTGTGTTGTCTCTATGCGTGTGTCGTCTCTATGTGTGTTTCGTATCTGTGTGTGTGTCGTCTCTGTGTGTGTGTTGTCTCTGTGTGTGTATCGTCTCTTTGCGTGTGTCGTCTCTATGTGTGTTTCGTCTCTGTGTGTGTGTCATCTCTGTGTGTGTGTCGTCTCTATGTGTGTGTGTGTGGGTGTCGTCTCTGTGCGTGTGTCTTCTTTCTGTGTGTGCGTGTCGTCTCTGTGTGTGTGTCGTCTCTGTGCATGTGTCGTCTCTGTGAATGTGTCGTCGCTATGTGTGTGTATCGTCTCAGTGTGTGTTGTCTCTGTGTGTGTGTTGTCTCTGTGCTTGTTGTCTTTGTGTGTGTGTGTCGTCTCTGTGCGTGTGTCGTATCTATGTGTCTTTCGTATCTGTGTGTGTGTCGTCTCTGTGCGTGTGTCGTCTCTGTGCGTGTGTTGTCTCTGTGTTTGTTGTCTTTGTGTGTGTGTCGTCTCTATGTGTCTTCTCTCTCTGTGTGTGTCGTCTCTGTGTGTGTGTCGTCTCTGTGCGTGTGTCGTCTCTGTGTGTGTGTGTCGTCTCTCTGTGTGTCGTCTCTGTGTGTTTGTCGTCTTTGAGCGTGTGTCGTCTCTGTGTGTAAGTCGTCATTTTGTGTGTGTGTGTGTCGTCTCTGTGTGTTTGTCGTCCCTATGTGGGTGTGTGTCGTCTCTGTGCGTGTGTCTTCTCTATCTGTGTGTGTCGTCTCTGTGTGTGTGTCGTCTCTGTGCGTATGTCGTCTCTGTGTGTGTGTGTGTCGTCTCTCTGTGTGTCGTCTCTGTGTGTTTGTCGTCTCTGAGCGTGTGTCGTCTCTATGTGTAAGTCGTCATTTTGTGTGTGTCGTCTCTGTGTGTTTGTCGTCCATATGTGTGTGGGCCACGGTTGAAGTTGTTTTCACGTAGAAATTCCCTTCCCCTTTTCAATGGAAAATCCCCCTCCCCCAAGACAATTCCATTCCTGTCGACTTTTGGAGGGTGTTTCCCCATTTTTCGATAATCAGGCAATTTTCTTAAGTTCATAGCTGTTGATTGGCAATACTAAAGTTAATGAATCCTAAATCTTTGGAATCAGCATAAGAAACCAATTCTTTTGATGAGCCTATTGATTACAACTGAACCCTTACTTACAATTTTTTCATAATTTCTTGAATGAAATTTCTGCATTGTGCACACAAGAGGTGACTTCAAGAAAGAGTTTGTTACTTACTTGCAATTTTTTCATAACTTCTTGAATTAAATATCTGTATTGTGTCCAGTCCAGGAAGCGAATTCAAGAAAGCAATTGTTACTTACTTAATTTCATGTCATTTTAAGATACGTAAAAAATCCCTCCTGTGCAAAAAAGCCTCTATTTCTGCCCGTTTAAGTTTTGATGCTGCTCCTTACTTTCAGTTGAAGAAACTTTTTATAATTTAATTTCTGATCGCGGGGAGCGGGCCACGGTTGAAGTTGTTTTCACGTAAAAATACCCTTCCCCTTTTCCATGGAAAATTCCCCCTCCCCCAAGACAATTCCATTCCTGTGTATGTTAAACCATTATGAAAATTTAATTGTAAGGTATGAGCATTTTATACAAAATCTCAAGGACGAATAAAAAATCCGTAGAGGTAGAGCTAGGTCAACTCGCAATGTCATTCTATCATCATTAACCATTTTTATAGATTTATGTTGTCCCAAATGTATAACAAATTGCCTGAGTTAACAAGCTCTCGTTAGACTCTATTTTAAACTTACAACCCTGTTCAAACACCACTTGTGTATTATACAGAACACATCGAAGTATTCGCAAATGCTAAACCCTTTTTTTCCACCTTAATAGGATCAAATTCGCAAATGCTAAACCCCCTTTTTTTAGAGCTATGATCGCAATGAATGGTACCTGTTATCAGACAAAAATGCCAATTGCCAAAAAAAGTAAAAAATAAAAAAAAATAAAACACGCCATGCTGAATGTGCTTTAAAAACCCTTCTGGTTAAAAACATGTTTGTTATCCTTAACCATTTCAATAGATTGATATTGTTCCAAATTTATAATAAATATTTTGCTTTTTGCAGTGTGTAGGAACTAGTGGGGAATCCCCGCTCGCTTGGAAAGGTACCAAGGAAAGACAAGCAAAACATGCTTGGCCACTTTGTAGGTAAAGGATTGCTCGCTTTTTACAATTCATACGTCAAATGAAACCGCATATTCTTGTGCAATTCCTTGTGTAGTTGAAAGTACTAGATACATTACTACTTGAATCTTTTATTTTATTTACAAAGCAAAGAAATCTGCTGAATAAACTGAGGAGAAAAGCAATGTCTGGTTATTATGGAAATAATTTGGGGGAAAGTAAAGGTAATACGAAAGAAACATAGAATATTTTAGATGAGATCATGGGTGGCAAGGGAAAAGAGACCATAGCAGACATTAATCTGGAAGGATGTAACCGTGGTGATTCAACTGAAATTGTAAATATGTGAAGTGTGGTGTATTTCTCTAAGCAAATACCGTCTTATTGGTTCCCAGTGGGGGCTGATCAAGCCTCCACGAGGACAAGACCTTGGGTAGCGTGGTAGGCAGAGTTCGTATCTACTCAAGATGTTGCTAAAACTACTTTAATAAACAAATAAACAAAATACAATACTTGGGTACACTCGTGAACAGTCTTCTTGAAGGCGTAGAGATTCCGAGCTATAGTCCACTTGCACCGGCTGGCACAGTTGATTTGGAGGTGGCTGCTGCACTCTCCAAGCTTGCCGTCTATAGCTGGCTAGTGGAGGTTACTGAAACTCTCCGACAGCAGTTGATGTGAAGGTTATCGTTAAACTCTCCCAGCTCACCGTATATTATAGAAAGGTGTACAGGTGAACTGTTCACAAGTTGTCCTTTCCCCCTTCTTATTTTCCAAGGCCCAAGCATAGAATTCTGGTTCCATGACCCCCAAAGTAGCCTCTCATTGGCTGGTAGGTTTTGGTCATGGTGATCCACTACCTTGAATAGAAAAGAAGGCAGAAAACAAGTACTAAAACAACACATACCAAAATCTCGTGGAGGCTTGACCCCCCCCCCCCACTGGGGACCAATAAGACGTTCCTTAGAGAAATACACCACATTTCACAAATAAGTTTGCTAATTTTTTATCGAATATTAGCTCCAAGGTGCAATCTAGTGTTAGAAATAAATATAAGGAAATACAGTGCAATACTATTAATGACGTCCGTGGTGAAAGATTAAATATGGAATTTTAGCCATGCACGAGTGAAGATGTGCGTCAAGTTGTGCAGTCACTTTAGTTTAATTATGCCGGTGTTGATGGGTTGTCCCTTCAAGCTCTTAAAGCGATTTTAGGATATATTCTTCCCTGTCTAGTTTTTATCATTAATCTTTCCCTGAAAAAGAGAAGTTTTCCGGTGCAGCTTAAGGTGGCGAAGGTCATTCCCCCTCACAAAGGTGGTTGCAAGGCAGATATAGAAAACTGGAAACCCATATCAATTCTACCTATCTTTTCAAAGATACTGGAGAAAGTGGTACAAAAACGGCTCTATAATTCCCTTGATACGAATAGGCTTTTGATTCAGACCAGGGTTGTCACATATAGCACGAAAGTTCTATTTTAGCACTATTTCATCATGTACAGCACTGTAGCACATACTACATTGAATAACCAAATAGTAGCACTTTTGTGCTACATTTTTTCTTTTGTCTTGGACGAAATAATGAAGATTTTGAAAAAAGGCAGAGGAATTAACAAAAAGCGCGGAGAGCCTTTTTCCCGTATTTGCTTCGAAAGATTGGCGCAAAGCTGATATAACCTAGATCGCCTTTTCACCGTGTTCGTTTCGAAAGATTGGTGCTAAGTTGAAATAACCAGACATAAAAAGATGAAGAAACTGACCTAAAACTAATCTAAGTACACTTAAACGAACCATGCGCAACGGTTTGAGAGCTATCTTTACGGTAGGTCCCTTAAATTTGTTTTAAATGATGTACACTCATCGTCTTTCCCTGTAAGTTTGTTGTGCGTGAATGTAAAGAAGACGTTTTTACTGACATTCTGTAGAGTGGGTGATTCTGCTGATGTAAGTGGTAAAGTCCTATTGTGTGAAAAGCTTGTATTACAAGTAAGGTCACTACGGTACCTTCGCTTCCACATTGATTCTAATCTTTCGTGGAAGCATCATAGCGACATTATTTCCGCAAAAATTGCACGTGGAGTAGGTATTCTCAAAAGACTGAAGCATATTCTACCGGAACATACTCTTTTTTTTATTACAGGCTTCACGGCTCCATCACAGATGATGATTTGCCGCTAGTCCTTGTAATTACATCATTTTCCAACACTGAGGTATTTTTTATACCTTCTCTTGAACTCATCAAGGGAAGGATTTTCCGGGATTACCTCTGCCGGCAATCTATTCCATGTGGCAACCGAATACAATCGATCGCCGGGCGGAACTCTTTGATCGCAAGAATATATCTCTTCGCACGATACATTTTGCAATAATCTACCCATATATGTGTGAAGCAGCAACTTTTGTGTTAATTACAAGTGTGTACAAATGCTACAAAATAAAGCAGCAAGAATAATTGGGAAGTAGGCCTACGTAAAAAATGTGAAACAGTTTAAACCTAATTCTATAAACTGTGGTTTAAACATAGATCAAAAGATCGCTTCTGACTTCTTGGGGAGTTAGTTTTTTTTTCTTTTGGGAGGGGGGGATATGAGTGGGTTATAGGGCTGGGGGAGGAGCCGGTTGAGGGGGGGGGTGGATGGAGTTGTATTTGGATGATGGTTATTACCTTGGGGGTGTTTGGGAGAAGGGGATTTTTTTCAATTTAATTTAAAACATGTAATCGCTACGCGTTAGCAAAAATTAAATTTTTGCCTTTAGCGCAGTGATTTACATCTGTAATTGTTTATATTTTTGATTATTACGTTAAATAAAGTCAAAGAAGTTATTGGGAAGCATACATAAATTTAGGGGGGATTTTGTGCTTGGGGTGGGATGCCATGGGGATGATTTTCCGTGCGGAGTGGAATTTCCAGGGGTGAAGCTTCGAGGTGAAATTTTACACTGGGGGGGGGGGGGTTGACAGATCTAATATACATAATTCTTTTCTTACTTTCTTCTTACCTACCCAATTCCGCATGTGGAGATATTTGGGGGGAATTGTCCTAGGGAAATTGTAAGCGTGTTTGGATTTCTGGGAAATAAATTCCATGGAAGAGGGATTTGGAAAAACGATCAGAACTTAGTCTTTTTTAAATGAAAGTTTGCAAAAGAGAATTTTTCAGGTTAAATCTTCTGCAAGGAATTTTACGGAAGGGGGGGGGGGAGATTTTCAGCGAGGATCGAATTGTTCGGAAGGAATTTTACGAGGGGGTGTATTTTACGTGGGAGTAACTCTCCATAGAGGATTTTTCCATGAAGGGAAGAAATTTTTCATGGAGTGTGAGTCAGATTTACCGACATTATTTGAAAAACGATCAAAAATTAAATTTAAAAAAAAACAATTTTTTTCAACTGAAAGAAAGGAGCAACAATAGAACTCAAAACGAACAGAAATTATTCAAAATAATGAAGGGGTTATCCCCTCCTCAATACCCTGCTCTTTACGCTGACGTTTGACTGCTTTTCCCTATTTTGTAAGAACTACTGAAACACAAGGGTTGTTCGATTAGAATAGTAAGTTTTTTTTTAAGTGCTGAAAACTTAAGCGCGAAGAGCAAGGTATTGAGGAGGGGAGCAACCCCTGCATATATCGAATAATTTCTGTTCCTCTTGAGTTTTAATATTGCTCCTAACTTTCAGTTGAAAACTTGCTTCTTTTTTTACTTTCTTGAAGTTTTCCCCACTGCATATGGCTATATCTAACCCCATTAAAGGGGGGGAGGGCAATTTTCATGGTAGGGACTGTTATATTTAGAAAGCTGGCTGAATGGATCAATTCCTGTGTTGTTGTTATAGCGTTTACTTCTTAAAAGCAATCTTTATGCACGATTACTAAAACCAATATACAGACAAGCAGAGTCATGATTAACTTTATCTTAATGTATTCTAATTTTATGAATGAGAATTTATATTTAAAATAACAATTTTATTTATAATAAAAATCATGAAATTTGTACCTTTAATTGATGTGATGTGACTGTCATATTGCCCTTCATTCTTTAGAGCAAGAGTCCTATGTGATGGGGCCAGGGTAGCGAATCTGAATTCAGCATACCAGGAATCATTCGAAGAATGCCGTCGGCCAGAAGAAATCCCGGGAGATTGCGAAGTATTGTCGGATTGTCTCATAATTCCAGCCAGCTTTTCCGGAGAAGGAGGTACAATGTTTGATAGAACCTTTCTCTTAATCGGGGTTATGTGGGCAGAAAAGGGAGACTGGTTGTCGTCGCTTGAGGGTATGCGTCCGTATTCAAATGATCTGTAAGAACTACCGGAGGATAAGGAGCTGGGATGTGATGTAGGTGAAAGAATTATGCTTTCTACTGAGCTGGGAATTGACAGATTACTTTCTGCTGAAGTTTGAGACATAGTGACGGAGGTATCGGGCTGATTTGAACTTCCAATTTCAATAGACCTCTTAAAACGCCAAGGAGCAACCTGATTATCCTTATGTCTGTTACCTGATTTTCGCCATGGGGTGCTAATGCTTGAATCGTCACTAGATTCACTTGTATAATCACGTGAACGAAAAGTATGATACTTTTGTAGGGCAAAATCAGGTTGATTAATGGCACTCTGTGAACTTGTGCTAGAAGCTACTCTAGCTCCCACATCTCCTAGCCTAGTACAATTGGTAGATTCCGAACTTGAGTCACGGATCCGCTTTGGCCAAGGTTCAATGGGAATGTTCATTTTCTCTGAGGATGAAGGGTTTTTCTCCCCTGATTTACGCAACAGTCCTGGACCAGGAGTTATAGCTCTTGACACTTTAGACTTTTTATCTTTTGTTGATTCATGATCGTCTTCTTCAATGTCCGCATCATTGCCTGTTTCAACAGTACACTTTATTGATGGATTTTCACTTATCCCTTTGGATGTAACTTCATAGAAAGTCACATTGTCTTTCAGTTGCGTCTCACTGGAGGATGAAGCCACCCTTTCAATATCCTTGATTATGGGTAATTTATCACCCATTCCCGGACTATTGGTATCCATTCAATTCAGTTTGATTATGTATACTACCCGATCGAAAGATAAACCGGCACTAAACAATATCGTGCCGAAATTCTCATGTAGTCTTCCTGCATATAAGGAATATGCCAAAAGTGGTGACGTAATATTTCGCATCTTCTTAACCTTCATATGCAAATACAATAACCACAAAGCACGTCGGCACATAAAGCACAGCTAACTTTAGTTGGATGTGTTCATCACTGTAATTTTCATGGTGCTGTGTGCACTGAGACATTATGAATAAAACTATTTCAGATAGGGAAATGACATGACGATGTTAAATTTCCTAGCTATAATGACTTTACCGCGCAAGAATCGATTTTCCAGAAAAGGACTCTTGGAATTCTACAGCTGGAAAATTTTTGGTTGAGGACAGGTGAAAAAAGAGCTACGTTGAAAAACTGATTAATAGCGCTGTCCAATTTTTTTGTCGTTTTTATTTCTGTAGCACACCAGAAAAGGAAGTGTTACACCATTTCTTCTGGACAAAATAATCTTATAAAACGAAAAATTAATCAAAATTTACGGAACCTTTTTCAATAAGCAAGTTATGTCTCATTTGTTTTTTTGTTTAGGCGTAAATGCCACGAAGAACTTTAAAAGAATTCTTTCTTGGGAGGAATGGTCCCCTTTCCTCTTAAAAATAATTACTGGCTTTTAAAATAGCCGTTTAATTAACAAGCATGTAGAAAATAGCTATAGCCCCCACGCAACGAAACGTTCCATTCTTCTGTAGCTTTCAATTAGATTAAATAAAAAAAAAATTTTAACTGAAAGTAAGGAGTGACTTTAAAACTTAAAACGAAAAGAAATTATTCCGTATATGAAAGGGGCTGTCCCCTCCTCAACGCCTCACTCTTTACAAATTTTTTTGTTATTGTTTTAAAAAACAAAGTTGTGAGACAGAGTCCAACTTTAGCGTAAAGAGCGAGGCGTTGAGGAGGGGACAGCCCCTTTCATATACGGAATAATTTCTGTTCGTTTTAAGTTTTAATGTCGCTCCTTACTTTCAGTTAAAAACAATTATTTTTATTATTCGATTTCTGAACGTTTTTGAATTAATGCAGCTTTGATTTTGGCTCACCGTACATGAATAATTAAAACAAAATTTGCATATTAATTTTACTTTTTTTCGGCTAAATGGCTTTCTCGAAATTTCGATCTGACGTAACTCACGAATTAACTTACGCAACAAACTTCTATATTTGTAAACTTTTATTAGGTATATTAGGGGATTCGCTCCCTAGTCAATACCTCGCTCTTTACGCTAAAGTTCCAATTTTGTTCCAATTCTTTAAGAATGACCCCTTAATCACAAAGGCCGTTAATTAGAATAAATAGCTCTGATGAAAGTACAAAAAACACTTTAGCGTAAAGAGCGAGGTAATGACTAGGGGGCGAACCCAATAATATACTTAATAATTTCTGTTGGTTTCAAGTTTTATTGCTGCTCCTTACTTTCAGTTGAAAAAAAAATTAATTTAATTTCTGATCTTTTTGAAAAATAATACTGGGAAATCCGCAGCCCCCTTCATAGCACTGTCCCTTCCTTCCACCATGAAAACATAACACCCGACCCATCTAGGCCTACTACCAGAAAAACTCCCCCCTGAAAAGTTCTGTATACTTCCCAATAACCAATACTATATGTAAACATTGGGCAAAGTCCATAACTTGCAGACCTTCCCCCAGGGACTGTGGTAGATTAAGTCATCCTCAAAAGATATAGTTATTGTATTTTTTTTCACCACGCTGGCTATCTCAAAATTTTGATCGGGTGACTTGGGAAAAATGAGCGTGGGAGGAAGCCTAGTTGCCCTCCATTTTTTGGGAATTTAAAAAGGACACTAGAACTTTTAATTTCAGTTTGAATGAGTCCTCCCGCGATTTTCTAGGACTACTGGGTCGACACGATCATCCCTGGAAAAAAAAACAAGTAAACACGCATCTTTCTCCTTGATAAAAATACAAAATTCCACATTTTTGCAGATAGGAGCTTGAAACTTAAGGTTTTATGATACGCTGAATCTGATGGTGTGATTTCCGTTAAGGATCTATGACTTTTAGGGGATGTTTTCCTCTTTTTTCGAAAATAAGGCAAATTTTCTCAGGTAAGACCAAACTTTGATGGGTAAGACCAAACTTGATGAAACTTATATATTTGAAATCAGCATAAAAATCTGATTCTTTTGATGCATCTATTGGTTTCAAAATTCCGTTTTTTTAGAGTTTCGGTTACTATTGAGCCGGGTCGCTACTTACTTACAGTTCTTTACCACGAACTGTTTGATAAAAGATATCATTTACTCAATAGCAGATGCATCCTGCGTCATCTGCGAAGCAATAAATTTTGGTCATGCCTTTGCCCTTTACTACCGTCAGAAAAACTCTGCTGTTTAGATTGTTCCCTCTTCCTCGCCCAGTTCTTTACGCTAAAGTTTTTTATTGTTTTAAAAAAATAGTTGTGAGAAAGAGTCAAACTTTAGCCTAAAAAGCGAGATGCTGAGGAGGGGACAGCCCCTTTCATATACGGAATAATTTCTGTTCGTTTTAAGTTTTAATATCGCTCCTTGCTTTCAGTCAAAAAACTTGTTTCTTTAATTTAAATTCTGAACATTTTTGAATTAATGCAGTTTTGATTTTGCCGCACCGTACACGAATAATTAAGACGAAATTTCATATTTTTTTTTTTTTGGCAAAATGGCTTTCTCGAGATTTTGATCAGACGATTTTGAGAAAAAAGGGGCGGAGGAGGGGGCCTAGTTGCCCTCCATTTTGGTTACTAAGAAAGGGCACTAGAAATTTTAATTTTATTTACGAACTTTTTTATTAGTAATAAATATGCGTAACTTAGGAATTAACTTAAGTAACGAATTTCAATATTCGTATATTTTTATTACGTACATTAGGGGGTCTTCCCCTAGTCAATACCTCGCTCTGTACGCTAAAGTTCGAATTTTGTTCCAATTCTTTAAGAATAACCCTTAATCACAAAGGCCGTTTAATTAGAATAAATAACTTATGAAAGTACTAAAAAAGCTTTAGCGTAAAAGCGAGATATTGACTAGGAGGCGAACCCCCTCATATACGTAATACTTTCTGTTCGTTTTAAGTTTTGATATTGCTCCTTACTTTCGGTTGAAAAAATTTGTTTTTTTTTCTTTAATTTCTGATCGTTTTTTAAATGATGCTGGGAAATCCGGCGCTTCCTTCGTAGCAATGCCCCTTCCCCCATGAAAACTTCCACCGTTGAAAATCCTCCACATTTTTGCAGATAAAAGTTTGAAACCTCTGCAGTAAGGTTCTCTGAAACGTTGAATCTGATGGTGTGATTTTCATTAATGTTCTATAACATCTAAGGGGTGTTTCTCCATTTTTTTTTTTAAAGCCAAATTTTCTCAGGCACGTAACTTTTGATAGATAAGACTAAACTTGATGAAAGTTATTTATTTGAAATCTGCATAAAAATCTGATTCTGTTGTTGTTTCTATTGGTATCGTTCCTTACTTACAGTTCGTTACCCCGGACTGTTTGATACACAATAATCCAAAGACCTTCGTTTAATATAGGTGATAAAGCAAAATAAGTCAATATGACTGTTTCTTGAAATTAAACTATAAGTTTAGATTTTTCCAACCTCCCTTAAACTTTCCCACAACATATATTTAGCTATGTCACAGAACTAGGATCTGAGTAGAGTCCTAAGTTATATTTCTACGACCGATCTAGGAATTCCCATGTTATTCTACGACCGCCATAGGACCATGCTATTCTACGACCGCTCTAGGAATTCCCATGTTATTTTACGACCGCCATAGGACCATGTTATTCTACGACCGCCATAGGACCATGTTATTCTACGACCGCCATAGGACCATGCTATTCTACGACCGCTCTAGGAATTCCCATGTTATTCTACGACCGCCATAGGATAATGCTATTTGCTTGAGGCCATAGGAACCACGTTCTATATTTTTTTTTTAAGTTGGCAAGGTATAATGTGGTCTAACATGTTT